>CM053784.1:368679146-369159146 GCA_028749045.1 Cupressus sempervirens | reverse complement strand
AATTATCTAACCTTCAGATGGTCCTTGTTCAATATCCATTACTTCATCTTCAATTTCCTCATGCCCAACATTTTCATCATCTACTAAAGTTGCACGTGCACGATATAACAAATAAAATCAAGTAAGTTTATACAGGGAAATATTGCTCATTAATTTAAAAATTAAAGATATAAAGTTTGATAGAGACCTAGAAATCTAGAGAGATCTATATTATATACTTGCAAGAGATCTACATGTACCTATTTGAACTTGGGATGAACCTTCTCCAATGTCGGTAGGTTGTCCTAGTTGACTACATCCTAAATAAATACATTTATTTAAATTTAATCATAGTCTAATAAACCTTAATGGACTATAAATTATTAACATAATTGAATAAAGAAGGTAATTCCCATGCTAAATAAATTCATAATTTAAATTTATTCGTAATGTAATATTTACCGTAAGGACTAAATATGGACATAATTGAATAAACCCTAATGGCCTAAATATGAACATAATTTCAAATAAACTCTTAATATTAAGTTAATCTAGTAATGCTAATTTAAGATAAATATCATATTCCTAATTGGACTTAAACCCTAATCCTAACTAAATAAACTAATTAAATACATTCAAAAAAAATTATGCATGTGTACCTGATCTAAGATAGTATCTTGCTAGCGTTTTTCGACTATTTTCATTTTCTTGTTCCTTAGTTCTTCTTAGTGCATATTTACTTGCTCTTTTATCTTTATTGCCCATGTCGTAAATTCTTCCTCCAAAATTCAAAAATAGGTTGAAGTTTGTCAAATATTTCTTTCTTCCCAATTCAAAAGCCAATAACTTGATTTCACATAAATGCAAATTGTAAAAAATGAAACTTATATTTATATAAAAAAAAAGAAAAAAACCTCCTTATTAATCGACTAGGGAAAAACCCTAAGGAGCTGACTAGAGAAACACCCCTATGGGTGGAGTAGGCATGATCATACTTTCATAGTTTCGATTGAAACTACCTTGATAGTTTCGATCGAAACTATTATGAAGTTTCGATCGAAACTATGAAAGTGGTTTGCTAACCGCTCATGTAAACTGTGAATAGTTTCAATAGAAACTAAGACATTTAGTTTCTATCAAAATTTTGCAAAAAAGTTTCGATAGAAACTAAGTTTCTATTGAAACTAGCTAGATAGAAGCCCACATGAATAGTTTGAAGTTTTTTCAATGATTTCCTTTCTTCGGAGCTGAATTACTAGGTTCAAATAGAGCATTGAAGACTTGAAATTTTACATGATTGAAGTACTTTGAACTAGCTTTCTAATGACTATGAATTTGGTTCTTTTCAAAAAATTTAGGTATATACTTTTTAACATGAATTAAATATAGGTTTATTATAAAAAATAAACTGAGATATTCAACACTCATGGAAGAATAGTAAATATTGAAATAAAATTTTTGAAAAATAAGTACGGTCTCCGTATTTGAGTCACCTTTCAATCAAATTTTAAAAAAAATTGGGTAAATATATAATAAGTTAAATGTGTCAAAAGCCACGTATGTCTAAATTAGTGTTATGCCAACTTTAAACTACAATAAAATATGAAATACTAACGATAAAGATATAAGACCAACTCTATAGTTTAGATATGGATGTTAAAAAACTAAATTCAAAAGAATCACATTGATATCTATTGTGGAAAAAAGGTTATGTGTGTCAAAAACAGTGTCACTCTTTAAAAATCAGGTTTTTGATATCATACCAATTTTCATAGGAGAAAAAATAATTTAATAAATTCAATTTTAAAAAAAATTAAAAATATATATTTAGAATCTAGACTCAAAATTCTAAAAGACTCTAGTTTACTTCATCTTCAAATTCCTAATTGTTAAATAGAATTTGCATTTGAAAGTGAATGTTTTCTTGAAAATTTAGAGTTCAGTGTCAGTTTAGGCAAAAAAGTGTAACCCACTATTGTGGGCTCACCCTTCAAGACATGAATTGTATGTCTCATTTTGTAATTTAAATCCTAACATAAAGATTGGACAAACAATTTTTGAAAGATTGAAGCCCTATTTTGTGAAGATAAATAAATCTTTTGAAACATGTTGTTGTCAATATCATGTTGAATTTGATATGTACTATGAAGGGTTTCGAAAGATGATAGAAGAAAGTGGTGGAACTTCTCAAAATACTTTTCCTAAATGACCAAATCAATTCATAACATCAATCTTATGTGACAAACCAAATGATTGTGGAATAGGTGAAATAGATTGCATAAGAGGAACTTGTGAAACATGTGGTAACTTGACTAAATTTCCTTTGAGAGAAGAAGATACTAATACAAAAAGGATGGTAAAATGTAAGAGATATAAGTACATAAAGTCAGAAACAAAAGCTAGAAAAGAATCAACAAGGTTAGAATATGTAGAGGATGAGATATCCATTGGAGAATTTATGTCAAATTTTTGTAAATTTATTTAACCATATATATGCCATGCATTTTTTGCTAAGTGGCAAGTAGAACAATTTCAAACACTAAGAGAAACTTTCCCACTTGGAACAATTCTATTTGTTGTTAACTTTGCAAAGAATTACTCTTTCATAACTCAAAAACAACTTCAAGTAGAATACTACTATACAGAGCAAGTTACTATTATGGTTCAAGTGTCTTATCGACATTCACAAATTGATCTAGATGGTGTAGAAAGTACATATCAAGCATGAGTCATTAAAAAAGAGTATCAATTTTATATTAGTGATGACAAAGAACATGACACACATTTTGTGGAACATTGTTTTAAGACATTTTTTTAATATTTGAAAAAAAAAACATTCAAATAGAAAAACATTTTGTATGGTTAGATGGATGTGCAACACAATTTAAATCAGCTAGACCATTTTATGCATTATGTAGATATCATCGATACCTTAATATACCACACATTTGGAGTTTTTTTGAGAGTGGACATGGAAAGGGTGAGCATGATGGTGCAGGAGCTTATATCAAATGTGCTTTAAGAAACTATCAAATGGACTATAAAGAATATCACATTAATAATGCTCATGATGTGGTTGAGTGGTGCAAAACACATTTTTTGGTGCCAACAAATATAGATAACACATCATCACAAGCGGATCGAGTCATACCATTTAGAGTGTTTTGGGAGGTATCAGGTATATATAAATTAATTTGTTCATATTTTTAAATTTAATCTTAAATTTATATTTAATATGTTACCTTAGATGATCTCTAACTAAAGTATGGACCTTGTGTACATTCAGGTGTTGATAGAAGAACAATGCATGCATGCAAGAGGGTAGAGAAGACATGATCTTTACATTCAGTTATGAGTAAAAATAGTAATGTGTGGTCATTTTACAAAAGAGAATACTCATGTTTTTGTCCTAATTATATTGATGAAGACTATGGTGGTTGCATTAATTAAGAATGTGGATATGTTGGTGAATGGACTTTGGCGCCACAAGATGTTATTAATATGAATGAGTTTAAGGACGAAAACTATGATGATATTCCATTGATTTCTAGTGATTATAATCATATTTTAGGATTGATTAGAGTTGGTATGTATGAACTATATATATACCTGGATCATGTACATGTATACATTTTTCATAATTTTGGTTAATTTTTATTATATATATGTACTTATGTACATGACATGTATCCAAAATTTTGACATATATAAGTTTGTACATAGGAAATTTTTTTGCAGTCATGGTAGAATCAGAAAATGTAGAAGGTGCTAGCTATTATTTATTACATTGCACCATGGAAAGAGAGAAGCTAACAAAGACTGAAATAAGTGATGAAATTAATTTTCCCATAGGTTAGTATATAGTTGAATTATGTATATATGTATGTCAAGTATCTATGTTTTTAATGAATTCAAATTCTTTGACTTAAATTCAAGATTGATGTATTTTTTAAATGTGTACATGTGCAGGTTCTATTGTTGTACAAGGAACATATTTGAAGAAAATAAAAGTACTTAAAAATGGGATTCATTTCACTGATTATCAACCTAACAATAAGGTATATCAATATAGTAACCATGTTATTGCCACTGGTCTAACTCTTCATCCAGTCAAAGGACTTGGAATATGTAAGTGCAGGCTCCATATTGATGATCATGAGAAAATATTAAATTTTATCCAAGAACAAGCTGATCCACTTGATATGAGATAGAAACAACTCCTAATTTGAAATGTAACTCAAGAAAAATTTGAAATTTGGTGGAATAACTAATTTTCTAAATTGAACTTTTACTCTTTCATTTTTAACTCAATGTCTTGAATTCAAATTGTCATAAAGTAACTAATTATTGAAATTATGAACTTATATGTATGTGTTTACACTAATTACCTAACATGTGCACCTTGAGGAAAAGAAATTCGAACACCACTTGTCTTAAGGGGATGAAATTAGGAGTCTGTAAAATTAATTATATTGAACTTTCTATTTCACAAGTAACTTGTCAATTTTAGGACACATGTATGATTTCAATTTAACTAATTAGGACATGTGCTTTCAATTTTAGGACATGTGAGCTTTCAATTTAACTAATTACCTGACATGTGAGCTTTCAATTGTAGGACATGTGAGTTTTCAAGTTCAAATTGTGATTTGTTTAACTAAATTTTGAACATGTACATGTTTTAAGTTGGACTTGAATTAGCACATTGGGCTTAAGGGCTTGATAAAATTCCATGATATATGTGTACAAATTAAAATTTCACTATGATTAAAATTTGAAATGTAAGTCAAGAACAATTTGAAATTTGGTTCAAACTATTTGAAATCTGGTTGAACAATTATTTGATCAATTTGAAATTTGGTGTCCAATATCTAATTTTCTAAATTGAACTTTTACTCTTTCATTTTTAACTCAATGTCTTGAATTCATTTAACTTTCTATTTTATTGAACTTTCTATTTCATTTAACTTGTCAATTTTAGAACACATGTACACTTTCAATTTAACTAATTAGGACATGTGCTTTCAATTTTAGGACATGTGAACTTTTGATTTAACTAATTACTTGACATGTGAGCTTTCAAGTTCAAATTTCAATTTGTTTAAACTAAATTTTGAACATGTACATGTTTTAAGTTGGACTTGAATTTTAGAACATTGGGCTTAAAAGGATAAAATTCTAGGATATGTGTACAAATAAAAGGGATGAGTTCTATAGATTTATTTGAGTTAGGAATCATGTACAACTAATTACCTGATACTTGAACATTTAATACATAATATATTACCAGACATTTAAATTACATGAACTATTTATATATATCTTAAATTAATAAATATATTAAACATGTGTACATATCTAAATAAATTACTTACATATCTTAGATAGAAACCATTTATAATATACTAGATCTAGATCTATAATGTACATTAGATTCCACAACATAATATAACATGTATCAATCATCTCAAGAAAAAATAACAAAAACATGTATCTATCTAGAGATCTATCAGAAGATAATATCAAATATAAATAGCGTGCACACATGTAGACATGTAGATCTAGGTACATATATATCAAATCAAATATAAATATAACATGCATCATGTGTGTATATAAAGTGTCTATCTAATATATGAATGTCTCTCTAGATGAAAGTCTAGAGAAAATTATCTAGATAAAAAAGACTATAGATCATCAGGTGCAGGACTATCATCACCATGCCTCCTCACAACGTAGTCTGAAGATTGACTAGTATCAAGGTGCTCACTAGGATGTGCTAACCCCTATATATAAATTCAAGAGAAAGTGATATCAATACATACATACATTTAATCAAGAGAAAGTGATATTAAAATACATGTACACATAATCAAAACATAAATAAACATTACCTATCCACTGTTGACATCATCCAATGAGTCTTGACGATGTACACGATCTAACATCAAAGTTGGAGTAAAAAGAGGCAGGTCTCCCTACATTGTACATGTGCACTACAATACATCAAATTAAAATTTCTCTACATGATTACATTTGAATATTCATGCATGATATACACACATGTGCACACATGCACATGTCTAAAATAAATTAGTTTCAAATGATTGAAATTTTAACATGAAAAAAAAAATATTTACCTGTGTAGATGGTGGCATCTGATAATACTCGGACTACCTAGCATTGATCGTGTCCAGTAATGCATCCAGATTTTGCTGTGTCACATCAAGGTCAATCTCTGCATCTACGCAGGCCCCATGACTAGTGACTGGCACATGTCCTAATAATGACGAGCCAAGTGGACTATGTAGATGAGATGGCATAGAAGTAGAATCATCACGTGTCAACAAGTCCATCCATCCTATGGTCGACAAGCTCAAATCAACATCATTAAGGCCCACATCTGAACTCTAAGCCTACACTGTAACACTGGCTGAAGGGTCTATGGTATGTATATGTCTCTCTAGAGAAAAATAGTGGTCAGTAGATGGATCATCATGTGCACCACCACCATGACCACTACCTGATCGATGAGAGGAATATGGCTAAGCATGTGTCCTAGTACTACCATGGACACGACCTCGAACATCTGATATGGGTATGCCAAGATGCTCTGATACAAATCTATATGTATCTAATAGATCCTCAGCCAGACCAATCATAGTATCTCATGCCAACACTCTAGTGAGACCCTCTAAGCTAGCCACTGAAGGGATGCTTGCTGCACTGTACAAGTCTCCTAAAGATGAAGCATAGGATGATGATCTAGAATGCCGATGAGACATCAAATACTGACCAACCTAATCACTCAAAATAGATCTGACAGCTACTGCAATCTCTCCAACTCCCTGAATGACCCCACTTAATTGAGTGCTATGCATAGCCTCATCAATTGATGGACCTAACACAAGGGAAATAACAGGTGCCCTCTCTCTAACAATTGATCTATGTGCATGTGAGGGAAGACCTAGCTTCCTATCAGCCAATCTACCATGCCCCTATCCTAAATGTCCTGGTAAATCTATTTAGTTCACCGCCTTGCATAAGTGAACCTCTGCATAAAGCTGTCAGGTAAAATAGAGTAGAATTTGGTCCTTATTTGGATAACGACCATGGGCAGCAAGGAAATGTGGCTATATCAATGTAGCCATTTGTGGATCTATGTGCTTAAGGGAAGAATACCCCTTTACATACTTTTGTGAAAGATAATGAGGGAAACATTCCCTCTTCAGGACATCTTTGGTCACCAAGCCCTGCACCTCCTGGAGCAAAAGACCAAAGGAGACCTCTCATCTATTACTATCAAGGACAATCTATATAGTATGTTTAGAATATGGGGTAGTACCATGAATCTCATCTTGAATAAATGTCAGGCTTCATAAGATACTCTAGCATGTACCACTATAAACACTAGAGCATGTGCCACTAGTCAAGGATTCCTGAAGTCTATGAATCTCTTGGTTAGTGCAATCATAGAGCTCCTGAGGTGGGATAGGTAGCTGATCACGAGGGACATGATGCTGCTCAGGGGGGATAGACTATTGCTTAGGGCTTGGGATAGGCTGGTCAAGCCTGGGTATAGGTTGTTGCTCAAGGCCCAGGTATAGGCTGCTCAAGGGGGACAGGCTGCTCGAGGGGGATAGAAGGTTGTTGATCAGCCATGTCAATGTATGTAGGTGTGTGTATAATGTGTAAACCTGAAAATTTAAATTAAAATGTATGACATTTAATAAACTTAAAATTTATATTAACATATGCATGTGCAATTTGACAAAATTAAAAAACTTGTATCTGAATTGTTTTAATAAAATTAAACATGCATGTACATGTGTACATATATATAGAAGTCCTAAAAAACACATGAACATATACCTTAAGAAAATTAAATTTTAAAACACACATGTTGTTATATATAATGTTTGTAACTCAAGGACCTTTTAAGAACTACATGTGTGCGAGTTATATTTCTATCTAAGTTAGATTGAATGTTCAAAGGTTTTAGACATATGTGTGCACATAAACTTGTCAAGTGTAATTTAGGTCCACGAAGTAAATATGTGCAAATATACATATCATGACACATATGCATATATAGATCTATATATGTACATATATATATATATATATATATATATATATATATATATATATATATATATATATATATATATATATATATGTATGTATGTATGTATGTATGTATGTATGTATGTATGTATGTATGTATGTATGTATGTATGTATGTATGTATGTATGTATGTATGTATGTATATATGTATACATATATATATATATGTATATATGTATATATATATGTATGTATACATATATATATATATATATGTATATATGTATATATATATGTATGTATACATATATACATATACATATATGTATATATACATACATATATATATACATGTATGTATATATACATATATATATATATATATGTATATATGTATATATACATATACATATATATATACACATGTATATATGTATATATATATATATGTATATGTATATATGTATATATACATATACATATATATATACATATATACATGTGTATATATATATGTATATGTATATATACATATATATATATGTATATATACATACATGTATATATATATGTATGTATATATACATATATGTATATGTATATATGTATATATACATATACATATATATGTACATATATACATGTATATATGTATATATATACATATATATATATATATATATATACACACACTCTAGGATAAAGTTTAGGTTTAGGGTTTTGCATTGAGGTTAAATGGTGTGGTTGTTTAAATCATGGTTAGCAAATTAGAGTTAAAAGTTGGAATAAAAATATAGTTAGGTTTGGGGATGGCTAGCGTAAGTGTTAGTACTAATATTAAGCTTTAGGGTTAAGGTCAGGTTTAACATCATGATTAAGGTTTGGGTTAGGTTAAATTGTATTAGTGATATAGTTAGGTTAAGAATTATTCTTAGATTAGAGAAATACTTTTCTTAGGATTATTATTAGTGTAACTTTGGTTATGATTAAGATTGTAGTTAAGGTCATGGTTTATGGTTAAGGCTATAATAAAGACCAGTGTTAGGATTCATATAATGCACCATGTAGGGTCAGAGTTATGGCTTTGATTAGGGATAGGGTTATGATTAGTGTTTATATTATCTCTTAGTTAGGGAGAGAATTAGAATTTGGTTGGTTTGAGGTTTAGATATGGTTTGAAAATATTATTTGAGGTTAAGGTTAGGGTTTACATCATGGTTGGTCATGAATAGGGTTTGGGTTAAAATGACATACCTAGGTTTTATGTTTGGGTTATTACTAGAGTCAACATTAGGCTTTATAGTTGAGGTTTTACATCACATGGTAAGGGTTTGGATTAGTGATATATAGTTAATTTTAGCATCATCTTGGGTTAGAGAAATAATTATATTGGGGTTTTAAAAAATTAGGATTAGCATTTCAATTATGATTAAAATTGGAGTAAAGCTTATAGTTGAAGTTAGAATTAATGTTAGAGATTTTTTAAAGGTCATGGAACTATGGCTAGTTTTAGAGTTTAGATTAGATAAAATAGTTAGAGTGTACTTAAATAAACTTTAAATTAAAAGATAATATTATATATTTAGATCTAAAATGGATGAAAATTTATCTTTAAAAAATATCTTATTTTTGTATTTAGAGATTCACAATGACATTAGAGGCTTAAGCATGAATAGTAAAATAAAATATATAAAGAAACATATATAAAAAATAATAAAATATACAAAAAAAAAAAAAAATATACAAAGAAAAATATATTTAAATACTAAAAACATATAAATTTTAAATAAAACAACATAGGAAGGGAAAAAGAAAATGTTTCATACCTTTTTCAGATGGCTGATGAAGCAGATGTCGGTCGCTCTCTAACTTTTAATCGAAATAATGAGAAGAAAATCAACTGCGCCCCTATTTATTCAAGTGGATTAGGGTTTCGATTGAAACTATGGTCAAGTTTTGATCAAAAATTTGAAACTCGTGCCACAACCCACGACACAAGCTTTGATCAAAACTTGACCATAGTTTTGATCGAAACTATTGTACTAACTTAGTTTCGTCGAGATTATCAATCGAAACTTTTAAAATTAGTTTCGATCAAAACTTCTAGGACAATTTTTGGTCTCCGTGCTTTTTTGGAGGAATTTCTTCCTCCAAAAAAGTTTAACCCCCTATTGTGGGTTCACCCTAGAACCTTTTCCTTTTATCAGATAGGATGCATCATTACCAAATCTTACAATATTTCCATCATAATAATTCAAGGTAATGAACTTACTCTTATCTCTAGTCATGTGATGTGAACACCCACTGTCTATGATCCATCTGATATTCTTGTTCACGCAAGACACCAATTTAATTGCCTCATCCTTATCAGAATCATCCTTTATTGCAACATACATCACTTCATCATCATGATCATTAGATCCATCTTTAGTTTTCTCTCGAGAAATGTAGAAAAACTTCTTGCCTGTGTCTTTGTAATCTTTGTTCTCTTCATCTCTTCTACTTTTATACTTGTCTCCACCTCTATAATTTTTCTTCTCTAAATATCTAGTAGCAATATGACGAACCTCATTGCAATTGAAACATATGATATGTAACTTACCTTTGAATTCTCCTTTACCTCTATGAAATCTCCTTGCTAGTAGTGCTTGAAGTTGATCTACATCTTCCTCATCTATATCACTATCACTAGAAACATAATTTACCTTTTTCTTCTTCTTCTCATTAGGTTCCTTTAATGACAGCATGGCTCTAAAAGTAGATTCAACATTGTTAGATTTGAAATTATCAAAATTAGATAGCTCAAAAGAAGTGAGCCTACCTACCAAACCTTCAAGAGTTAGCTTAGAACCTAGTATGAATCTTAGTTCTTCTATTGAAAACCTCTAATAGCATAAATGGTCAACAGTTTTCTCAAAACTTTAATTAGTAGAGTCTCATCATCTATCTTACTCGTAACTCCTCATATTGTTTTAACAACATCTTTTATCCTAGAGCAATATTGAGCAACATTATCACCTTCTTCAATTCTCATATCATCAAACTTACCTCTGAGACTTTCAAATTTGGCTCTTAGAACATTTGTGTCTCCTCCATAAATAGGGTGAAGAGAATCCCACATTTTTGTTGCACTATCACAACCCTTGATATCATTGAACTCAGCATAACTTAGGCTAAGGGAAATCTCCAACATTTCTTGGTTGTATTCTTTCTTCTTTTTTAGATCTTTAGTAGTTAGGGCTCTAGAAGGGTTGACATGCTCTACGATGATGGTAGATTGTGCATGATCTCCAACACCTCCTAGGTGTAGCTTTACCAGACTTTTCCATGTAGGGAAGTTATCTATATTAACCTTGGGTACCTCTCTTTTGATATCTTGATCTATTTCTTATAGTACCTTCAAAATAATCCTCTAAAATAGATGGCTCTAATACTAATTGTTGGAATTGTTTTGAATAACTAAGAGAGGATTTTGGGGTGAATTAGTTATCCAAGGTCCAGATATACAAATAAAAAATTTCATAGCTTATTGAACCTATATCCATAAAACATATTCATTATGAATGCATCCATTGGATCATACAATAACTTAAACTTTGTAGGTTACTATCAAATCAACTTTGCATAAATGTAATCATGAAACATAATAAATTCAATAACACATTTGACACAATAATTTTACATGGAAACCTAATTTGAAAAAAACCACTAGTAACATGCTACTAATTATCACTCTTTTGAAGTGATTCCATGTGAAAGGCCAACCCTATTAAAAGTTACAATGCACACTACTAAATGTGACTTGGTTAGAGGATTTCAATCACCCTACTAGGAGTGAGCCTTGTTAGAGGACTTTAGATAATTCACTTGGAATGTCACCCAATTAAAGGATTTATAAATGATTTTTAGGTGAAACTTAATCCAAAGGATTTACCCTAGATTGATACAATGATTAGAAAGTAATAGTATGTCTTGATGTGATAACAACTTACAACTTCACTTTGTAGATTACAAATCTCTATTTTAGTTCTCAATTCTTCTTGTCTTTCACACACTTTAGCTCTGATAGCTTGTCCACCCTTCAAGCATCCGTACCCATAAGTCTTCTTTATTTTCTTGCAAATAACAATCTCTTCTTTTTGGTCACCATATGAAGCAATACCTTAGACTTCTTGTCTTCCTTAGATTCTTGCACATGACAACCTTTTCTTTTGATCAACCATCTTTATAAATAGAAAATTTAGTTCTTTGTCATTCATCCTCTATCATCCATCTTAGGTTTAGGAAGGATTAGGTAGGATTCATTTAATCTACCCATATTTTCATTTTATTCACTTCTAGAAACTTCTCTTTCAATCCTGTTTGAAATATGTGCCACCAGCTAATCAAGCTTAGCTTCCACAAGGTTCACAAAATCCAAGAAGTCAAAATTGTTAGCTCAAATTCATAGAATTCATTATCTTTCTCATAATACTAACACTTGGCATTAACTTTCTTTTGATGCTTGGCACATACTGCATTGCTCACCATCTACTATAAAATCACTCGACACAAACTAAAGTTTACTGGTGCTCAACACCAACCAAACTTTACTGGGCTAACACTGTATCACTTGGCATACATTGGAATTTGAATTTTCTTAGCTTGAACTAATTTTTTGCTTGACTTATATTAACTTTTCTCATCACCTACTGCATAGATTGTTAAGCTTGGCAGACACAATTGGTTTTACTTGTTCTTCTAAACTTAAGCAGTGTATCCATCCTTTGGAACCTTAAGTAGACAATCAATGAACTATAATATCACTATCTTAACTGATCTATGTACTCCTTTTCCATATCATAACTCAACCTTTCCTCTAGGTGCTATTGTTACCTCATTTGATCAAATTCTCTTCATCAATCATATAAATGATAGTACTTAAATTATCTAAGCAATTGTCTTACTAGCAAGTAGTAGGTTTCACATTAGTGAAAAAATGATGCAAGGTTCATTATAAAACTTAAAAAACCCTTAGATCATTCATGAATTTCCATCTTAAATACTTTTTATTCAACATTCTAGAGGCATCAGTATATTTTTCTCAATATAATCATCCATCTCCAAATAAAAAATTAATCTTGAAAACATAGACTTCAATTCATTCATTCGAGACAGGCCTGCATACAGAGGTTCATAAATTTTTAACAAATATTATTTCTTCAATGCCACCATCTATATTAGGAAAAGTTAGGTTTCCCAAAAAAAATCCAAAAATCATAAAAATCTAAAGTTATGGTCTCTACATTGAAACCTACTTTTGTGGCTCCATTGAAGCTACCTAAAAACTAGCTTTCACTCAAATTGTCATAACTTATACAAAACATAACAAAAATGTGAAAAATAAATTTTTATCAGAAATAGGATTCATCCCCCTTTCCAAAAATATAATTTTCATCCATTTAAACAACAATTTACATCCATACGTGTTGCTTCAATATGACTATATTTTGGAAATCTGAAAAAACTATGATCCATAGAATGATCATAACTTTCTCAAATCTGCATGAAATAAACTCAAACCAAAAGAAATGGAAGGATTATTCATTTTCCTACTCTAACATATCAATAATACATCTTTTTTAGTCTTTTCATGCATGTACAAATCCTAAAAACAATAAGAGAATAAAAAAGTCAATCATAATAACAAGTCAAGATCACTATAAATTTGATTCAGGTGTTACTAATTCCTTCCATTATGATTTAGTTTAACCTTAAAATTATTTTTATAGTTTCTTGGTCATTTTAGACCTTAAAAATACCACCCATGAACTTTGGACTTCCTTTTACAACTTTAATGTAATTTTACATTGTTGCATTGTTTTGCAACTCTTCACCTTCTTAAAAGCTTTTGAGACTTTTGACAAATGTGATGCCATGAATCTTCATAAACATTAAAGACATATTGAAATCACAATTTAATAAAATTTTATATTGATTTTTATCCTTTCAAGGGTCATTTTACAACTTCTTACATATTAAACTAATAAGGACCTTAGCTATGACAATGTGGACAACGTTAAATTTTTGATATAATTTTTCTTTGTAATTGGATTCAATTACATAAAATGACATTGAAACATATATGAATGAATATAAATCATTAAAGAATAAATTATGGTCTCATTTAATTATATGATGGCTAGGTGCTCATGCACCATAAAATAATGATGGAAACAAATTCTCCTAATTACATCAATCCATTTTCAACACTTCAACTTTGACATTCGAGACACTTGGAATACATGAAAAATCCTCTCATGAATCAGATTCACCTGAGTGTTCTTCTATTAACAATTTGATAATAAAGATAAGCAATTTTTTTCATTTATGGCAAAACATGATGTTCGTGCTTGTAGAAAACCTCAGAACTAAAGATATTTAGCTTTTGGTACCCAGAAAATTGTCTAAGTATGAAATTGGTTCAAGTAGTATATTTCTTTGTATGTAACTTGTTACTGACATCATATTATGACTAATAAGGTTACATGGAGGAAGCAAGAATTATGTTGGACATATGGCTAACATTGTGTATATGAATACTCTAACACTTTTTCTTCCAATTTTAGTGAAAGGAGTTATGTGATTATTAGTCAGGAACAAAGAGCAATAGTTAATGTATAACTTGTTTAAATGATGTTATTTCCGGAAGAGAGGTTAAATGTACATGGTATAGATATTGCTAATGATATGTACAACCAAGACATCAGTATAGACTATATGGATAAAATATATTCAAGATTTATCGAATATTAGAATTGAAGGTAAAGGAATTATTTTGTTTACAAAATAATTACTTGATCAATTAGAGCTAACATATTAGATGTTTACTCTAAGTTGGAAAATCATATTTTAGTCTCAGCCAAATGAGTAAATTTTTTTTTTTAAAGGCATGGTATTTATGAAAAGACATCTTGTGAGTTTAATTGGAGAAGTTGTGCGTGAATTTTGTAATACAAATTATGAATGTAAAGTTTTGTAAATTGTAAAGTGAAGTTTTTAAGAACCTATTTTTGTGATCTGAGATCTAGCTGAGGTTAGAGATTAGTTGCAATGAAGTTGAAGAACCCCTAATTCTATATTAGAGGAACTTAAAGAATAATTACTTTTTTGAGCAATGAGTTCATCTTGTAATTGGAATTGCATGTTTGGATAGTGAGCTCTTCTTGCATACCTTTGTACCTTAACTCCTAATAGGGATTCAAAGTCTCCTAACAAAGACTCTTATGTACTAAATGTGGTTTATAGACTCCTAATAGGGTCCATCCTATATATATATATATATATATTTGTGGGCATCATTTCCACTAGGGTTTTCCCTTGGCTAGGTTTTCCCTAGTTAAGAAAGTATGGTGTTATGAGTTATCTTTGCTCATGGTTACTATTAATGTTCATCTTTACTTGTTTACTTTCTTATGTATGGTTCAAATTAATAAATAATATCTAGTTGGAAAATAAAGTTTGTAGATTACTAATTCACCCCTACCCACCTCAGTAATTCCTATTTTTAACAATTGGTATCAGAGCCTAGTTACTCAGAAGAGGCTTAATAGCTTGAGTAAGATTCCTATGGATAAAGAACGATTGATGAAGAACTTTGAAGAGTAACTTGAATAAATTGATATCCTTACTGAAAAAAGAGATAAGTTTAAAGATAGATATGAAGACTCCAATGTATATATTGGACAATTGAAGGATAGGATCAAACATCTCAAATTTAAGCTCGAATCTACTGAGTATGAAACCAGTGATGATGATTATTTGAAATTGAAGATAGGGTACAAGATCTTGAAGCATGAATTAAATATTACCAATCTAAAGTTGAGCTTGAAGAGTGATCCTAGAAAAGTTGAATATGATTTGAAGGCTAAATATTTAGATCTTAGAGCCAATCTAGAAAAGATGACGTTTGAGCTTGAAGCATTAAAAGAAGATCATGAAAAACTTCAAAAGTACAACACTATTGTGAAAGGTGAACTAAATCAAAGAAAAGTATAGCTTGAAAATCTTTATTCTATCAGAAAAAAGCTTGATGATTCAATGTCAATATGAAGACCTACTTATGATAAGACTGGTCTTGGTTATCTATTTAACATGTCTACAAAAAAGCCTAAAAATAGATCAAATCTGAAAGGAAAGGATAAATCTAATGATAAGATTGAATCCAAACAATCTTAGGATAAACCTAAAGAAGTTGGACAAGCTAAGGAAGTTGATATATTGTATGAACCAAAGCAAGCTAAATCTCCTAAGTAAACCAGGTATGAACTTAGAGATAAGTATTTTTCATGTAATGAAATAGGTTATATGAAAAGAGATTGTACAAATAAGTCATTTAATCATGTTACAAATTTGTATTGTTATAATTGTCATGGTATGGGTCATAAAGAAATTAATTTTAGAAAACTTAAATACGATAATGATAGAAGGAATAGTAGAATGTCTAGAAATACTAATCCTATAGATAGAAGAAGATCTAATTAGAGGACATCAAGAGAAGGAAGACCTTATGAAGAAAGAAGGCAGATCATGTGTTATAAGTGTAAAAACTTTGGACACATAGCCCATAGTTGTCATGCACCTATTGATCAATAGAATCCTAAAAGAAGAACTCTAATATGTTAATTATGCAACAACTTTAGACATACAAACAAGTATTATAAAATGGATAGAAACTTTGGAGATAGAAGGAATACTAGAAGAAACTTCAAAAATAGAAAGAACGATGGAAGAAATGTTAGAAATGAAACAAGAGACCATGAAAGGAACTCAAGAACTAGCAAAGATAATGAAGATCAAAGAAATATAGTTAGTGAACTTCAAGAAGAACTTAATGAAGCATTTTTTAAGGGATTAAATAATTCTAAAGAAAATTTAGATGATGCAAAGATAGGGAAATTAAAGTTAGTAATAGAGTTTGATTCAATCAAGTTGAATTAAGCTTGTTCACAACACCATAATTTGAAACTTCATTTAAAGATAAAACAATAGGTAGCAAAGTTGGGAAAAGGTATATCAAGACAATTTCAAGCTATAACTAAGCTCAATTGCAATTCAGAGCTTATCGAAACTTGTTATGAAGGAATTATGAGTTAGTGTTATAATAGAGAAAGTTAGTTCTATAGAAAAAGATGAAAACTATGTTTTTACAAAAAGTTTCATGGAGTAAAGTTCCTTGGAGAATTTTCATGATGCAAGAAATCTATGGAAAACCTCAGGTAGCACTTGAAGGTCGAACAAAGATTTCGAGCAGTTATTTGATTTCATAATTTAATAGATAGCATTCTTGTATTTGCAAAGTATGCAATTAATGCAAGTTCAAATTGAATGAATAAAATGGAGTACAAACTTGATTACTAGTTCACTGCAATCATGTTAGAAGCATATAGCACTTAGAAGCAACTTGACAAGGTGATTTCGAACTAAACCCTATTTTGGAAAGAGGTAATTTGTCATTTCTTCACAAAATTTATTTGGTAAATTTTGTATTTAATAAAATCATGAATATGTCAGTAGTTCATAATGTTGAGAATGAGGAGATATCAAAATTTAAGGTTTTTTTCATGAAACTTGTAGAAGTAAACCCTAGTTCAACATTATCTATTACTCCAAACAATGTAGTGTGTTTGGAAGATGTAGAAAGTTATCTTAAGAGTAAGTTTGAAACTATTGGGAGAGAGTATATGAACAAAGATATGGAAATTGTCTTTAACCATGATATGTCAGTAAAGATCAAATTTGAACATTTAAAGGAACTAGACCTATTCAAGTATCACTTCTACCAAGAATTAGACAACAAAGAATGGACTCAAATAATACTAAGTAGAATTCCTAATGGAAAATTGTGGATGGAAGACAATATAGTTAACATTTTAGCTGACCTTATTCATTAGGTAACTAGTCTTAGCAAAACGGTAGTGTACCCATGGGTGAGAAACTAGTTAAGAAGAAGGCTGAGAGCTACACTAAGGTAGTTTATAATGGGAAGGTTGTGGTGATTAGAATCATTAAGCAAGATGATGTAAGATTCCTAAGAAGAATCATTGCCTATTCTATTTGTGCAAGTTCTAAGATTGATGAATTATGAACAATACTCACCTATCTAGCTTATAATATTTGTGTTGAAAAAGAGCAAATTAATATGAGTGAAATTATAAGAATGCGACTCCTTGAAAACTTAGAGAAAATCAAGAGGGCCAAGAATAGTGTATTTATATTCCAGTCATTGATCAATCATATATTCTTTCATGTACTTAAAATATTTCCATACTTATCAGTTATAGAGATTATGAGTAGTAAGAGATGTACCATGGAAAAGATTATAGATGTATTTACAAGACATCTAGCAGACAAAATCTTGGACAATGGAAATTTGATCATGAAAAAATTTCAAAATAGGATGAAACACAGATTCAGAATTGTAGCTGCAATTTTAGAAAGATTAAAAAATAATATATGTGTTATGGTTGATATAGACTTAACTCATATTCAAGTAGTAGAACATCGAGAAATATTCCTTGATCCCTTAGGTTATGAGTTAATTGAGGATGTAGCAATTGGATATATTGATCTATTATTGAACTTCATAAAGGACCAAGCTGAGTAAAGACTTGGGACATATGAAAAGATTACCTAGTCATCTTATGAAGCATCCTTAGAGAAAGCATCTCACAAAAAGATTGAGACAATAATGAAGTAAGCTCTAACTGAGGCTGGTATGACATAAAGTGAGTCACAGGTAGTTAGGTAGATAATGAAATGAGGAATAATCTATATGCAACCATTATTAGTTGGGAAACCATCTAGTGTGTCAATTGAAGAAACTCCTCCAGAGTAGAGCATTCAATATGTTGCAGTATTAGCTAAAAAACCATGTGAGCTGAAGAGAAAATTTTAAGATTAGTAGAAGTTATGACTATCAAGACTAAAAGAGTCAAGAAATAGGCTACTTGACTAGGAAAAAAGAAGTCATTATTGACAATTGTGGAATCTAGTGAAGAAGAAGAAGAAGAAGAAGAACATGAAGTAAAATAGGCAAAAAAAGTTTATATTTCTAAATAGACAATAGGAAAAGCAAGACAACCTTGGAAGCCAAATATTGCACAGATCAACTCAGCCATTGCAAATGAAGGGAAATTTGTTTAGACAAACAAATTCTATGATTTATATAATGATATTGAGAAAGATCAAATTGATATCTCTACTATGAGATATATGATTGCTAGCAATCTGAAACTTGAGGATATTGAAGGTACAGTATATTAGAAAGTTTATGATAGACCTATAAAGAAGAAAGCACCATCTTGGGAAGAGGATATGAAACTTTAGAAGTCTATTTTAAGGACTATATGAAAAATAGATGATGAGGAAGAAGTCAATAAGTTAGTGAACAAGATGGAATCCTACTTGAGGAACAAGATGAAACCACTTCAATTTATGGTTGGTGAAAAGAATACAATAAGGAGTGAAACAATTGTAGCTAGTAGTCAGATGATGATAAAGTCAAAAGAGACACCTACACCAGCACCTAAAACTTTGGAAGTGTCAGTAAGTGGTGACACTATGCAGATTGACCAAACCAATATACTAGAAACATTGATGACACTAGCACTTTTGAAAATTTCAATCAACCTCAATCTCAAGCTGAGGTCATTCAAGATTAGTTGAAACAAATTGAAGAAGTAAAGAGGCAATTAGAGGTAGAAAAGAGAAAGATCAAATAAGCCAAGTAGAAATTTCTTGAAGAAGAAACGAAAAGGAGAATAGAGAAAGAAAAGAAGAAAAGAGTAGAGGATGAAGAAAAGAAAGAGAAGGAAATAAAAGGAAAGGAGGAGAAAGAGGAAAAAAAGAGGAGAGCTAAGGAGGTAGTAGAGAAGAAGAAAAAGGAAGATGAAACTAAACCATCTAGTTCATCTACTCCACTTTCACTTGCTAGCCTAACAAGTGATGATGATAATCAAACTAACTTGATCTCACCTCTAACAAAACTTATTGAGAATTAAAAAAAATTAAAGAGCTTAAAAAGAACCTTAATGGATGTAGCTGAGAGATTACACAGTACTTTGATAGTCAACCATACAAAGGTAGATGTTGAACAAAGGGCATGTGATGTCTCCACTCTGACATATAATTTAAATAATAAATAAGTATTATATATAAAGTAATATTAATAATAATATGAAAATAATATTATATTATACTATCATATATATCATATTATAATAATAATATTCTAATATAATAAATAATAATATTATGATTAAGATATATTTTAATAGAAAAATTTTATATTAATAAATGTATTATAATATAATAATATATACTTGATATATTATTAAAATAATATTCTTTATAATATTATTATTAATAAACCTTACTAATTAATATAATATTATTATTAATATAATTATTATTATTAGGGAAGGACACAATTCTTTGGAAAACATACATATATATCGAATATCAAAGAGTGAAAAGGGATATCAAAGGAAAATATAATGAAATTTATACCAATAAAGAAAATTTGTCAATGCCGTAAACAAGACATTACAAGTAGTATCAGAGCACAATGTCCTGCCAATCTGTGAATGAAAAAATGGAGATATCACAAAAAAAGCTTCAAATATGAGATACATTATAGAGAAATAATGAGCGATGAAACAAATGCAAAAACTTATTTAGTATAATGGCGAGGGGATTACATATTCTTCTGTATAAAACACATTCTTCATTTCGATAATGGAAGCAGAGTTTATTCCTGTGCAAATAGTTTGACCATTATTTTGGGGCTTAAAATGAATTATAAATGATGGTTTTTATATCCAAATGACTTCCCAAACTTTTTGGGTGTCTGGCAAGTCTATTAAAGGTATCCCGTCTGGAAAACCACATGATCATGGAAGAGTAAAGGAAATTAAAGGCAAGGATAGACATCAAATAATTTTTAAATAATAGTGAAGCTGACCCATTCCAAACCATATACGTGAATGGTTATAAAGAAAGAGTAATTACAACCTTTGAAGAACTAGTAAATAATGAAGGCTCGTCAAATATGAAGCAACATAAAATCCCGAAATTATAGGGAGCCTATTATGTGAGATATGTGATTTTTAAAGGTAGTATGTTTTAATAAATAAGAAAGCTAACTTCTAGATAAGATATTTATTATGTCATTTTTTTCACATTATTGAGAACTTTATATTTATAAAAGATATTATTAGAAAAGTTATAAGATATTAGTATAATGTTATGTAAATATTGTATCATAGAATTTTAAATAATTATTGACTATTTTATATGTTTTAAATATATTTGTGACATTATAAGAATATGGTATTTACTATTTTTTTTATTAACATTGAGAATTCGAGAGAAATTATGAGTAGTACTAAGCATGGAAACTACATTAGTATTATTGAGCTAGTATTAGTGAAATTTCAACTAGTGAGAAGACTATGTGCATCTATACTTTTATTACAATAGATTATCATCTTCCAAGATAAGATAAGGCCTACGACGGAATGGGCTGGGTGACACCACTCAAAGGTACTAAGTAAGGCCTATGGTGAGATGGCCATTGGGCTGCATCATCCAAGGGTACTAGGTAAGGCCTACGGTGGAGCGAATACCTTGAGATACATCATACAAAGACACTATTTTTGGAAATGATGATTAGAGAGAGATAACAATAATGAGGGAGAATGGTGAGGTCCATGATTGGGTAACAAGGCACCCTATTACAGTTTCTCCTCCCATACTCAGAAAATGACGAGTTAATAAATAAACTATACTTTTGATTGACAAATTACTAAATTGAGACCATAAATATATTGTAAGGGGATTGATATAAGGAAATCCTAAAAAGGACAATTTATATATAAATGTGTATTAATAATATTTTGTGGTTGCAAGTTAGCAATCAAGGAATTGCATAACATGTGCCTTCATTTGTTTGCATCACATTTTCATCTATCTACATTATGTTTTCTTCATGTCTTTATCTATCTACATCGTGTCTACTTCATTTTTTTGTTTGTCTGCATTGTGTTTGCTTTGCATCTTCATCTATCTACATCGTATTTGCTTTGTATTTTCATCTATCTACATCATGTATGCTTTGTGTTTTCATTCATGTATATTTCATAAATCTCTCTAGTCTTTTGAATGCAAGTATGTTTTGTGTCTATGACAAAGCTTGTGCATGAAAGATTTTTCTTGAGGGCAAGCAAATTCAAGATGGGAGGACTACGATGTCTCCACTCTAACATATAATTTAAATAATAAATAAGTATTATATATAAAGTAATATTAATAATATTAAAATAATATTATATTATAATATCATATATATCATATTATAATAATAATATTCTAATATAATAAATAATAATATTATGATTAAGATATATTTTAATATAAAAATGTTATATTAATAAATGTATTATAATATAATAATATATATGTGAAATATTATTAAAATAATATTCTTTATAATATACTTTTTGACATTAATATAACTAACCTTATTAATTAATATAATTATATTATTACTAATAAACCTTACTAATTAATATAATTAAATAATAATAATATTATTATTAGGGAAGGACATGACTCTTTGAAAAACATACGTACGTACGTACGTACATACGTACGTACGTACGTACATACATACATACATACATACATACATACATACATACATACATACATACATACATACACACACACACATATATATATATATATATATATATATATATATATATATATATATATATATATATATATATATATATATATATATATATATAATATCAAAGAGTGAAAAGGGATATCAAAGGAAAATATAACGAAATTTATACCAATTAAAGAAAATTAGTAAATGCCCTAAACATGACATTACAGGGCACAAGCGGTGTTAAAGTCTTTTGATGAGGAATTAAAAAATTTATTAAATGTTGTAGAGTCCAATGCCTAGATTTCTCATGATGCTAATCTATTTATCACCATTTGTCAAAATATCAAGAATGATTTATTGAGTCTTGATACTTGTATCAAGGAACTTCAGAGATGTTAACAAGATGGAAAGGTATTGTACATTAAGTGTACTTTGTTTCATAAGTTTACCAATGATTTTGGCATCAAGATTAAAGGAAATCTAAGTGAGCTAGAAGCTTTAATAAGCCAAATACAACAACCTTCCAAAAAATTTGATGACTTTGAAGAACAAGTGGTCTATATTCACAGTGATATCTAGAAACTAGAACTTGACAAAGAACAAATTTTGAAGAGATTATCATAATTTAGAGGGTCTATTTATTTGAAGATATCAAATATTGAGAGATAGTTGGAGGAATGTGCCAAATCCAAGGACACCTATTCAAATTTCTTATACTCTGATCTCAATGTAGTTGAGATTGCATAATATGCCCTATATGCATTTCTCACTTCTACTAAAATAGCCAAGGACACATGGGTAAAAGGTTTGAATAGTCTCAAGGCAATCTTTGATGATTACATGAAGATGTTATCAGCTCAAGACAAATGAACAAAGTTTTTGACAACAGATGAATAGTTTTGATAGTTTTTTCTTGACATTCTAACCCTTTTCATTGATGTCAAAGGGGTAGAAGATGCATACCAAAATTGTAAGGTAAAGTATGAAATCATATCAAAAGGGGGAGCATGTGTAAGATGGATCAATTGTAAAAGATTATTAATGTATTGATGTTGTAATGTTTTGGATAAGTTTTTGATACTTAGCCAATTTTCCCTTTTTTTTGCCATCAATGTCAAAGAGGGAGGTTTTTGACAATTATCTAATGGTTTTCATTTATGGCAACACATGATGTATATGCTTGTAGAAAACCTTGGAAATAAACATACTTTTCCTCCATCTAACCTTGGAAATTGGTTTACAACGGTATATTATTTTGTATGTAACTTGTTATTGACACCATATTATGAGTAATGCGGTTAGATGGAGGAATCAAGAAGTATGTTACTAATTCTAACACTTGTTATTCAAGTTTTGATGAAAGTAGTTTTGTTATTATTAGTCAATAACAAAGAGTAGTATTTAACATATAACTTATTTATATGATGGTATTTCGAGGAGAGAGGTTAAATGTATATGGTATACATATTGATGATGATGTGTACAACCATGAACATCAGTATGAACTATATAGATAAAATATATTCAAGATTTACTAAACACCAGAATTGGAGGTAAAGAAACTATTTTGTTTACAAAATAATTACTTGATCAATTAGAGCTAATATCTTAGATGTTTACTCTAAGTTGGAAAAGTGTATTTTGGTCTTAGTTGATCCAACATAAATTTGGGTAAAGGCATGATATTTATGAAATTACATCTTGCAAGCTTACTTGGAGAAGTTGTGAATAAATTCTGTAATGCGAATATTAAATGCAAACTTTTGTGTCTTGTGAAGCAATGTTTTTGAAAACCTATTTTTGTGATCTGAGATCTAGCTGAGCTCAAAGATTAGCTACAAAGAAGTTGAAGCATCCTTACTTTTGTATTAGGGGAACTGGAAGACTAATTACTTGTTTGAGTAGTGAGTTCATCTTGTAATTGGGATTGCATGTTTTGGCAGTGAGCTCTTCTTACATACCTTTGTATCTCAACTTCTAATAGGTTTGGAATCTCCTAATAAGGATTCAAAGTCTCCTAACTAGGAATCCTATGTACTAAATGTGGTTTATAAACTCCTAATAAGGTCTATCCTCTAAAAAGGAACATATATATTAGTATATCTTTGTAGGTGTCATTCCATTGGGGTTTTCCCTTCGCTAGGGTTTCCCTAGTTAACAAAATATGGTGTTACGAGTTATCATTGTGCATGGTTACTATTACTATTTAACTTTATTTGTTTAGTTTCTTATGTATGGTTCAAAGTAATAAATAATATGCAGCTGGTGATTAAAGTTTGTAGACTATTGATTCACCCCCAACCCCCCTCTTAGTAATTCCTATTTCTAACAACTTCTACCTCCACTTCTGATGTAAAGAGTGATTTAGAGGACTCACCTCCTTCCTCTCCTAGTCATCATTCAAAGGTTGATGATTCTCCTCTAGATTCTCCATCTTTTGGTCCACTGTAGGATAGACAAACCTTGCAGTCTATAGGTGATTTGGTTGGGGATGCATTAAACACCAGGGGAAATTATTCATAGTTCTAGGATACTTTACATGTCTTGATTGCTACTTCCTCAATTCTATAGTCCTTTCATGAGGATTCTTGTATTCTTGAGTGGCATAAAACTATGTAGGAATAGTATAGTTCCTTAATGAGGAACTGCACTTATGATCTTGTCCCTCTTCCTACGAGAAGAAAACTTGTTTGATGTAAGTGGATCTATTAGAAAAAATTAGTTGTAGATGGGTCAATTGGCAAGCATAAGGCTCTCTTGGTTGCCAAAGGATTCTCCTAGGTTCATGGGATTGACTACTCTAAGACTTTTGCGCTAGTTGCCAAAATGAATTCCATTCAACTTGTTCTTACCATTATTGTAGCTAATCATTAGGAAGTACATTAGATTGATGTGAAGAGTGCTTTTCTTCATGGTGCCATTAGGAGGAGATCTATATATGCTGGTAAAAAAAATTTTCCTTTCTTGTTTCTTGTGAAGATATGACTCTTAATGCCTGAATGATGAACAATATCTATTTACAATAGTTGAAAAGCCATTCTCTGATTGCTGGCTTCTCTCAAAATTGGTAGGTATAGCTCCCTGTGTGAGTGATGTTCAAGGAATTATGTATTATTCCTAAAAATAATGTGGGATGTGCTATTAACCCAAGAGTAGGAGAGGCAAACCAAATTAAGCCTAACTAGAACTTAATTCAGGCAAGAAAGATTTCCCAATACTGAAATAGATTCACGTATCCACACATCTTATGAATCTATAAACCTATTCGCATAAGACTAGAATAAGTTGAAATTCAAATCTAAACTATAACTGATAAACTAGGAACATTAACAAAATCTTTAGCCAAATGAATCATAACAATACTTATCACATTCATTCATGATCTTGGAAATAGGGGAAAGAACTCTGTTACTCCTTAATTCTCTATAAAATGGAAAAGAAACATAGACTGAACACAATACCTACAAGAATAGAAACTGATTTACATAAAATACCATTTAATTAACTCTGTAACAAAAAGTACTTCACACCAAAAAATTTCTAACCTTTCATTAATCATTCAACTTCATACATATAGAGTTGAGAGATGACCATTACAATAGGAATTTTAATAGGTTTATCTTCTGAGGATGACAAATGGCAAGATGCCAATTTGTCGTATTACAAAATTTATAAAATTGGTAGAAGTCACAAAAGAAGGTGAAAAGGAGGCATCATCGAATCATTTAGACTTCTTCCCCTTTTCAACTTTTGCCCTATATGCCTTAGCGGCAACTATAATGGGAACTAATTCCTCATGACTAGGCATGTGTACATTAGTGAATCTTAAGAGCCATTTGGAGTGTTCTCAAGTCAATTCTTTCCCAGAATTTAGATTTCCTATCAATTCTTTAGCAGGTACATGTATGCATCCACCCAGTGTCTATAGCTCGGTCACTCTATTTTGAACATTTAAAGCCATTCCTAATAGGTTACTTAAATACATAGAGAAGTTGTTCTTCATTATCTCTACTCCAATAAGGGTTCTCCCTTGACCACTAGTTTTTGGATCAGTGTGTAATCCCTTCATTAGTTCAAATGCCTTATCTTGAGTTCTCTTCACTTTATCTTTTGTTTCTTTGAGTCCTTTTTCAGCGTCCTGACTCATCTCTAGGTTGAATTGCATACCCTGGAGCCATTCAAATAGGGGTTCAGTTCCTTTCTTCAAAATCTTTACTTCAATCACCTCCTTTGCCTTCATCTACATAATCATTTTTAGGAGAGAAATAAACTCATCAGGTGCCTTCTCTGAGATCAAAGTGCGTTGATTAGACGAGATATTATCTTTCTCAATCTCCAATCAAAGGATAACATTCCCAATTTGATCAATTAGAGCAACTCCATCCGCACTGAGTTTATCAATCCACTCTTTCCCAATCTAACCAAAATGTCTATCTTTCTGAAGCTATGAGATGAGCACTTGCACCTCTTTTTCTATAGGATTTTCAGTAGCAGGCACACTAGTAATGGTTTCCAATAGAACAACTAGCTTCTTGATGAATCTTTTGAGTTCCTCTATCTTAGCTTTCATCTTAATCTTTGACAATTTGAGGCTTTCTAATTGACCTTCTATTATCTCATTTCCTAATCTCCATAAGCCAACTTTTGTATCATGCCTGGCCTCTCCAAGATCAATTGAATGCAGAGTGAAGTCTTCAAGGGTCATATCCTCAATCCTCCCTACTTTATTTGGTTTTGCAATCTCCATAGTTAAATGACGAGTATCTAGATCCTACCCAAGTATGGATAATTTTTTTTGTTTCTTAGCTGTTACCATGGCCGACCCAAAGCATACCACTTGAGACAAAACATCCTTTGTAAGAACACTTTCACCTTTCCTCTTTCTTTTTCTTTCCAAGGTGTCTTCAAGCAAGGACTCTGTACCAATCACCTTAGAAGCCATTCCAAGTGACTCTATGTTGAACATTTTCTTCTTTACTAGAGTCATTGCTACTATTGTTGTAGAGAAGGGATTCTTCAAATCTTGAGAGAGAAGTCGAGATGAACCTGAGACATTCTCTTCTTCTCAAGTTCTCTTTGCAGCTTCCTCAGATTCAGTGGACTCGCTACTACTACTCTCATCATCTCCAATTTCTACTATCTGGATAGGAGAACCAGTTGGCTTCAAAAGAGAAGCACCTACAGATGGAGTAGGGCTATGATGAGGAGATGAAATTGGGGCAACATGTGGAGATGGAATTGGGGTAGTGTGAGGAGGCAAAGCTGGAGCAGTGGTTCCATCTTTTGGCTCTTCTATCCCTTTTTCTTTAGTACCAACTTGAGCTCCAATAACAAGTAGAGAACCTCCTTGGCAAGTTGGAGCTATTGAAATATTTTTCTCCAGGGGGTTGATCACCTCCTCCTACAGATTGAGCCAGCCCTTGAGTAGCCAAAGTTATAGCACTGGGTGTGGCACTTTGAGAGGAAGTGAGAGTAGCAGTAGTTGGAGAAGCTTGAGTAGGCTTGCTCTTGCTCTAGCTCTTTTTTGCTGTCCACTCAACCCATTTCCCAGTTCTCTTGATGATCTGGACCATCATAACATCAATATCTTGTCCTATATTTACACATGGCTTAGAGCTGATTGGAATGCTTCTCAATTTGGTCAAATATTTATTACTATACATATTTTTACCATCATCTTCTAGCCTTTCTACATCCAAGTTGATGCCATAGGTCTTGATTTGATCTATTGTAAGTCTACCAAAGGCGCAATCTCGACTCTCTAGCTCATCTCTGTAATTAACCCTATAATATTCCATGGTAGTTACATGTTTGATGATGCTTCTGATTTGGAGGACATCTCTAGCATACCTATTTGGATCAAACATGGGCCTTACCACTTCATACTCCTCCAGTCTGTATTTTTTCTCAAACGCTTTGAGTATGTTCTCTGCATTAGATCCGGATTCACAAATATAACCTCCAACTTGTATGGGGAATTCATACCTCTTCTTTCTCAAACTGGTGCTTAGCACATTTACTTAAATTTCTTGCCTGACGACCTCGATGAGCATGATCATATCATCTAGATATCTAGGCAGCTTCAGGGGAAATTTGTTAAATGTTGCAAGATGCAAATAAGAGAAAGATGAGAATTGAATAAAATTAGAGCCAAACTGGCTGATGACCGCCATTACTTATGGGCTGAACCTCCACTCCAGACACCCTTGGAGTTCCCTACAGATTCTCATAGTAAATGCATCATTAACTCGAATATACTTCGCATAGCTATTTTGTAAATGCAAGCATGGATAAAACTCATAACTTTTTACATTTTCAGGAAAATTCTCTATTCTGGGGAGTCTCGACCACAATTGTAGGGAAGCCAACATATATATCAAGAAAGATGACATATAAAATGAATTGTAAAACTTGGCTTCACTGAGAGCCCTAGAAAGATGTTCACTAACTTCATATGTCCAGTCAACATACTATGTGTCTGAGTAGATAATTTACACCATAAAGAAGTATTGTTCTATAAAATTGAATGCTTCTAGCTCACCTTTTAGTCAATGAAAGAGGACCAAAATATCCACAATTTAAGGCTTAAGATCCATGCCAAATAGGATTTTAGGGACCTTACTCTTTTCCCCTTTGGGCTTTTGAAACCAGTAATTCATGATCTCCTTCCGCCACACCATCTTCTTCAGGGAGAATTTGGACATGGCTCCTCATGCCACACCATCTTCTTCAGGGAGAATTTGGACATGGCTCCTCTGATTGTTAGCTCAGAGAACTCCTCTCATTCTGAAATTTGTAGACAATTCACCATCACTTGCCTATCAATTGAAATCAATACCATTTGATCAGGCAATAGGATCTGCTTGGTGTTCGGGTTGTAATGATTGATACATTCCACAATTAGCTCTGGAGCTTGTACTACGACAAGAAACCCAGCTACTTCTACTAGTCCACTTCCTCGAAGCTTCTTTGTTATAGGGTGAGTCATCTCAATTCTTAGCCTTCTCTAAAAAACTTGCATATCAAAGAAACATAGTGAAGTGACTTGATTCCACCTAGCCCATCAAAACTAGAGATTCTTGATGTCATCTTTCCTGATATAGAATGATAAGAATTCAAAAATTATGATAATGTAAGAAAATGAACCCTAAAATTTGAAGTCTTTCAAAATCACTATTCAATATAATAGTATAATATTAAAGCGGTGATTTGAAATTCTGTTATGTTCTTCTTTATATAAAAATCGTTGATCTACTTGTGAAATTCCATAATTTGTGCCACACAAGCGAATTTAAGGATAAATCCATTAGGTTAGTAAATGTAAGGGTTCTAATGGATTTCTCCTTGTCATTTCACTATTTTTGCTAGCCCAATGGTAACTCTTCTTTATTACTGACTTACCTTTCCATTTTCACCTAGTTTCAAAAAATCAAGAACAAAGTACCCCTTGAATAAAAATTTGCTTGGCTAGATTATGCTCAAAATATTCTTACAAATTTCACTAATTTTCTTCCATTTTTGTCCCAAACACATTTTGTGATCTATTCAAACACTTACCATGCTTGCAGTAGCAATTTTTCATTAGATGCGGAATATTGGCCTTGAGGGTAGAAAACCCACAATGGAGAAGGCGATTTCCATTTTTTCGATTAAGCTTTCGCTTTACCTTTTCTTCCTTAAGAACTTTACCATAAGCCTTCGAAAAAAATAAAGAAGGCTTTGCAAGTGAAAAATGGGGCCCACTAGTAACTTTACCCTTCTATTTAGGCCTTTTCAAAAGACTTACTTCTTGGTTCGAAACCTGCCAAAGGAGAAGCTATTTCTGAGTTTTCCGTTGATGCTTATTCTGATCATCTTGGTGAATTTTGAGTGATTCCCACTATGAAAGCATGATAATATTTGAATGATTCATCCATAATATGGCTTACCTTTCCTTGTTTTGGCCTTAAAATGGCATTTATGGATCCCTGCTGAGTTTCACCTTTTGGGTGCAAAAACTTGCTATGGAGAAGAAGAAACTTTATTTTTCGTTGGTTCAACTTTCTTTACACTCGAATCGAAATGAATTTCAATTAAATTCATCTAATGTAGAATTATTCAAGAATCTCCATTGAGTAAGGATCTAGACTACCCATATGACTCATGACAATAAGGAATACCCACCTGGCTATATAATGCAGGAAAAGACAAAAGAGCGAAACCCAATGGAGAAACTTAACACTTTAAGGAAGGAAGAAACAACTGACTCGACCAATCCATACACACTACAAGTTAAATCCTCCACTTTTCAAAATTGGACTATGGTAGAAAGTGGGGCAATAGCTAGCTCTAACTAGGGACTTGGGTAGAGTATACCCAAGTGAGGAACTCAAAATCTCTAGTTTCACAATAGGATATAAAAGGTGGCAACACAACAAAAGCTAAAACAAAACAAGGTGCAAGGAAAAGAGAACAAAAAGAAAAAAAAAGGCTAACATAGTACACTAAATCTAACTATAGTACACTACAGGGGTTACCTATTTTCAATTTTCAAAACTTGATAGAGCTTCAAATCCTGACCATTGTAAGTCAGGGGAAGTACTTCACCATCCTCACAAGCCAATTTGAAAGATTTATTCTCAAATGTTTGATGAATTCTGAATGGACCTTTCCATAGAGCATCAAACTTCTTATGCATTCCTTTCAAAGCCTTTCTCTTGTCCCAAAGTAGCACACTATCTCCTACCATGAATTTCCTTAGTCTTGTTCTCTTATCAAATAGTTCTTTCACTCGCATCTGATGCTGTGTAATATGGTCTCAAATTTCTCTCCTTTCTTCTTCAAGTTTTCTTAGATATAGGATCCTCTTCTCCAGACCATCTTTATAGACATCATCCTCAATTACTGTTCTAAGCTTGTTCATTGCTAACTCTAGAGGTAGAGGAGATTGGCTTCAGTTCCATAAACCAATTCAAAAGGGGATATACCAATTGCCCTCTTGGGTGCCACTCTATCTGCCCAGATTGCCTCATGAATCTTTTTGTGCAAATTTTTCTGATTATCTAAGACTAGCTTCTTTACAATATTAATTAAATTCTTATTGCTAGACTCTACCTATCCATTCCCTTGAGGGAAATAATCAGATGAATGACCAATGGTGATCCCATCCTCAAAACAAAAATCAGTAATCTCAATTAAAGAAAACTAAGATGCATTATCCATCACTAACTTAATAGGAACACCAAACCTAACCAAAATCTTTTCTTTTATGAATTCACACACCACCTCAGAAGTAGTCTTCTTTGTAGCCTTAGCTTCTACCCATTTAGTGAAGTAATTAGTTGCAATTATTATATACTGATGACCACTACTAGACATGGCATTAATAGGACCAATAAAATCAAGGCCCCATTGTTGAAAAGGCCCTTCTATGATAATAGGTCTCAATGGTAGGGTAGCTAGTTGGGGACATCCAGAGAACATTTTGCACTTTTCACACTTTGCTACCCAAGCATATGCATCTTTAAACATCCCAGGCTAGTAATAACATTGCCTTAGTATTTTAAATGCTATGACTGAAGAAGAGAAATGTCCACCACAAGCTTCATCATGAAATGTCTTCAACAACTTTTCTTGCTGTTGCTTATCACCACACCTAAGGAAAGTACCATCAATAGCTCTTTTGAAAAGCTTACCATTCCAGATCACATATTTAGCTGCTTTCAGTTTAAGGTCTCTTCTTTGCTTCGCATTTAGGCCTTCTGGACATTCACCATATGTTAAAAAGTAAATGATGTTTTCAAACCATGGATCATGGAGACTTATAGCTAACACCAATTGTTTCTCACCCAGTTCTTTTGACTCTCCAATGATTCTGTTCTTTGCAATTGCCTTACATAAAGCATTCCCTCTTATCAACTTTGTAGGTTTAATTTCAATATTGTATTCATGTATCTTTGCTACCCACGCTTCTCTGACATTGCAACCTACTTCATGTTGTGTTAGTACACTTTTTACTGATATGTCTAGGACAAAGACAATAGAGTGTGAATGTAAGATATAGAACCGAAAATTCTTAAGTGCTCTGACTACTACATAAGCATGCTTTTCAATTTGTGAATATTTTAGTTCATGATTTTTGAAAGGTATGCTCATAAAAGCTATAGGAGCTTATACCCCTTCATCATTATCTTGCATTAATATTGCAGATAAAGTATGCTTAGAAGCATAAAAATAAATAAAGAAATCTCATTTATAATTTGGATGACTCAAAATTGGGGTATGGGCAATAGCAGTTTTTATATCTTGAAAAGCTTTCTTTCCCACCTCATTCCATTTAAAATTTGAATTTCCTTTCATCATGTCTACTATATGTTTAGTAGTTTCTACAAAATTAGGAACAAATCTTCTAAGAAAATTTACCTATCCAAAAAAAGACTTAACCCCAATTTTGTTTGAGGGTAGACTCAATCTCTGAATAGCCTCTACTCTTTCAAGGTTGATTCTAATGCCTTCTTGGGGCACTATATGACCCAAAAGATTTCCTTCTATCACATAGAAAAATGACTTCTTTGGGTTAAGAGATATTCCATGCTCTCTGCACCTCTGTAGTACTTTCCTTAAATCTTCCATATGATCTTTTCTTTTTCTTGAGAACATGGTGAGATCATCCAGATATATGACTATGATTCAGTCTTTCAAGTCAGTGAATGTCTTACTCATTCACCTTTGGAATGTAGCACCAGCGTTAATAAGCCCAAAAGGCATTCTATGATATGCAAATGTACCCCAAGTGGTAGTGAATGTTGTCTTATGTTGATCCTTCTCCTCTACTTCAATCTGATTATAACCTGAGAAGTCATCAAGCATAGACACCATTTTAGATCCCACCATTGCTTTCAATAAATAGTCCATATTAGGAAGAGCAAAGTTGTCTTTTAGGGATGCCTAGTTCAAATTGCAAAAACCAATAGAGATCCTTATCTCTCCATTCTTCTTTTTGATGGGTACTATATTGGCTACCCAAGTGGAGTGGTGAATGGGATAAATTATCCTCACCTTCAACATCTTATCTACCTCCCGAAAAATGGCATCTACAACTTTAGGATTATAATTCCTTTGTTTCTGTCGAAAAGGGGTTGCATAAGGCTTCAGTGAGATCTCATGTTTTACCTTCCCATTTTTATAACTTTTCAAATCTTCATAACTCCAAGAAAAAACATCTCTATACTCCATAAATAGATTCTTTGCAGCCTCCTTTTCTTCAGGTGAACAACACTTCCCTATGTTAATTAGTTTGGGATTATGAATATCTCTGATGTTAATTCCTTCATATTCACCTATGGTAGGTCCCTTTTCTGCTCTCTTTTTCTTTATGTAAGCATCATGTCTATTAAATAGTTTTTCTAAAGCCACAAAATATGGAGGAATGGTGTTACCTTTTAGCAGAACTTCTCTATTTTGACCCCATTTCCCAATTACATTAGAGCTTTCATGGTCACTTCCACCAGACTCATGATCAAAACTAGACTTGTCATTCTCTAAAAACATCTGCAGACTCTTGTCATCATTGAAGACTTGCCAACATTCTATGTTATTTGGGATGGTAGATCAATATACAATTTTGATCTGGTACTTCTTGTCTTTGAAATCTAGATGAGGGAGCAATAAAAAGGTGGAAACTACTAAGGAGTCAACTTTGGTATTCATTTCTCTTGGAACCACTTCAATAGAAAAAGCATCCAGACCTTTGATCTCATCCCAGACTCTGTTCCTATAATTTTTAAGCTTATGGTTTTTAACAAAATACTACCCTTTTATTTGCTTTACAATAAGCTCGACATCACCTTGAGATTTTAAAATCTTTATCCCTCTTTCCTCTGCTGACATTATTCCTAAAAATAAGGCCTCATATTCTGTAGTATTATTTGTATTCCCAAATTCCAATTTGAAAGCCATAGGTTCAGGTTCTCCTTCTAGGGATATCAATACTACACCTACTCCAAATCCTGAAGAAGCACAACTTCCATCAAATTCAAGTGTCCATATGCATGGTACATCTTTGTTTTCATTGGGAGTTTTATCGCCTTGATTCTCATATTTTTGTTCATTCATATCTTCCTCAGTAAACAACATATAGTTGTCGAATTCTAGTTCTTGATATAGAATTTGAGCTTTAGGATCATCTAATTTCAAAACTATGAACTTTTCTTTTTCCTTAGGTTCTAAATTGACCTTCTTATTCCCAATAGGTATCACTACTCAAGACCAATCGAATTTTATTTCTCCTCCCAAGTCTTGACAAAAACTTCTACTTAATAAAAGTCCATAGCTTGCTAGAATATCAGCTACTAGGATAGTCAATAGGAGTTTCTTTTTTGGATGTGAAGCTAAGGGTACTTGAGTATCTTTGATTTTTACAAGTAGAGGGACTTTTTTGGCATGCATAGAATAACATCTCCCATGCACTTTAGTAAGATTTAGTCCGAAGGCTCTAGCTACAGAATATGGCATAACATTATCTAACACACCTGAATCTATTATGAAATTACTAAGTTTACATCCATTGATGTACGATGAAATATAAAAAGGTTTAGGTTTTTGTCCGTGGAAGGTTGCTAAAATAGTAGAATCTTCTTGATTAAACAAGCCAAATGTTAAGGTTTCATCTTCAATTTCAATAGTCACATTATGATTCAAGTTTGAGGTATCTCCTTTACATCTATCCACTAATCTCTTTAAATTGGAAGGATGTGGCTTTAAATAATCAATAGTGGAAAATAAAACTTTTGACTCTTCATAAAATTGAATGAAATCAAAAGATGTCTTGTCCTTACCCATTTGTGAAGTGGATGTTTATTGATCAGCATGTACCTTACTCGTAGAAGGACTAGAGTTGTCTCTATGAGTATACTAGAGGCCTTATTCTTCATCCTTTGTCCACGGGTAAGTACTGTGTATGAAGTTCCATCAATAGTTGTGTAACACTCACCTTTTGATTTAGAATTTGATTCATATTCCAAAAATAAATTTCTAGAGTCGCCATTTGAACAAGAATCAGGTTCTGAACACAGAGCTGCAATATTTAATTCAATAGTAGATAACAACTACATCATACGAATAGTATCTAGACAATTCTCACTATCATGATTCATGGTCAAATGAAAGATGCACATATTTCCCTTTTTTTGGTGTTGCTTCAATTTGCAATCTATGTTGTGAACTTGTAAGCTGCAAAAATCTACTTTCATTGCTTCTTCTTGGTGAGTTTTGGTAATTCTGCTGATAAGAGCTATTGAATCTGATTAATTGCTTTTTCATTGCTACTAGCTCATTAGACAACTTCTGAATCATATCTTCTGATGATGTGGTATTACTAGAACTCTGTTTAGTTTGAAGTTCTCATTTCCATTTTCTTGTAAAAATTAAGTCATCCTCACAGTCAATAGCTTTCTTTTGTACGTCAGACAGATCAGTGGAGCATGCTCTTCTTAGATCATAATTGATATCTAGAGGCATAACACTAATAAAGAAAGTTTTTAGATTGCCAGGTGTGGATCTATTAGTAGTAGGAAGTCTGGTATTAATCTTATTGAAATTGGTAATGAAATTCCTCATGCTCATAGGTTGTTGCTTCTTAATTGAAGTCAGTTAGCTATGTTAGCAAGGGATGTTCATCTTTTGCAATTTTGAATTTGGCTTCAAATTTAGTTCTCATTGTGTCCCAATTAGTTATTAAACCATCAACTAAATGATAAAACTAGTTTGTTTCACTATCTGTAAGGGTCTCTACGAACAATCTTACAACAACATCTTCATGTCCCGCCCCTAATAAATGGGTAGCTGCAAAGAAGGCTTTAATGTGTTCATTCGTAGTGACTTTCCCATCACCTAAGAATTTAGGGAAATTCTTCCTTGAACCAGTTGGGAGTGGATGATAAGCATTTAGTGCTAAAGACCCTATTGTTGCGGCCCATGGAGCAGCCATGATTGTTCTAGCAATATATGATGAAAAGTTAACAACTGGAGGTGCAGTAACTCTGTGAAGTGCTAACACCTAACAAGTGGAATGTGAAGTGCTGGCTTCTTGATTTATAATACGGGAAGGGGGTCTACTCAAACTTTTACCTTCACCTTTCTACTTTGGAACTTCTAAAATAGGAAAATCAAGCTCTTTTAGTTTATCAAAGGTGGAATCTTGCCCACCCTATTCTTTGGTACTTCTAAGGAACCTAAATTGTTGCAAGATGCTACGTGTAGTTTAACTGTAAGCTTACCATCTTAATTGTTTTTCTTCTCTTTGGATATCTCTCCTTTGAAGAACTCTTTCAAAGGCTTCAGCTCTTCTTTCTTCTTCTTCTAATACTTGGCTAGCATTCCAATAATGTTCAGTGTTCCTTCTGTGCCTCCAAACAATTGTGTTAAGAAATGAAATTATGTCCTCTTGGTCATCTTGAAAACCAAGGCTAGGTTGGAGCACTGGGATTATGTTTTCATGAGGTAGTACCATTTTCTTTCATGACATAGGCTTTCTAATCAAGCAACTGTTCATCTCCCCAATAGAGTTTCCAAAAATCTATTGGTAAATAGATTTGTCCTTTCTTGTTTCATGTGAAGATATGACTTTTAATGCCTGAATGATGAGCAATATCTATTTATAATAGTTGAAAAGCTATTCTCTTATTACTAGCTTCTCTCTGAATTGGTAGGTACAGCTCCCTGTGTGAATGATGTTCAAGGAATTATGTTTTATTCCTAAAACTAATGTGGGGTATGCTCTTCAATAAAGAGAAAAAGAGGAAAACCAAATTAAGCCTAACTAGAACTTATTTCAGGCAAGAAAGACTTCTCAATATTGAAACAGATTCATGTATCCACACATGTTATGAATCTATAAATCTACTCTCATAAGACTAGAATAAGTTGAAATTTAAATCTAAACTATAACTAATAAACTAGGAATGTTAACAAAATCTTTAGCCAAATGAATCATAACAATACTTATCACATTCATTCATGATATTGGAAATAGGGGAAAGAAGCTCTGTTCCTCCTTAATTCTCTGTAAAACGGAAAAGAAACATAGACTGAACACAATACCTACTGGAACAGAAAATGATTGACATAAAATACCATTTAATTGACTCTGCAACAAAAAGTACTTCACACCAAAAAATTTCTAACCTTTCATTAATCATTCAACTTCATACATATAGAGTTGAGAGATGGCCGTTACAATAGGAATTTTAATTGGTTCATCTTTTGAGGATGACAAATGGAAAGATGCTAGTTTGTCATATTACAAAATTTATAAAATTGGTAGAAGTTGCAAAAGAAGGTGAAAAGGAGGCATCATCAAATCATTTAGACTTCTTCCCCTTTTCAACGTTCGCCCTATATGCCTTGGTGGCGACTATAATGGGAACTAATTTCTCATGACTTGGAACATGTACATTAGTGAATCTTAAAAGCCATTTGGTGTGTTCTCAAGCCAATTCTTTCACAGAATTTAGATGTCCTATCTATTCTTCAACAACTATGTGTATGCATCCACCAAGTTTCTGTAGCTCTGTCACTCTATTTTGAATGCTTGAAGCCATTCTTGATAGGTTACTTAAATACATAGATAAGTTGTTCTTCATTATCTCTACTCCAATAAGGGCTCTCCCTTGACCACTAGTTTGTGGATTAGTGTGTAATCCCTTCATCAGTTCAAATGCTCTATGTTGAGTTCTCTTCACTTTATCTTCTATTTCTTTGAGTCCTTTTTCAGCTTCCTGAATCATCTCTAGCTTGAATTGCATACCGTGGAGCCATTCAAAAAGGGGTTCAGTTCCTTTCTTCAAAATCTTTACATCAACCACCTCCTTTGCCTTCATCTAAATAATCATTTTCAAGAGAGAAATACACTTGTCACATCGTTCCTTCTCCATGATCAAAGTGCATTGATTAGATGAGATATTATCTTTCTCAATCTCTAATCGAAGGATAACATTCCCAATTTGATCAATCAGAGCAACTCCATTTGCATTGAGTTTATCAATCAACTCTTTCCCAATCTGACCAAAATGTCTATCTTTCTAAAGCTATGAGATGAACACTTGCACCTCTTCTATGGTAGGATTTTCAGTAGCAAGCACACCAGTAATGGTTGGCAATGGAACAACTAGCTGCCTAATGAATCTTTTGAGTTCCTCTATCTCAGCTTTCATCTTAATCTTTGACAGTTTGAGGCTTTCTAACTTACCTTCTATTATCTCATTGCCTGATCTCCATAAGAAAACTTTTGTATCATGCCTGGCCTCTAAAAGATCAATTTAATGTAGAGTGAAGTCTTTAGGGGTCATATCCTCAATCCTCCCTGCTTTATTTGGTTTTGCAATCTCCATAGTCAAATGTCCGGTATCTAGATCCTGCCCAAGTATGGACAAAGTTTTTTGTTTCTTAGCTTTTACCATGGCTGACCCAGAGCATACCGCTTGAGACACAACATCGTTTGTAGGAGCACTTTCACCTTTCCTCTTTCTTTTTCTTTCTAAGGTGTCTTCAAGACAAGACTCTTGTAAGGCCCACACTTGTACCCCTTTTGTAAACTATAAGGAATGAATATAAAGGAAATGATAACACAAGAATAATGGCTGCACTTATAGATTGGTTTTAAAACATGATGACATAATTTGGAAGCATTCAATCGCATGGGAAATTAAGCCTACGGGCACACACAACTCATAACGATATAAAAAGGACATTGTTAGAAGTATTACCTCGGTTAGTTCATTTGAAAGGATACTAGTTAACAAGTCTTCACAATAGTGATTTTATATACTAAGATCCATATGACTTCGATGTTTCATTGTTATGATAGATAAGGATTGTGATAGTATTTAGAATAGTAACTTTGTTATAATTAGAAAGATTAATGTTATACATATCCTAATATTATTGCATCCCTTGAGCTTTTAAAATCTTTATCCCTCTTTCCTTTGCTAACATTATTCCTAAAAATAAGGCCTCATATTCTATAGTATTATTTGTATTTCGAAATTCCAATTTGAAAGCCATAGGTTCAGGTTATCCTTCTAGGGATATCAATACTACACCTACTCCAAATCCTGAAGAAGCACAACTTCCATCAAATTCAAGTGTCCATATGCATGGTACATCTTTGTTTTCATTGGGAGTTTTATCGCCTTGATTCTCATCTTTTTGTTCATTCATATCTTCCTCAGTAAACAACATATAGTTGTCGAATTCTAGTTCTTGATATAGAATTTGAGCTTTAGGATCATCTAATTTCAAAACTATGAACTTTTCTTTTTCCTTAGGTTCTAAATTGACCTTCTTATTCCCTCCCAAGTCTCGACAAAAGCTTCTACTTAATAAAAGTCCATAGCTTGCTAGAATATCAGCTACTAGGATAGTCAATAGGAGTTTCTTTTCTAGATGTGAAGCTAAGGCTACTTGAGCATCTTTGATTTGTCCAAGTAGAGGGACTTGTTTGGCATCCATAGAATAACATCTCCCATGGACTTTAGTAAGATTTAGTCCCAAGGCTCTAGCTACAGAATATGGCATAACATTATCTAACGCACCTGAATCTGTTATGAAATTACTAAGTTTACATCCATTGATGTACAATGAAATATAATAAGGTTTAGGTTTTTATCCGGGGAAGGTTGCTAAAATATTAGAATATTCTTGATTAAACAAGCCAGATGTTAAGGTTTCATCTTCAATTTCAATAGTCACATTATGATTCAAGTCTGAGGTATCTCCTTTACATCTATCCACTAATCTCTTTAAATTGGAAGGATGTGAGTTTAAATAATCAATAGTGGAAAATTAAACTTTTGACTCTTCGCAAAATTGAATGAAATCAAAAGATGTCTTGTCCTTACCCATTTGTGAAGTGGATGTTTCTTTATCAGTATGTACCTTACTCGTAGAAGGACTGGAGTTGTCTCTATGAGTATGACTAGAGGCTTGATTCTTCATCCTTTGTCCATGGGTAAGTACTGTGTATGGAGTTCCATCAATAGTTGTGTAACAATCACCTTTTGATTTAGAATCTGATTCATATTCCAAAAATAAATTTCTAGAGTTGCCATTGGAACAAGAATCAGGTTATGAACACAGAGCTGCAATATTTAATTCATTAGTAGATAACAACTACATCATACGAATAGTCTCTAGACAATTCTCACTATCATGATTTGTGGTCAAATGAAAGATGCACATATTTCCCTTTTATTGGTGTTGCTTCAATTTGCAATCTAGGTTGTGAACTTGTAAGCTGCAAAAATCTACTTTCATTGCTTCTTCCTGGTGAGTTTTGGTAATTCTGCTGATAAGAGCTATTGAATTTGATTAATTTCTTTTTCATCACTACTAGTTCATTAGAAAACTTTTGACTCATATCTTCTAATGATGTGGTATTACTAGAACTCCCTTTAGTTTGAAGTTCTCATTTCCATTTTCTTGCAAAAATTAAGTCATCCTCACAATCAATAGCTTTCTTCTGTGCGTCAGCCAGATCAGTGAAGCATGCTCTTCTTAGATCATAATTGATATCTAGAGGCATAACACTAATAAAAAAAAAATAGATTTCCAAGTGTGGGTTTATTAGTAGTAGAAATTCTGGTATTAATCTTATTGAAATTTGTAATGAAATCCCTCATGCTCATAGTTGGTTGCTTCTTAATTGAAGTCAGTTAACTTTGTTAGCAAGGTGTGTTCATCTTCTGCAGTTTTGAATCTGGCTTCAAATTTAGTTCTCATCATGTCCCAATCAGTTATTAAACCATCAACTAAATGATAAAACTAGTATGTTGCACTATCTGTAAGGGTCTCTATGAACAATCTTATAGCAACATCTTCATGTCCCACCCCTAATAAATGGGTAGCCACAAAGAAGGCTTTAACGTGTTCATTTGTAGTGACTTTCCCATCACCTAAGAATTTAGGGAAATTCTTCCTTGAATCAGCTAGGAGTGGGTGATAAGCATTTAGTGCTAAAGACCCTGTTGTTGCGGCCCATGGAGCAGCCATGATTGTTCTAGCAATATATGACAAAAAGTTAACAACTGGAGGTGCAGTAACTCTGTGAAATGCTAACACCTAACAAGTGGAATGTGAAGTGCTAGCTTCTTGATTCTAATAGGGGAAGGGGGTCTACTCCGACTTTTACCTTCACCTTTCTACTTTGGAACTTCTAAAATAGGAAAATCGAGCTCTGTTAGTTTATCAAAGGTGGAATCTTGCCCACCCTATTCTTTGGTACTTCTAAGGAACCTAATTTGTTCCATGATGCTAGGTGTTGTTTAACTCTAAGATTACTATCTTAATTGTCTTTCTTCTCTTTGGATATCTCTCCTTTGAAGAACTCTTTCAAAGGCTTCAGCTTGTCTTTCTTCTTCTTCTAATACCTGGCTAGCATTCCAATAATGTTCAGTGTTCCTTCCGTGCCTCCAAACAAATGTGTTAGAGATGAAATTATGTCCTCTTGGTCATCTTGAAAACCAAGGTTAGGTTGGAGCACTGGGATTATGTTTTCATGAGGTAGTACCATTTTTCCTCATGACATAGGCTTTCTAGTCAAGCAACTATTCGTCTCCCCAACAGAGTTGCCAAAAATCTATTGGTAAATAGATTTTTCCTTTCTTGTTTCATGTGAAGATATGACTTTTAATGCCTGAATTATGAGCAATATCTATTTACAATAGTTGAAAAGTCATTCTTTGATTACTAGCTTCTCTCTGAATTGGTAGGTATAGCTCCTTGTGTGAATGATGTTCAAGGAATTATGTTTTATTCCTAAAACTAATGTGGGGTATGCTCTTAACTCGAGAGCAGAAGAGGCAAACCAAATTAAGCCTAACTAGAAATTATTTCAGGTGAGAAAGACTTCTCAATATTGAAACATATTCATGTATCCACACATGTTATGAATCTATAAATCTATTCTCATAAGACTAGAATAAGTTGAAATTTAAATCTAAACTATAACTAATAAACTAGGAAATTTAACAAAATCTTTAGCCAAATGAATCATAACAATACTTATCACATTCATTCATGATCTTGGAAACAGGGGAAAGAAGCTCCGTTCCTCCTTAATTATCTATAAAATGGAAAAGAAACATAGACTGAACACAATACCTACTGGAATAGAAAATGATTGACATAAAATACCATTTAATTGACTCTGCAACAAAAAGTACTTCACACCAAAATTTTTTTGACCTTTAATTAATCATTCAACTTCATACATATAGAGTTGAGAGATGACCATTACAATAGGAATTTTAATAGGTTCATCTTTTGAGGATGACAAATGGAAAGATGCATGTTTGTCATATTACAAAATTTATAAAATTGGTAGAAGTTGCAAAAGAAGGTGAAAAGGAGGCTTCATCAAATCATTTAGACTTCTTCCCATTTTCAACTTTTGCCCTATATGTCCTGGCGGCAACTATAATGGGAACTAATTCCTCATGACTAGGCACATGTACATTAGTGAATCTAAAAAACCATTTGGAGTGTTCTCGAGCCAATTCTTTCACAGAATTTAGATGTTCTATCAATTCTTCAACAACTATGTGTATGCATCCACCTAGTTTTTGTAGCTCTGTCACTCTATTTTGAATGTTTGAAGCCATTCCTAATAGGTTACTTAAATACATAGAGAAGTTGTTCTTTATTATCTCTACTCCAATAAAGGCTCTCCCTTGACCACTAGTTTTTGGATTAGTGTGTAATCCCTTCATCAGTTCAAATGCTCTATGTTGAGTTCTCTTCACTTTATCTTCTATTTCTTTGAGTCCTTTTTCAGCTTCCTGAATCATCTCTAGCTTGAATTGCATACCTTGGAGCCGTTCAAAAAGCGGTTCAGTTCCTTTCCTCAAAATCTTTACTTCAACCACCTCCTTTGCCTTCATCTAGATAATAATTTTCAAGAGAGAAATACACTCATCACATCGTGCCTTCTCCATGATCAAAGTGCATTGATTAGATGAGATATTATCTTTCTCAATCTCTAATCGAAGGATAACATTCCCAATTTGATCAATCAGAGCAACTTCATCTGCATTGTGTTTATCAATCAACTCTTTCCCAATCTGACCAAAATGTCTATCTTTCTAAAGCTATGAGATGAATGCTTGCACCTCTTCTATGGTAGGATTTTCAATAACAAGCACACCAATAATGGTTGGCAATGGAACAACTAGCTGGCTGATGAATCTTTTGAGTTCCTCTATCTCATCTTTCATCTTAATCTTTGATAGTTTGAGGCTTTCTAACTTACCTTCTATTATCTCATTGCCTGATCTCCATAAGCCAACTTTTGTATCATGCCTGGCCTCTAAAAGATCAATTGAATGTAGAGTGAAGTCTTCAGGGGTCATATCCTCAATCCTCGCTGCTTTATTTGGTTTTGCAATCTCCATAGTCAAATGTCTGGTATCTAGATCCTACCCAAGTATGGACAAATTTTTTTGTTTCTTAGCTTTTACCATGGCTGACCCAGAGCATACCGCTTGAGACACAACATCGTTTGTAGGAGCACTTTCACCTTTCCTCTTTCTTTTTCTTTCTAAGGTGTCTTCAAGACAAGACTCTTGTAAGGCCCACACTTGTACCCCTTTTATAAACTATAAGGAATGAATATAAAGGAAATGATAACACAAGAATAATGGTTTCACTTATAGATTGGTTTTAAAACATGATGACATAATTTTGAAACATTCAATGGCATGGGAAATTAAGCCTAGGGGTACACACACCTCATAACGATATAAAAAGGACATTGTTAGAAGTATTACCTCGGTTAGTTCATTTGAAAGGATACTAGTTAATAAGTTTTCACAATAGTGATTTTATATACTAAGATCCATATAAGTTTGGTGTTTCATTGTTATGATAGATAAGGATTGTGATAGTATTTAGAATAGTAACTTTGTTATAATTAGAAAGATTAATGTTATACATATCCTAATATTTCAATGCTCTAAATATTCTATGGAAACAATTAGATGGAAATTAAGAGAACTTGGATTATTCTGCACCCCGAACCGTTATAGCCTAGATTTTTCGTTGACATTTTGATATTTGGGACCTTGATATTTTGATAGATTTAGATAGATAGTGGATTTTCCTTATCTATGGATTTGATACTATAGTAGCGTCTTACATGGTTATATGCACAAAGAAACTTGTTATTGCATCTTACTATAGAAACACAAGGGAATTGTTTTGCATACCATTAATTTACCATGTAACCTTAGGACAACCATTTTCCTTCTCCCCATCAGGAAGATCTTGGTACGACCACAATGTTTTTGAGAATTTGAAATGTTATGAATTTTTTTTCTTTTATTTTATTCTTGCAATTTTTGGTAACTTTGTGGAACGTCCGTTTATGATGATTTCTTGGTATGGTCCCCTTTTCCTTGGGAAATGACTTGTTTAAATGAAAGATTTACTATTGTGGCCACATTTATGTTTAATTGGTGATTTTATTTTGATTTAAGCTATTTTATGAGGCATTTTTCTATGAATGTGTTACATTATACTTATAAGTCGGTCATGTCAGGGAGAATTCCCAACAACCATCATAAGGAAATTTGGATATCACCGTTTCCTTGATCATTAGATAGGAATTACATTCAACCCTATAAACATGGGAATACCTTAACCCTCAAACAAATAGACCTCAATTGTTAGCTATAATAAGGACCTTAGGTAGAGGTACAGGAAGTGATAAGACTATCAAGGTTGAAGGCTTAAGGATACACAATGCTATTTGGACTAATATGTAATAAGTATACTAAACCAAGAGTGTCATGGCTAGATTTCTCAATTAAGAGGTAATCAAAAGAACACCATAACCATCGAGTGTCTACAATTGAGGACTTGTAAGTGGATCTTGATGCTAAACTAAAACTAAGGTATTCTTAAAGATTTGATGAAAGATATCAACCCTCCACCAATAAGCTAATTTTGAATTATTCTCATAAAAATTAGTCAGTGTTGAGATGATGAATGATTCAAACTAATAAAGAGTAAAGTTAATTAGTAAGAACTAATGAAGAACATGATGACATAGGTAAATGAATGGCTACTCAAATAAGACATAGCATATAAGTTCACAAGCTACCAACATGGCAAGAAAACCCTAAAATAAGAATCACCAAACAAAAGAGAGGAAATTAGGTATGTCAACTAAGGTACAAAATAAGAGGAGATCGAAAGACAAGTGACACCAACCTAGAAATGGATATGGCACTAATTCAACATGTTGACAAAGGGAAAGAGGCTAACCTAACAACCAGAGAGGTATAATTACAAAAACAACTACTGAATACATTATTCATGATATACTATTCTTAATTGCCAATAAACTTGGAATACTGCAATGAGCCGAACATTCTAGATATACATGAAAACCACCCATCCATCGAGGAAGAAGTTAGCACAAATATATTTATATCAAGTATTGGTAGGCACCCTAACTCGGGATGATACCTGAGCAAATCACTGGTGAGTTACTCAATTCTAAGAAGAATTAGTCCTCTATGAGATATGGGACAGTATTTTATAAGTTTATGTTTTGATTATATATATTATGAGAGGTGATCTTAAGGCAAGGTCCCAAAATGGGAAACTTATGTCCTATCAAATAAGTCTTGCATATGAGAGTTATGTCCCTAATTGCAGAAGACTTCAAGGAGGAAGTCGAAAGCTAGGGGGGGAGGACGTAAGGCCCACACTTGTACCCCTTTTATAAACTATAAGGAATGAATATAAAGGAAATGATAACAAAAGAATAATGGCTGCACTTATAGATTGGTTTTAAAACATGATGACATAATTTGGAAACATTCAATGGCATGGGAAATTAAGCCTAGGGGCACACACACCTCATAACGATATAAAAAGGACATTGTTAGAAGTATTACCTCGGTCAGTTGATTTGAAAGGATACTAGTTAACAAGTCTACACAATAGTGATTTTATATACTAAGATCCATATGACCTCGGTGTTTCATTGTTATGATAGATAAGGATTGTGATAGTATTTAGAACAGTAACTTTGTTATAATTAGAAAGATTAATGTTATACATATCCTAATATTTCAATGTTCTAAATATTCTATGGAAACGATTAGATGGAAATTAATTGAACATGTTAATGTAATTAAGATATCTTGGATTATTCTACACTTTTCTGCACCCTGACCCATTATAGCTTGGATGTTTTATGTATATTTTGATATTTGGGACCTTGATATTTTGATAGATTTAGATAGATAGTGGATTTTCCTTATCTATGGATTTGATACTATAGTAGCGTCTTACATGGTTATATGCACAAAGAAACCTGTTATTGTATAGGAAACATTCTAATATATTTGGGTGTAGTTTTATGACATGATATTATCAGATTTTGATGTAATGCAAAATATTAGTTTTCTTCTAAAAATTTTCAATGTAAGGATAAATAGTAATTTGATTATGGTGCTTATGATATACAAATTTGGATACCTTAACATTTTGAGTGGAATAAATTGAAGCTGTAAGAAAGGATATTTAATTTGAATTATACTCATATGGATATTATTGTTATTTGCATTTACATTATGTATGTTTATTTGATTCCTTGGACTACTGATGCTTGAGTTTGATGTGCAGGAAGAGGAACCATGGAAACTTAATGGGGAAACAAGGTATAGACACATGTTTAATGACTCAGCCAAGGTGAATCTTTGTAAGATTCGTAAACCTCATTGTGATGTGCTTATTTCATGAACGTGTGATGTATGTGTGTGGTATTTTTCTCATGTGTAGCTTTTGAATGTGTTATGGGTGACATTTTAATGTATTTTGTGTGTGTCACTTGACACTTGTACTTGTTATGTGAAATGACATGTTATTCGTCAATGGATCATGTGGCCACCTTGTTTTGTGTTATATGACTCAAGTGAGGAATTTGACTATTGCCTTAGTTAGAAGAGGGAAAGGTTGTCACCTTTGGAAAATAAAATTTGAAATTTGAATTACCTAGCTTTAGGAGGGTCATAAAGTAACTTTAAGGTAAATTTTAATTAAAATTAACCTTACCCATGTTAGTACTATAGGTTAGGGAGTTATTAATGACCTCTATGGTGTCTAATGGACCTAGGAGACCCCATGAAAATGACATTCTTCATTGAATCCGAAAATAAGAGGGTTATAAATAGAGGCTTGGCTAAATTGAACCTCACTTGGCAACTCTCTACTTTTAGAGATTAATAGGGTTTGAAGAAGGAGGAGGGAGCTCTACCACAATTATTAATTGCCTTGCTTTGAGGAAGGTTGGTATCATGATCCATGAAGCTTCTTCATTCTGCATGTAGATTAGAAATGGTGTTCTTCATTTCATGGTGGAATTGTGGTGTCTTGTGGTGTATTTGCGAATAGAACTTTGTTGTGTGTTGCATGTGGGTAGTGTTGTGTGAGTCTTTCTTGATTTTGTTGTTCATGTTATATGTCTTGTGAATTGGGTGTGAGGCATCACTCACCCTTGGGAGGGAAGAGATGCCTAGGGTGAAGGGGTTAGTTGGGCTCACACATGGAGTTGAGGAATCCTCCCTTGTGTGGAGATGGTTGTATATGTTCTATGGAATGTGAATGATCTTGCTCACTTGCATCTTGGGAGGTATAAGGAGGTATGTAGAAGGGAGAATGTTGATTGCCCCAAAAGGGCATTTTGACATTGAAAGAGATGTGTATTTTGTGAATAAAGGCTATGTAAATCCTTCTCATGATGAGAGCCCACCTTCACCCTATTCTTGATTCATTTGTTGAATCTTTGTGCAAAGCCTTGGAATGGGATGTGTTGAGAGTATATTGTGTAAATCCTATCAATTTATTTTGAATATGCATGGCATGTGAATGTGTAGCATGAAACTATTTATGCCTTGTTTCCCCGAGCTCGGTGGGTGGCCTCCTTGAGGTCTAGGTTGGGATGTGAGCCTCCATCATTCTCATTTTGCTTCTCTTGTGCAGGAAATTATTTGAAGAGTTTTGGAAGCTTGATATTATGAAGTCTTTTCTACATAGAGGTGGGGCTCATTATTATTGTATTGTAATGAAGGGATAAACTCCACTTATTATCTGAAGGAAATTGTATTGTGAGAGAGGTGTGATTATTTCCATATCATGTGAAGCATTATGTATTATAAGAGTATAGTGATTGTTTGTAATCCTGGTGTCCATAGAAAGAGAGAGGCTTGATTATTGCATGATGGAAAATAACTTTCTTCTGTATATTCCATTTGATGATTTTCTCACTTCAATAATTTTATGGTGTTGATTCCTTAATAATGCTTGTTGATTCCTTAATAATGCTTGAATTAGAATGTGCTAAGGAAAGAAATTTTGTATCATAATTTACCTTGAAAAAAAAAAAAAACTGAATACTATCAATTGATACTTTTATCTTCAATAACACGAGAATAAATGAATAGCTTGATGCTTAGTGTTGAAATACAATTGAAATGAAGGTTTTAGTAATGATACTGGTAGAAAACATATGTTATGGAAAAGAATGACATGCAATATAATTTTAGTTTCCACATACTCATGAGTTCTTTTGTAAATAGATTTAGTTAAAACATGATCATTGCATTATATTAGTTGTTAAAAATAGAAAATGCTAGTGCACAATATGTTGATATACTAGTACTAATCCAACTTAAGAAATCATAGGAATTATATGAAAGTGTTAGACAAATAAGCTAAGTTCAAATGAGACCTGTAGGTGTAAATTTAGGCTCTGGAAAATGTACTGCTCAAGTAATGTTCATTGTATTACAGTTTAAAAAAAAAAAAAGCCCCCTGATTATAATACTAATATCTTGAAATATTGATGAGTTAGGAAGGAAAACGGTTCATTTCAAAAAAAGACTTTCATTTAATAATATTAGATGGAGATACAAAAGGATGATGACCTCTACCTATGATAAGACCCACGCAAAAAAAAAAAACAAGAAAAATATATAACCAAAAGAAAGAAGCATACACATATATTTATGGTGGAAAAGTATTATCAAGGGAGAAACATTAATGAGTGAATGATAGACCACTTATTTTAGTATTCCACCCAAACTAGTTCACCTACCCAGGTACTTTCCTCTCCTTCCAAATAAGACCAAAAGCATTATTTACATTCCAAGCATTTAAAACAATAATAAAGAAGGAATGTTCTCCTAAGCAACCAAGTAGGAGTTGTTTGAAAAATGCTTGCAAGTAATTATTATGGTCTCTGACTCAAGTCAGATTTCCCCTTCCTGACGTAGAAATAAATGGGAATGCAATATTATCCCCAAGAGTCTGCCTACCCATGTGTGGATGAGGAAGGGGTGACTTTAAGGGGGCAGAAATTCACTTAAGAATTTTAAAACGCTAGTTAAATTTTTAGCAAGTTTGGTTGCTATGGTTTTTGTGCAGATCCCTTGGGAAGTGGGAATACCCACACCTTATGCCAGTAACCCTTAGGTAATGGAAACTCATGCCCCGCACTTAATGTGGTGGGTGTCTCATATAACCTAGGCCACTTGCTAGGTTTGGGATAAGAAATTTGTGGGAATTTTTGGAAGGGTTAGGAAGTATAAGGATTAAGTGGGTTCATTAGTCTTGTTTATTTTTTTATTATTATTGGTCATAACTACTAGGTGAGTCAAGGGTAGGGTAGATTTTATATGATCTTACAAAATATTTGATGATGGTATCAATGGAGCTGGTCATTGCTTACAACAGACTTAGATGTAGTAGTTAAACTAATAGTAAAATTATGAAATTACTAGAAATTAAGATAAAATAGGAGTAATAAATGTAGGTGCTTCAAACATAACTAGTATGGTAATAAATAAATAAAACCATACAAGCAAGGAATAAATAAAATAACTATATCAATGATAAGTTAAGTGGAGATAAACCTTGGGACTAGATGACAATTTAAGGAAAACAAGTATATATGCAATAAATTTTAAAATAATTTACATATTCTAGGAAGTATTAACTAGATCTATATTGCTTTAGATTGTTGCAGCCTAGAAGCATAGAATGAATGATAGTTTCATGAATGAAAAGTAAAGGTTATTTTTTAAGAGATATGAGTGAACCCCAAATTAATAATAACCATAATTTTCTATGAACAAGAATGAAACTATTAACATAAAGAAAAAACCAAATGTAAAGAGAGTTAAAATAAAAGTGAGGAATTCTTTCACATTTCTCTTTCTAGGGCTCCTTCGTTTCTTTGACCCAATTTGGGAATTATGCTCACACATCATAATGCTTCATATTAAGAATAGGTATCCATAGCATCTCAACATAGTTTAGTTTCCAAAGATTAGCAATCAGGTATCCCCTCGTGAGGAAACTCAAATCTAGATTCCAAGTATGATAGTTCATTTCTTTATCTTACTTCTTCATTCCAAGGTTAATTATAGATTGTGACCTTTTCCTTACCATTAGTTTCAAAAAAAAAAAGTGTGTGTTGCCACATAAATTATGGGCATGAAAACTTTGTACCAATCACCTTAGAAGCCATTCCAAGTGACTCTATGTTGAACATTTTCTTCTTTACTGGAGTCATTGCTATTGTTGTTGTAGAGAAGGGGTTCTTTAGATCTTGATAGCGAAGTTGAGATGAACTTGAGACATTCTTTTCTTCTTGAGTTCTCTTTGCAACTTCCTCAAATTTGGTGGACTCGTTGCTACTGCTCTTATCATCTCCAATTTCTATTATCTAGATAGGAGAACCAGTTGGCTTCAAAAGAGAAGCACCTGTAGATGGAGTAAGGCTATGATGAGGAGATGAAACTAGGGTAACATGTGGAGATGGAATTGGCGTAGTGTGAGGAGGTGAAGCTGGAGAGATGGTTCCATCTTTTGGCTCTTCTATCCCTTTTTCTTTAGTACCAGCTTGAGCTCCAATCACTAGTAGAGAAACTCCTTGGCAAGTTAGAGCTATTAAAATATTTTTCTTCGGGGGTTGATCACCTTCTCCTACAGATTGAGCCGGCCCTTGAGTAGTCAAAGTTGTAGCACTAGGTGTGGGGCTTTGAGAGGAAGTGGGAGTAGTAGTAGCTAGAGAAGCTTGAGTAGGCTTGCTCTTGCTCCGGCTCATTTTTTCTATCCACTCAACCTATTTCCCAGTTCTCTTGATGATCCGAGCAATCATAAGATCACTATCTTCTTCTATATTTACACATGGCTTAGAGCTAATTGGAATGTTTCTCAATTTGGTCAAATATGTATTACTATACATATTTTGACCATCATCTTCTAGCCCTTCTATATCCAAGTTGATGCCATACGTCTTGATTTGATCTATTGTAAGTCTAGCAAAGGCATGATCCTGGCTCTTTCGCTCATCTCTACAATTAGCCAAGTAATCTTCCATGGTAGTTACATGTTTGATGACGCTTTTGATTTGGAGCACATCTCTAACATACCCATTTGGATCAAACATGGGCCTTACCACTTCATACTCCTCAAGTCTGTATTTGTTCTTGAATGTTTTGAGTATGTTCTTTGCATCAGATCTAGATTCACAACTATAAGCTCCAACTTGTATGGGGAATTCATACCCCTTCTTTCTCAAACCGGTTCTCAGCATGTTTACTTGAATTTCTTACCTGATGACCTCGATGAGCACGATCATATCATCTGGATATCTAGGCAGCTTCAGGAGAAATTTGTCAAACTTTGCAAGATGCAAATAAGAGCCAAACTAGTTAATGAACGTCATTGCTTCTGGGCTGAACCTCCACTTTGGACACCCTTGGAGTTCCCTGTAGATTCTCATAGTAAATGCATCATTAACCCAGATATACTCCGCATAGCTATTCTGTAACTGCAAGCATGGATAAAACTCATAACTGTTTACATTTTTAGGAAAATTCTCTATGCTAGGGAGTCCTAGCCACAATTGTAGGGAAGCCAACATATATATCAAGAAAGATGACATATAAAATGAATTGTAAAACTTGGCTGCACTGAGAGCCCTAGAAAGATGTTCACTAACTTCATATGCCCAGTCAGCATATTGTGTGTCTGAGCAGATAATTTGCACCATAAAGAAGTATTGTTCTATAAAATTGAATGCTTCTAGCTCACCTTTTAGTCAATGCAAGAGGACCAAAATATCCACAATTTCAAGCTTAAGATCTATGCCAAATAGGGTTTTAGGGACCTTACTCTTTGCCCCTCTAGGCTTTTGGAACCAGGAATTCATGATCTCCTTCTACCACACCATTTTCTTCAAGGAGAATTCATACATGGTTCCTCTGATTGTTAGCATAGAGAACTCCTCTCATTCTAGAATCCACAGACAATTCACCACCACTTTCCCATTAATTGAAATCAATATTATTTGATCAGACAATAGGATCTGCTTGGTGTCCGGGTTGTAATGATTGATACATTCCATAATTAGCTTCAGATCTTGTACTGCAACAGGAAACTTGGCTGCTTCTACCAGTCTACTTTCTCAAAGCTTCTCTGTTATAGGGTGAGTCGGCTCAATTTTCAGCCTTCTCTAAAAATCTTGCATATCAAAGAAACATAGTAAAGTATTAGAGATACTTTGCCATGTTGACTTGATTCCACCTAGCCCATCAAAATTGGAGACTCTTGATGTCATCTTTCCTGATATAGAATGATAGGGATTCAATAATTGTGATAATGTAAGAAAATGAACACTAAAATTTGAAGTCTTTAAGAAGCATTATTCTATATAACAGTATAACAGTAAAGCGGTGATTTGAAATTCTATTATGTTCTTGTTTATATATAAACCGATGATCTACCTGTTAAATTCCATAATTTACGCCACATGCACAATTTTAAGGATAAATCCATTTGGTTAATAAATGTAAGGGTTCTAACATATTTCTCCTTGTCATTTCACTATTTCCATTGGCCCAACAGTAACTCTCCTTTATTACTAACTTACCTTTCTGTTTTCACCCAATTTCAAAAAATCAAGAACGAAGTACCCCCTAAATAAAAATTCGCTTGGCTAGATTTTGCTCAAAATATCCTTACAAATTTCACTAATTTGCTTCCATTTTTGTCCCAAACACATCATGTGATCTATTCAAACACTTACCATACTTGCAGTAGTTTTTTTTCATTAGATGCGAAATATTGGCCTCGAGGGTAGAAAACCTGCAACGGAGAAGGCGATTTCCATTTTTCTACTTAAGCTTTCGCTTTACCTTTTTTGCCTTAAGCACTTTACCATAAGCCTTTGAAAAATGTAAAGAAGGCTTCACAAACGAAAAATGGGGCACACTAGTAACTTTACCCTTCTATTTAGGCCTTTTCAAAAAACTTACTTCTTGGTTCAAAACTTGCCAAAGGAGAAACTATTTCTGAGTTTTCCGCCGATGCTTATTCTGATCATCTTGGTGAATTCTGAGTGATTCCCACTATGAAAACATTATAATATTTGAATGATTCATCCATAATATGGCTTACCTTTCCTTTTTTTGACCTAAAAATGGCATTTATGGATGCCTGTGGAGTTTCACATTCGGGGTGCGAAAACCCGTTATGGAGAAGAAAAAACTTTATTTTCTGCCAATTCAACTTTTCTTTACACTTGAATCAAAATGAATTGCAAGTAAATTCATCTAATGTAGAATTGTTCAAGAATCTCCATCGAGTAAGGGTTCACTATGAAGTAGGTATTGATCTTGACTTGATGGGGTACACAAATTCTATTTGGGTGGGTTATTCTCATAATTGCAAGTTTACTTTAGGTTACAACTTCTCACTTCGTTGAGGTCCTATTTGTTGGTCAAGAAAAAGGTAGTCTTCTATTGAGAGCTATATTCTATTGAGGTTGAGTATCGATGGGTTATGAATGCCACCACTAAGACCATTTGGCTTCAACAACTTCTCACTGAGTTTGTTATCTAGATTATATTCAGTCATATTTTGTGAAAACCAGAGTACCATTCAAATCTCACAAAATCTGGTCCATCATCAGTAGACCAAACACATAGATATCTGCATGCACTACATTTGGGACCTCATCCATGACCACATCATTGACCTTCACTATTGATTGACTTCTAAGAAGGTTTCTAATATCTTCACCAAACCCTTCACTAAGAGAAATTTCCTAAATCTTTTTACTTTTGGCATGGGTTTCTTTTCTCTCTCTTTGGGGAGAATTTTATGTACATGACTACCTCATCATGCTTTACTTGTTAGAATCCATTTCTACATCCACTTAAGCTTCATTGATGGGGGTGGGGGTGTTAGTGTAGTTTTTTATTTTCCAATGGGTTATTTATTTTTCCCTATATTACTGGATTGTTCCTACACTTTTATTAATCTTTATTAGGTTAATAAAGAATATCTTATTAGGTGAGTGACTATGAGGTATCACCTTCCTACATGTGCACATCAATTAGCTATCTTGGGAAGATACTTTTCAATCTTTAGTCCAATAGACGATTTCTCCCTATTGGTCGGTGTTGCCACCTTGTCCCTCTTCATAGTCTATATAAGCATGTTGCCTAGCTTGTATTTGGAATCTCTTGATTTTGCATCCTCTTAATGCTATTTTTCTTCTATAATTTGCATTACTCTCTTGGAGACTAACTCTGTGTAGCTATTTTGATTTTGTATCATTTGCATTCATAGTTTAGATATCTATTCTTTGCACTAGTTTTTTGGGTTAATAATATTTTTAAATTCTAACAAACTAGAATTTGTTGAGTGTCTTATAGTTGAAGAAATAAGGATATAGAGTTAAATTCCATCATAACAAGGCCAAGATATTTAATTCTACTGGTGAACTAATTGGAATTGGAGAACAAATAAGAGGTAACTTGTTCTATCTATATTTATCTGATGTGACTTGCTTGTTTGGAAAATATGATCTAATATATGTTTATGGCATAATATGTTATGTTATGTGAACTTCGATAATTTATTAAGTATTAGACAGACAAAAAGAATTAGAGGATTACAAAAATTGAGGAAATTTGATAATATTATGTGTAAATAATGTCAATTAGGTAAAATCACAAAGTCTAATATCAAGAGCAAGACTTGCTCATCTAATGATATTTTGGAATTAGTTCATATTGACCTTTGTTAACATATTGAAGTGCAAATCTACTGGGGTGATAAATATTTGATTCTATTTGTTGATGACCACTTTAGGATGATGAATGTGATATTTCTTTAAGAAAAAATTGATACTTTTCAATTGTTTAAGTAGTATCTGGCAAGAGTTGAAAATGAAATAGGTAAAAGTATAAAGTTCTTGATATTTAACAGAGGATGAGAGTTTATCTCTAATGAATTTGACATATTCTAAAATGGTAGAGGAATCAAGAGACATATGTCAGCATGTAGGAACCCTCCCCAAAATGGAATAGATGAAAGAAGGGACAAATCGATCATTGGTTGTGTTAGAAAACTATTGACAGAGAAGAATGTATCACATAAATACTGGAGAGAAGTTGTAAGTAAAATAGTTTATACTTTAAACTAAGTACAAGTCAATAAAGGTACAAATATTACACCCTTTGAGTTATAGTATGGCATGCACCTATTGGAAAATATTTAAAGTCTTTGCAAGAAAATGCTATATATTATAGGACAATAAAAATGGAAAAATTGATGCTAAAAGTGATGAAGGCACATTCCTAGGATATCTACTAAGATAAAATCTTATAAGTGTTTGAATTATAAAATTAAAAAAGTTGTGGAAAGTACAGATGTGAAAGTTAATGAAAATCCAGAAAAAATTGAAGCTGAATGTAAGATAGAACCCAAATATTATAGTATATTCATATATTTTAATGAAGGTGTGCCTTGCACCTCACCTAAGCTAGAGAACAAGGCCATCAAAAAACTTAAAACTTTAAATGTTGAGTTGTAGTAGAAAGCTGCTGAGCAATAGATTGTAGGTGTCAGGCATCAGCTAAATGATACTGAGATACCAGAAGAGGATAGTGAGAAACCAAAGGAAAAAGAAAAGATACAAAATGAACTTGAAATAATTTTTTAGGATGAACATGAAGAACAAGAAAAAAGAAGAAAAGAGCGTGCATTAGAAAAATATGTAAGAAGACATCATGCACCTAAATAGATCATTAGAAACAAAGACTATGAAGTCATGACAAGAAAAATACTAAGAAGTGACACATGTTTACTTTGTGAGTTTGAATGTAGAACAATGAAGGATGCTTTGGATAATGCATATTAGATTCAAGAAATGAATGAAGAAATTGAATAGATAGAGAAGAAAAAAACTTGGTCACTAGTACCCAAACACAAGTACAAGAATGCTATTGGAATATAGTGGGTTTTCAAGAAAAAGCTAAATGAAAAAGGAGAAGTCACAAGGAATAAAGATAGATCAGTATGCTAAGAAATAAAGCTAGATTAATATGCTTTGGTTGGGATTCTATCACTTGGACCTTGGAAGCTTGCTTCCATACCCTAGGGGCCTCCCTTTTCCTCTTACCTTTTCCCTCGTTAGCCTCAAAATACTCAACCTCCTTCCTTTGATGATGTACCATTTCCATCCTCACTAGTGATTTAGTAGGGTAGGTTGGTATGGTGACCTTTACACCTTTTCTTTTAGAGGCCTAGCAGTATCTTATAAAGATATGGCCTAGGGAAATCTAAAATGGCTTTTGGATCCATTCTGTCATCAATTCTACTACAAGTTTTCCCTGATGATCTATGTCATCATTCTCCTCACACCCTATTTATTCATTCATAATAAGCCTATTATACATTTTATCCCTCTTATACAAATAATCAATAACATCTGGGACATCCTTTTTTATGGCTTTTAGTGGTATCTTTATATTTAGCACATTTTCAAATAGATGTAGACTTAGCTTAGAATAGTCCCTAATGTGGACATCATGCTCATCTATCACATTCATCCAGTGGTCTTTGAGGGATTGTTCAAGCACAAACCACTTCCCTGCTAGATGTTGAACCATTCTAATATTATCAAAATATGGGAAAGGAGCTTGATAGTCTTCCAAGGGATATTGATGCCATTTTGAATTGAAGGTACAAATATCTTTTTTCTTCTTCACCTCGAATGCTCCAATGGTGATTTTCTAGACCTAGGTATTTTTGTGTTGTTTCCTCACATTTTGATATGGAGAAGTAAGTTGGAGGGCTATTTCCAAAAGTATAAGCCAATATGAAGGATACCTTCAGAGCTTCTTGGGGTACAAAAGAGTTCCAGCTACCTAGAGATAAGCAAATGTCTTAAATTGAATGTAGTAGACTCCTACTTCAATTATTATCATTGTGGACCTTGCCATTTGTTTGGCATAATCTGCTTCTATGAATATGATGATGGAAAAAATGAATGCATCATCCACTACCTTGTATTTCACACTTTGTAGTTGGAGCTTCTTCTTTGTGGGTAAACCACATAAGTCCAAACATTTGCATCTTTTATGCTGCCCTTCCTATAAAACATTGGGTAGTATGTAGTTTTGGCTCCTAGTAGATAAACCATATAGGATATCATATAGAAACATGGGTCTATATTGACTGATACTAACTCCTCATCAAAGTTGTTACTAAGGATGGTGGTTCAATCAATAGGCATCTTTGAATTTCTAATGGTCTCAATGAAGTGAACCATCCATGTTTGTGGGTGACCTGCTATGGGGAGGCTCATTGCTCTACTGAGGAGAATAGTTGAATACTTGATGTCATCATTCATGTACCCTTAGGTCATGTCCAATTTACCTACTCTCTAGACCAAAGGTGACTGATCAATTAGGAATTTAGGTTGTATCAATTCCTTGGAATCTTTCTCATTTTATCTATACAACATATCCACTCCTTCATAGGATATCTAAAGGTATTGGCCTACCCTAGGGAGCAGGAAAAAATTCACAATATTTCTTGGATGTAGGTCTAGGACTATCTCTCATGTAATAGTCTTGAAAACTTTCTCTTCTGGTACATAGTGTTCAGCTAGTATCATGATCAGTTTTGAGGATTGAAGTAATATGGGGTGTAAAGTAGCATTTACCAACCCACTCTAGATCAATGCTAATATTATTGCTGATATCTACTTCAATTTTTTTAATAATGCAAAAAAGAAATTCCAGTCAATGTGCCCAAGTTCTAAATCATGGATCTCTGCACATGTCCTTCTTGGAATCTAGACATTTTGGGAGCTCCTTAATGTTTAAATTCTATAGATTTATGTGTTTATTTTTCTTCCATGGAGGATAAAAATGATGTCATTATATCTATACAAAAGAGTAAAACATTAGTGATCTTTGAAAGACCAAAAAAGGATTCAACTAGGACCCAAATTGATTAAAAAATTGAGTCAAAACTAGTTAGAACTAATAGAAATAAGGATTTCCCCCTCAAAAGCTAATTTTTCACACTGGTGCACATGTGCAGACTATATCTCTATTTTTCCTTTTGGATGGAAAAGTGCATAGTTGCACACATAGCACACCTACCTAGGGTGCACATGTATGAAACTGTGTACATGCACATCAACACTTTGTGTTGTCCAAGGGACTTGGTATTTTATTGAATTCTAAAGGTGTAAGGTTTTTCACCACTTGAGGGTGTAGACATCTGGAAATTTGCATTCTCTAAGAGGGCTTAGAGGAATAGAAAAGTGATGTAGTTTCCCAAGGTGTAAAGTTACATGAGTGTTAGGTAGGAAAAGGAAAAGTGAGGTAAAAGAGAGGGGGTAGGGGGTTATAAGGTCCAAGACCTTGGCTTGGTGTGCACTTCTACAATTGTGAAAATGCGAAGTTGTGCACATCCTTAGAAGGATATGAAGTGTGTATTTGTGCCCTTAGTGCACATAGCCCATTTTCACAAGTGTTCAAGTGTGCACTTTATGCATTTTACATAAAAGAGCTTAATTCTTCCCTTGCCTAACTATCTGACATTGCCCAATTGAGGATTGGGGTTTGACTTAGAACTAGGGGTGTGTCGTAAATGATCGTGGCTTTAGACTAGATGCCTCATAGATAATTTTGAAACTAGGGGTTCCTATTTTGAGTCACAAAATGAGGTGTGTGTTGTGTGATCACAACAATACTAAATGTTTAGATCTAGAGTATTTGAAGTGATTAAATTTTTAATTGGTACATCTTGAGATGAGGATAAGTGATTCACCTCCCTTCTTAGTTTTTCTAAAACATTCTAAAATAATGTTCCAAGATTTAGTTACAAATCAATTCTTTAGAAAACCTTTTCAGTGTAATTAATTTTTGAGATAGGGGATATCATCTCAGGACTAAGGCCTATGTGTTGCACAAGAGAGGGACTGTTTTTATTATTTGTAATTGTATTTTACGGGAAAATAGATATTTTATTTTCAAATAGTGATTAGTGCATAGGGATTGCAAAATCTATGTTGCTTTTTCATGTTTATGGAGGGGAAACTTTAGTATATAACAACTTTAAATTTAGATGTTTTTTCTAATCAATATTGATCTTTGAATTACCTTGATTTTCTTTGAATGTGTCCCTTCTTCACCTAATCATCATCATGATTATCATTCATTTTTTACAGTGTCTTTATTCATGCATTTGGAAAGAAACATATGTTTTTATTCCTATTTTCATTCTTAATAATGGTTGGATGAATGATCTTTGTATCATTCATTTGTTATTTTTTCATCCATTTATCTTTTTTTGCATTTGTAATCACATAAAAATGGTTGCTAAGACTATTAGCTCCCTTTTTAGCATTTTTTGCTAAATTATTTAATAATTTATCTAGCCAAAATTGCTATAAATAAAATTATTTGATTTTAACCTATAGTTTGACTCTAATATCCAAAGTCGATATTTGATTAAAAGAACATGTCCCCTTTTAATTAAATAAAAGACCACATTCTTCTAACCCATCAATGTGCATACATAAAATATTTTTCATATTTACAAATTAAAATAAAAGACTTTGTCTCACATGAAACGTCAAAAATTTTTCATTTGTTGACATGATCTTGCACATGGATCATGCTAAAAGTCAAATCCCACCCTTGACCATCCACTTCTTGATCTTGCTCTCAACTATTAATACATTTTTAATAGGGAGAACTCTCTCCCTCTCTAAGGATCCCATTTTTGAGCTAATGTTATGTTGGAGGTTTACTTAGAGATTCTTGGAGCATTTGTGGAGAACTTATTGCTCCTTGTCTCATTATTTGTATATTCATGTTAACATAGCTCATTTTCAAGTAGTCTAGTTTTTGTTGCAATAGGATAGATTACATAGCTTGATGAGAATGGTTGTAACACTTTCATATTCTTAGCTTAGTTGCATTCTTGCATTCCATTCTATCATAGTAGACTCTTTCATTTCATATTGAGATGCTTTTGATATTAGCATTCTTGCTCTTGTCTAACGAATCTCCTATTTCATGGTTTGCTAGCAAGGGTTGCATCAATAAGGCTCAAGTGAGAGCTATTTCTATGTTTATGTACACAACTTTGAACTCCATAGATAGGGAATCTAAGCTACCATTCAAGCATTCCAATCTATGCAATACCTTTGAAAGAAGAATTTACAGAGTTGCACTTTCTTATTGTACATTTTTGGCACCCATCATGGTGAATTATGTCTTAGTTTTGCCTCTCTATTTGTACTTTTTCTTTCATTTTTTATTTTTGTTTGTACACTTTTTTTTTCCTTTGTAGTCATAATTATCATGTGATACTTTATGAGTATCGCACAATATTACTCAATACTACAGTGCAATACTTTACTAGTTAAATCACCATATGACTATTCAGAATTCTATCACACTAGTATAGAAAGTTATATCACATAGGTATGTTGAGAAATATCACATAGAACAAAAGTATCATCCCTATATATTGAAAATTATCGTACAATACTTTGTCTACAAAAAAGTGTCACTCTTCCTGTAAGTTTTTGATGTTTGAATTATATGGTCAATTTTGAGTCTTTGGCATAATTTTTTAAAGTTTCTTAGGTTTTTTCCATCATTTAGTAGAGTCTTATTGTAGGTTTTTATCATATTTTAGACTAACCCTTTGTTGGACTAATGCTTTTTCTTTATAGGGTTTCTCTATAAATGCTTGAAAAATTGTTATAAAAGAACACATATCAAAGACTCAATGCTAAAAGGATACTAATACTTGTTTGTAGGGGTGCATAAAAGAACAAAAACAAACAAATAAGTGTGCATGTATTTATTTCATTTTGTGTGTGGGGATATAATAGTTGTTCATATTTTTAGGCACATAAAACTTGCAAGAAGGTCCTTTTGGTGGTAGGAAAGTATTCTCTTTACCTTTGGGGTGAATCAAAAATCTTGACCCACCCTTATATTTCAAAAGTAAGTGGCATAATTGATCTTCTTCATGTTTTTTGAGGAAATGATTCAAAAAGGAGAGTATGCTCTTCACCCTTGCACTATTTCAAAAGTCTTGACCTCCAAAAGTGGATCCATGTTGTATAGTCTAGAAACCTTTAGGGAGTCTTCTCTTGGTCAATTAAGAGGAATGAACCAAGCGGGGACAAGTGAACTAGGATATTCTGTCTTATATAAACCAAAGTCTATCAAGGATACAAAACCTTGGTATACATAGTGATTTTCTTCACTTATTGTGAGTACTTGTAGGATTGGGACCATGAGTAAAATGCTATGAAAGAATGCTTAAGGTACTCTTTTGGCTACAAGGTCCATCACTTGTTGTAAATTAAGGTGTCTTGTATTGGGAGAAAGGAGAGTGCTACGAACAAAATCCTTTCTAAACACCATAGTATAGAGGCTACCTTATTTTGTCACTCAATATCTTGGTGCAAGGACCAATCCTAGTGGACTACCCAGATCACCCCAATATTTTACACTCATCATTTTTGTCCCCTTGGTTGTGCCAATGGAATCTCCATGATAAAGCCAATATCTCTCATGAGAAACCACTTTGTGTTAGGAAAAGGGGCATCAAGCCTAGATCAAGGTGTTGAGTAATGAACCATGATGTCATGTAGTATTTCTTTGCATGTATCTATGAAAGTGAAAAGGCATGTGTAAATTGATAGGCCAACACTGGGTCAAATAATAGAGAAGTATTTAACAATTTATGATGATATTTAGCTAGGTCTATATGTGTCAATTCAAAAACATAATATTGTGAAAGTTTTCTAAAAGTATACCATCAAGGGATGAGGGATATGAGATGGGAAATTGTGGATATAACTAAAATAGCTGCAAACAAATTTGCAGTAAATCAAAGTGATTCTCATGACAGGAACTACCACTTCTAGTAGGCAAAAATAGCTCTTAAAGTAAACTATTCTAAAAGTAGGAATAAAACATGAAGATGAAATCAAGATTGCAAACTTGTAGAAAATAAATAACACATTGCAATATGATATTTAAAAGAATAATTATTTTTTACTAACTAACATATGAAAACAAAATGGATTTGAAGACACTTTTTGATACATAATTTACACAAATATTCTAGCCTCAATTAATAGTTTTTTTTAATATTGAATCTCATTAATTCAAAATATAATTGTGATCATACAAAATCAACCATTTTGTATTGTTTATAATTTAAGAGACAATTTAATCATATGTATAATAGGATGATCTCTAACTAAAAAATGCAAACTCTAACTTATTCAAAATATAAAACAATTGTACCAGATGTTCCAAGAGTGGTCCCTTCCTTTGGTCCACAAGGTGAGTGAAGAGAAAGATGGCTTTCTATGTTGGGAATATCAACAAAGCTATTATTTCATTCCTTAGATGAAAACATTGGAGAATAGTAGTATATTTGATTTTGCATTATGCTACTTATATATACATAGCTTACAAAATTGAATATATGAAACAATACAGAGTTTGTTTTAATATGAATGATTTTTAATGCTTGATGAACTTAGACCATGAATATAAAAAATATTTGTTATAACAATGATTAGGAATAGCTATGAGGATATCCATGGTTTTGTAAAACATATCTATTCTCCCAAAACTAGTATTTACAGTTTCCTTTAGAGGGCACGTTTCCCACACATTATTATTCCATGTAGATGTAGTATGTATTGTTGAAAAGCATGAAATCTGAGTTGGCAACAAAGTAGTTAATATTTAAACTAAGGGTCTTGTGTTTTTTTCTATGCAGTTGGAAATTGTATCTCCCATGAGTCTTTAGTGTACTCTCCATGTGTTCATCTATTGTCGATGATATCTACATCAAATGTGTCTCTATGCCAAGAAGAAACAATGGGCAATACAAAGTAAGGCTTGTGGCCTTCCTCTTTAATATTATAATCATCACCAACTAATACTTCCTTAGAAGTAAGTGTAATACATTTTGAAGTTGATGGAGCTTTGTATTAGTGGATTAGCTATAGGAAGATGCATAGTAGGTGACATGAAGATCCATAACACATAATCAACATGCTAGATAAATACAATCTCATCTATTTATTCACATATTCCATTTGATAAATAGATTAAATATTACTCATATATATTAAATCATATGCAACATACAATAGTAAAATGAGATGAAAGAAAATACAAATGGAATAGGAAAGTCAGGATTAAACTAAATAAAATGGATTAAAATATGGCATAAAATAGGTTGTAAATGGCTCTCATCATAAACTTTCTTGAACATCAAAAATCTTGTTAACATTTGGAGGGTATTTTCATTTTGATATCCCAATTGCTTGTGTTGAAAAGGTTTCTTTGTCCTCAAACTATTTCAGTCATGTACATTTTCCTTACTATTTTCAAACCATAATGTTATCTTCTACAAACTAAACTCCTATATTATCAACAATTCATTATGGTTTGACAAGTTCAAGAAACCAAATTGAAACATAGGATTTTCAAGCTTCAAGTTTCATTTTTCATAGTTTACTAATCCTTTATCTCACGACCTTCTGTGAAATATCATGTAATAGTTTGCAACTACTAAAGTATCACATCACCACTTATCACACATAGTGTATAAAATTTATCATCCTACTTCCTAAAAACTAGCATGTGAACAAAAGTATCAGACTTTTGTTTAAAAGTCTATTGTACGATAGTTATTTCTAATCTTATATCACCTAGTGTTATGAGAAATATTTCCTAGGATCTATTGCTTCAAAAACTGAGTCAAAATTGTGTCATAGCTGATTTAGTGGTGTTGCTACTTCATCCTGCCTGAGTCTAATCCTAAATCTTCATGGTAGGTATTGTTCTAAGTTGAAAATATGTGTCTAGTTTTTTAGATGTGAGATACAAATGACATTAATGATCACATATCAAAATATGGTTACCTTACTATTCTAGTTGCTTGCTCAACCTATTGGCTTGATTCATTAGTGTTGTAAATTCTTGAGCACTCTTGATGAGCCACTTGCTTATTGTATCTATGACAAGTGATCATTCTTGACCATAGAAACTCTAAATATGATAAACTTTATTTCATCCTATTAGACTATGAAATATCCATGTCATTATGGAAACATTCTATTTTAGAATTATTGTACTTCTTTAGGCAATGTATTATTTTAGTCACAATAATGAAAATGCACCAATTACAAATAATTATTTTAAAGTAATTTACATATTTCTTAGTTTCTGCTAATTTATTTATGATTTTTTATATTATAAAAATTAAATATCTTATAGTTGATTTGCTCAATAATTTTGTGTTATAGGAGCCCCTTTTTAGGAAGGTTCTCCTTATTTCATATTTTTTGGCTATGAAATTTGTGAATTGTAATAAATGTTAATACTTAAATAATATACTATAGTTATATTTGAACAATAATATACAATTAAAGTTTTGGTACACAATTTATAAATGATAAGTTTTTATTAAAGTTCAAAGCTATATTTCCCAAAACTATATAATTGTATATATCGCCATTAATAATTTACATAATAATTAATTCTATAAAATAGTAAACTACCATAATTTAAAGTACTTCAAAAATATTATTATATACTATATATCCAGTATTGTAATTATCACAATTTTATATTTCTCAAACAAAATTATTGATTATACTTGACAATATTCAATATTAATTAAAAATTTCTACTTATTATAAAAACTATTACGGCAAGTACATACCACTATTTGGCACTTGTAGGTAGAAGTACTTATGCATTTAAGTTTAAATAAATTTTGTTAATTAAACCAATTATATGACATAGTTTGAACTAAAAGTATATAGTTGAATGTTCTCCCTATTTTTCATAAATTAAGAAAATAAATACTTTTTCTTTCCTAATTGACTTATAATGGAAAAAATCACTGCAAAAAAGTGAATTTTGATTGAAACATGTACCATAGAAGAGCATATTTGATGGGGAGTCATAATTAAGTCTCAAGAGCCCTTCTACCTCTTCCTAAGACCTATTTCCTTGGTTTTCCTAGGGTATTTATCCTTACCCTATTTGGAGATCTAGAAGTAAAGAAACAAGATAAAATACAAGAACAAAATATGGACTTCTTATTATCACTGCAAATGTAGAATTATAGAAGTCACAAGTATGATATGATAACCCACATGGGTGCCTTCATTAGAGTAGTCTGCAAGACTAAGCTACGAACTACCACCTAGAATTGTCTTAGACTATGTTTGGATTTTTTTTAAATAGGCAATTTGATGCCACCTAGGAAGGTTCTAGATGCTCAAACTTAATACCTAGGGCCGATAGACCATAAGAATGCATATAGAGTCAGCCAAATGCATCTTTGAGATTTATTTTTTGATTTTTGGGTAGCTCAACTTTGGAAGGACATAACTCTTGAACCATTGCTTTGATTGGCTATTATAACCACTTTTTGAAAATGCTAACTCTTGATCTATAGACTCAAAATTGCATAATCAGCCCTCTATTGAGTATTTAGTCTTCATCCAGGCACTCTAAGGCCTCCAATAGTGAGCTTGAAGATTTTTCTCCTAAATTTTCCACCAAAAATCTGCAATAACTTCTCCAATACTTCAGATGGAGCAATGAGATTTTTATGGTAGGCTTATAATTGTAAAATGAACCTTCATGTAGAAAATGAGAATATTCTGAGCTTGAAAGACAATATTACTAAAAATAGCAAGCTCCTATAAATAGCATCCCCACTATCTACTATTTCTTATTAAAATAGAAAATACTCAAATGATTTTTTTTTTGAGTGATGCAAGATTTCCCTTACACCCACAATTCTCCCACATTAGACACCTAGAGTAATTTGGGAAGTGACTCCACCACATCTAAGGTGTTCAAAGGAAAACCAAGATGGTTAACCTCCTCCCTTGCTAGCCATGATGAATCCTTAACTAGCCTCTTTTTTCATTTGACCAGGTATTCCTCATATATTTTGTTCCTTGTACTTTTTCCAACATGACTATCCAGAATCTCCTCAATCTCCTTTGCAACCAAAATAGCTATTGGAATACTCCACTATGCTTCTGTAACTTCATCTCTATCACCTCCATAATCCTTTGTCAAAACTAGAATGTTAAATAGTGATGAAATATTCAATTCAACAACAACTCCACTTGATAAGAATTTCCAAAATCATGTATTTTCACTTTCTTGCATGATTCAAACTTCTTCATCTTAAGCTTATTAAATGTACCCATTGGAATACACTCCTTTTTCAAATGACTCATGACTTTATCTCCAATCTAAAATTTATTATGCCTCCTTTTCACATCTACCTTAGCCTTGTAATGTGTATGATGTAGTTAAGTGTGCATCAAGTAAGGAGAAAATATGTAAAAGAAATGCTTGATAAACAAAGAGTAGTATACGTACATAGTATCTAAGAAGCAATTTCTAATGTGATGTGCTTCTTTACCTTCTCATTGATATTCTTCAAATTTTTAGCAAATTCTTCTACTTTAGCACCACATATCTCTCCTTTATCCAACTATCACAATTCAAAATAATTTCAAGGATTGGTCCCATATACAATCTAGAATGATTATTTACCAATATTCTTATTGAGAGAATTATTAGATGTAAATTTTTCCTATGGTAAAATTAGATCCCATCATTTTGGCTTGTCTCCAACCAAACATCATTGTAAATTTATCAAACTTCTTTTCACCACTTCTATCTATCCATCACTATGTGGATAATGCGATGAACTAAACTTAAAATTTATCCTCAACTTCTTTTACAATGTATGCCAAAAATACCCAACAAATTTAATATCTCAATTTGAAACTATACTCTTTGGCAGACCATGTGGTCTCACCACTTCTCTGAAAAATAACTCTTCCACATGAACAACGTCACTAGTCTTCTTGCAAGGAATAAAATGCACCATCTTTGAAAACTTTTCAACCACCACAAAAATAGAATCACGCCCTCACTAAGTCCTTGGTAATCCAAGAATAAAATCCATGATGACATCCTCCCATAGTTTCTATATAGGTAATGGCTAATACAACCTTGTATTCTTCTTCACTCCTTCTTCCATTTGACATACTCTGCATCTTTGTACAAACTTCTTTACATATTTCTCAAATTGTGCTTAACAATAATTATCAACAACCAAAGCTATGGTTTTATCTTTGCCAAAATGTCTAGCCAATCCTCCACTATGATAATCCTTCATAAGATTCTCTCTCATTCAACTTCTAGGAATGTACAATAGGATTCCTTTGACCAACATACCATCCTAGATCATAAAATCCAACTATTTTGTCCTATCAAGTATAATAGTTTCTTTACAAGCCTTCCACACTACACCAAAATAAGGATCACTTGTATATAAAGTACCGAGTTCCTTGAACCTAACAACCTCAATCTACATTTCTATCAACAAAAATTGTGTTCTACTAAGAGCATCTACAACTCTATTAGACATCTCACTCTTTTATTTCAAAGAAAATGTATAACTCTACCAAAACTTAGCCCACTCCACATGCCTTTGGTTTAATTTACCTTGACTATTCAAATGTTGAAAAGCTTGATGATCAATATACATAACAAACTCCTTAGGAAGAAGATAGTGTCTACACTTCTTCAATGCTTGAACTATAGCATAAAATTCCTAATCATAAACATAATATTTTCTTTTGGCATCATTCAATTCCTCACAAAAATGAACAATAGGTCTACATTCTTGGCTCAAAACAAATCTTATTGTAGTACCACTAGCATCATAGTCTACTTTAAACACCTTGTTAAAATCATGAAGTGCTAAAACAACCTACTTAGTAACTTTTTATTTCAATAGATTAAAACTCTTATCTTCTCCTATAGTTCAATTAAATTCTTTCCTATCCACTCTCATCATTTTAGTCAAGGGTCCACAAATACTACTAAAACCTCTTCTGCAGTTTCTATAAAACTAGCCAGTCCATGAAAATATCTTATCTCTATTACACACACTCCTTGGAGTAGGCCATTCAAGGATAGTATTTACTTTCACTAGGTCTATTTTTAGACCTTCTATTGAGACTACAAATCCTAGGTACACCAACTCCTTCTTTACAAAATTGCACTTCTTCAAGTTTATTAGTAAGTTTTTTTCCCTCAACTTATCAAACACCTTGTGAATATGGATCAAATTCTCCTCCAATGTCTTACTAAAGATCAAAATATCATCTATGTATACAATGACAAACTTATCTAAGAACTCTTTTAGTACTTCATTCATGAGCCTCATGAAAATGCTTGGTGCATTGACTAGCCCAAAAGGCATGACTAATCACTCCTACACTCCTTCTTTTGTCTTGAAAGTATTATTCAACTCATCACCTTCTCTAATACAAATTTGATGGTACCCACTCTTTAGATATATCTTTGTGAAATACTTAGTTCCACTCAAGTAGTCCATAATATAATACATCCTTGGCAATGGAAATCTATACTCGATTGTGATCTTGTTGATAATGTGAGAATCTATACACATCCTCTATTCCTCATTCTTCTTTGGTCCTATTATGACTAGTACAACATATGGACTTAGACTCTCTCAAATCAACCTATTGTACAACAACTCGTGAAATTGTTTGTTCATATCTTCACTTTTTGCAAGTATCATTCTATGCACTACCTTATATGGAAAATTGGCTCCTAGAACCAAATCCATCTGGTGACTGATCTTCCTTATTGGAGGAAATTTATAAGATATATTATTTGATATAATATTAGAAAGCTCTCCTAACATATTCATAACTTCTGCAGGTATATCCTCTACTTCTTCTTTGCTATCTTTTGGAATTATAGAAAAACACATATGCTCATGTTTCATACCTTTGAGAAACTCTTTTCCATCAACAAAACATATTCTAGCAGCACTACATACCTTTTCTTCTTTCTCTTTCAATGACATTAACTTATGCTTCACTCCATCCTTAGTCAAAGTGTAGGTATTTACTCACCCATCATGTACAACATGTCTATAAAACTACCATGCCATACTTGGAAACATATGACATATGTCCATAGACATGATATCACAAACTACCTCATCTTGGTAGCTTCCAATCTTGAACTTCACTGAGCATTGCTCATTGACCATGACCTTATGGTGATCTTACACCAAGGAAATATGGTATGAACATGATTTTTTATGTCTTTTAGCTTCAACTTTGTAACCATCATTTCTGACACCAGATTGCTAGTACTTCCACTATCAATGATCACATCACAATACTTATCTTCACATCTACACCTTGTGTGGAAGAAGCTCCTTCTTTGATCAAATTTATTCTCAACACTCAATAATACTCTTCTATTAACCATAACTTCTCCTCTTTCAACATCTTCAAAATGTGATGATCTAGTATCTTCATCAACATGTGCAACTCTAGCCATGCCTTTTGATCTTTGATCTATCCTTCCTTGTATTGGGAGTATTCAAATTCTCTATACCCTTCTTCTCCATAGTGAAAATATTTCCCTCAAAAGCCTCCTCATCCAAATCCTTGTCCTCTACCTCTTCCTCTCTCATCTCTATTGTTCTGGTCATGGAAATGATTGAAATTATTTCCCCTCTAGTTCTTAACACTACTTCCAACCTTATCCTTATTCTTCTGATCATTATTACAACCTCCATAAGATTATCTACTAGATCTTCCACCACAACCTCTTTCACTATTCTTATCATCAAACTTTTTTCTCAATTTCTCATCAACTCTTATAGAAAACTATTATTGCTCCTTAATATTATTCATTCAAACTAGACTTAGCTTGTCCTAAATAATTAGTCTTAACCCATTAAAATAATGGGCCACTTTCTCCTTGTCTTTTGCATGGCTAATTCTAATGAGAACTTGGTTGAACTCTTCGATATTCTCTTGAACAAATTTTTGCTCTTCCTTCAACCCTTTCATTTTCTTAAATAGACAAAATTTATAATCCACATGAATGAATTTTTGCTTTAGTTTAGCTAACATCTGATCCCATCTAGTGATTTTTTCCTTTCCCTTTCTACTTTTTTCCTTTCCCTTTCTATTTTACCCCAACCAAACCTATTTCCACTAGATTTTTGCATGTCCCTTTAGTTTCACCTTTTTAAACTTGACTCTATTAGGATCCTCAATATCTTCTTACTCAAAGTACTCCTCTAGTTCATTGATCCAATCAATCTACTCCTCTAGCTTAAGATTTCCTCAAAATATGGGAACTTCAAACTTAGGTCTTTTTCCAATCTTGGAGATGACCCTAAAAAGTTACTCTTCCTCTAGATTAAGAACTACCTATGCTTCAACATTTTCTTCATTATCATCCTCATCCTCACTTTCATCTCTTGTGGGAAGATTTATTCCTCTATGCATTTGTTCTTCCAATGCTTGTATTTTTCTTTGGAGGGATCTAAATTCCTTAGGTGTAAAATCTATTGCTCTTCTACCACTCTCTCTTTATTGATTCATTTTCATGCTTTCATTAAAACCCTAGTGCAAACTACCAAACAATCAACAATCTATCTAGACACTTAGCCCAAACCATGATCTTGGTATAAACTATGAACAATGGCAAAAAAACCATAAACTCATAATAGAAACAAAGAAACAATAGAAAATGCAAGAATGAAACATGGTCTTCTTATTATTGCTGCAAATGCGAAGTTATTGAATTCACAAGTACAATATGCTAACCCACATGGGTGCCTTCATTATAGTAATGTACAAGGCTAAGCTATGAACTACCACCCAAAGCTATCCTAGACTATGTTCAGTCCTTTCTTAAATAGGAAATTTGATGTCACGCGGGAAGGTTCTATATGTTCAAACTTAGTACCTAGGGCTAACAAACTTGAACATTTATTTTAAGAATTTTGGGTAGCCCAACTTTAGAAGGCCATAACTTTCAAACCATTGCTATGATTGAATATTCTAACCACTTTTCAGAAATGCTAGCTCCTGATCTATAGGCTGAAAATTGTACAAGCACCCTTCCATCAATTTCTCAATGCAAACCAAGTTCTATAGTGGTTACTGAGTTTGCAATTATAGTGATGTAAATCCAATGCTGACTGATCCACATAGTGTCAACCAAGTGATTCAATTTATACAAAGCTCATAGTCATAGCATTTATTGAGATATGTAGTGTGAATCAAGTGATTCAGTTTATATGCCAAGTTTTGTAGTATTCACCAATTCACCAGTACATATCAAGCTCAAACTACTTGAAAGTGATCAATATGGACCAAGCTTCTATGTCTACTAAGTGCATGATGATGTTGAACATTGAGAGTGGATGCCGAGTATCAGAACCTCAGTGAGTTAGTCTTTAGAACCCAAGTTCCTATAGTTGGCCTGACTTTGTGTATTTTATATAAACTTCTATTATAGCTGAATTTTATGATTTGTAAATTAGATTGGTATATATGTAGTGTACTTTATCATATCCGAATATGAGGAGATATATGAAACAAGAAAAAGAAGCAGAAGTGTAAAGTAAAAGACTACAACAATATAAAGAGTAGCAAAGATTTATCTATCATAGCAAGGTGATCAATACACTCAAAGGAATCTCATTCGAAAAACCATGTTAAATCCTACTAGTTTATTCTACTAGGTGGAGTAGTTAAATCCTTTCATAAGGTAGACTTAATAGTCTTTTGTAAATCTCTATACTAAGTGCATACTTCATTTTATGTTTGTAAATCCTATTCCAAGGTCAACCTAGTATTCCTTATTGCTCCTAATAGGGAAAATTATTAGAAGTGATCATTGTAAGCCTTAATAGGCCAACTTTATATTGTAGTACTACAGCTTGTGGGTATCATCATCACCCTAGTTTTACTTTATATTTGAAAGGTTTCTAGGTCACCATATTGTGTGTCAAAGTGTTATAAATGTTTTAATGCTTTCAATTTTTTGTGCATGCAATTAGATCACAATATAGATGAAGAATTGATTGGTAAATAAAGATTAAGTTTTATTGGTTAATGATTCACCCCTCCCCACTTAGTAAATTAGGCTATCATATATATATATATATATATTTCTAGTAATTGGTATCAAAGGTTTGTGGTTCTTAGAAAATAAGTTTAATAGCTTGAGCAAAGAGTAGAGGCAATGGAGGTATTCAAAATTGATAAGATTATTGACAATGAAAAGCTAGATTTAGAATTGGCTATTGGGCAACTGAAGAAATCAAAGGAGCAACTCTCTCAATCCTTAAAAATAGGAAAAAATCTTTCAATTTAGATGAATGAAAAACTCTACATTGAAGAAAGAATTGAAGACACCCATTTGGGAAACAATTTAGATGAAGCCAATGAAGCAGTTAGAGAACTATTAGAAAAGAATGACACACTTCAAGAAGAAGTTAGAAAGCTGAAAAGAGAGCAAGAAATCTTGTTAGTGAGATTGTGTGAAGTCATGGAAGAGAAAATAAAATAAGAGAAGAGTTAGAAGGTGAGAATAATAAAATTTAGCATCTATCTCTTTAGCATGTAGACTTCATTAATCAAATTACCAATACAAATGAATAAATCATGAATCTAAGATCAGAGATTGAAAGATTGTATAATGATCTAAACACTAAAATTCAAACCAATAAGAGGATGATAAAATCTCAAGTAGACATGAATCAATTGAATGAGCACATCTAATATACAAAAGACAGAATTGGATATACAAAAGAAGATGAATCATCCAAGCAAGGAGCTAAAAGGAATCAAAGACCTACTTGCAATAACTTTGGTAAGATAGGTCATACATCAAACAAATGTTGGAGCAATGGAAAAGATAAATTCAATGGAAAATGCTACAATTGTAATCAACATGTTCATGTAGAAAATGAATGCAAAAACAAACCTAAATTTAAGAGAAAATGCCACAAATGCAAGAAGCATGGGAACAAATCCTCTAAATGAAAAATTATGATACTAAATCTAGTAGAATAGATTGTAAAAGCTATATTTGGTTGTGAGTACAACACATGGTGCAGATGTCACTGCTATGGAGAATTTGTATAAATTGGAATGAACTATGTAAAACATCATATAAGGACAAGAGACACCACTAGGAGATTTTTTATTTGTATAGAACTTGGTCATCTTGTCAAGAACTATATGAATACTAGAAGAATTGAAGATAAAAAGAAAGCCAAGGTTGACAACATCAGAAAGTAGATAAGATAGCAATGGATTCCAAAATCTTTCGAGAATGTAAGCTCAAGAAATGAAGAACATGTCACTTAAGAATTGGATGACTCATGCATTTCCACTTGATCTCTCACAACGAGAACTCGAACTAGGACTCTAAAGAAGACATATTACATTAGTTCTAGTCAGTTAGAAGGAAACATCCATATCATTATTCAAGATTCAAAGGGATCACTAAATTTTTAAGGAATTCTAGGTATTACCAAGCAAGGTTAGGTTGCAAGACCCTATTGAGCAAGTTCAGAAGTTACTAAATTGTTGTGTAGACACTAAGTCATGAATGTTCCTACTAAAAATTTAGTTCAAGTTGAGTGGAATATAGTCTGTCATCAACTAAATGATTATATAAGGAATGTGTTAGAAGATTGTTTGGAATAATGAATGTTGATGATATTCCTATGGAGGATTATTGTGGATATGTTACTATGATGATATGTTACATTCATGACTTACTTTGCCATTGATGTCAACATAGAAGTTTTCTATGGTATTTAATAGAAGAATAGTGAATAGATCAAGTTGGTATAGATGGCTAGTTGAGTATTATAACTATTCAAAGTTATGGGAGATACTTTTGAGTATTTGACATATGCAATTGATGTTAGAAGAAGAAAGGATAAGTCTAGAGGAAGTTATGTAAATTTTGGTGATGTTTGTTTTGAGATAGAGTTTATAGAGGCATGTTCTAGTAAACATTTCATATCTCTTAGTAGAGTTGATATCTTGAGGATCAATATTGAGGAAATGGAGAAGACATGTTGAGGATGATGTGGCTGAGATTTCTCATCATAATATTGCATGTACATAAATTTATTCAATTTGCAAGGTGGAAGATTTATGTTATCGCTAAGTGTAACGTGTTCTTAATGTGGTCTTATAATAATTAATTTAGAAGGTCTAACAAATGACTCAAGGAATCATTTTATGAAATCGATATAACAAAAGGACATTTTCCTTTATCATATGTGTGATGATATGAAATGTGAAATTTTGATAAGTGGAAGAGAGTGTGAAATGTGAAATTGAGAAAAGTAGCGAACAAGTGAAGGAAACTTCATTGCTGAGGTTTTTCTAAGTTATCTAAGGTTTGATATTTGGATCTAGTCTACAAGGTCTGACAATGATTGGTTGGATTGATAGAACAAAGGAAAGAAGAAGATAATAGTAAATTATTTGTTTGAGTAGTGAGCTCTTCTTGTAGTTGAAGTTGCATGTTTGGGCAATGGACTCATCTTTCATACATTGTACCACAACTCCTAATAGGGTTGGAATCTCTTGATAGGGATTCAAAGCCTTCTAATAAGGACTTATTGTAATAAATATTGTTATAGACTCCTAATAAGATCCATCCTCTAAGAAGGAATATTTATATTAGTACATCATCTTGTGGGGATCATTACCACCAGGTTTTTACTCTTATCAAGGGTTTCCCTAGTCAACATATATGGTGTAATTGTCTATAAACATTTTATTATGGTTGTTGTTTACTTTGGTTGAATGGTTAAGCTTGTCTAAAGAAGATAAAAATTTTAATTATTGGATACCTGATTCACACCCCCCCCCCCCCCCACCCCTCTCAGTTATCTTGGTGGACTATTGTCTCTAACAACATTTATTGCAATTAAAAGGTGAAATTTGATAAAAATGGCAAAATCAAATTCATTTGACACCATGAATTTTTTAAGAGAAATTTTAGTTCATTTGAGTGACCCGTGAGAATTACTATTGATGATTCTATGTTTTCTCAAAACCTATCAAGTGATGGTATCTTCTAGTAGCAAGATAAATAAATGGTCAGAGATGTCACTTCAAGGCATTAAATGGAAGGCACTTGATTTCAAGCTTAGTATAACTATTGTGGAAACCCTTGATCACATTGGAGCACAATCTTAGATTCCATCGAAGGTACTTTTGATAAATGATATTCACTTTCATTTTTGATATTCTATTCAAGATAGGAACTTTGGAAATGGATGAAATGTTGGAGAAATTTTATGTGAATGGTGTGTTAAAATTAGAGCATCAACACCTAGAAGTGAAGGGTTTGACTCACACTCCACACATGCCCCAAGATTTTTAGATTAAATGGATAACATTTATCCTTAGCCATGTGCATAATGGGGAGATACAGTTGGAGCAGCCTATTCCCATAATGAAGAAAATGATCCATAGGATCACTAGTCTTCGAATACTGGTGAAGGCCAAAATGACTAAAAACCTAATTCGAGTTGAACTAGAGAAGAAAACCCTTGTTGAATGGGATGAAAGGGGAATGAAGATTAGTTGTGTTATTGATATGGAGCTAAAGTTTGGTATACATTTCATTGCACACAATATTTACAATTTTAGTCATCTAAACAATGTATCCTATGAAGTAGTGGATCTTGCATTCAAATTGGTCAAGAATAACATGTCATTTGACCTTGCCAAATTAATGTTGAACCAATTCAACAAGAATATGGAAAGAATAAGAACTTCAAACAAAAACCCTTCTAATTTTGGTTCACTCTTAGCTTTTTTATTTTTCTTTATTAAAAAGTACTTCCCATTCAAAGGTACAGTTATATGGAGAAAAGATGTGCTTATTCTTTATCAAATCAATGAATATATAATAGAAATGGGAGAAAACTATGTTAGTATCATGCACAACTATTTTGATGCATTTAAAGAGAAGATTAATAATAGACTTAGGATACCTAAGAAACTTGTAGAAGATTACAAAGATAATATTTTTTTCATAGGTGATTGTGATAAAGCGTATATACAAGTAGTAAGATAAAGAATTGTATGGGTCAAATCTCTAAGTTAGGATGTCAATATAAATGAAACCAAGGATATTATTGAGGAATTGTTAAATGAGCTAGTTGATAGAAAAGCTACATATTTTGGCACATATAAGGAAGCTAAAGAAAGAATTGAACTTGAGATAAAACTCTATGCGGTGGTCAACAAAGGGAAAAAGAGGATTGCAAAATTGAAACAAACTAGCTCTACTCCCCTATTGACTAAAGGAAAAGGAGATGACATTGAAGACGATGATGTAGAAGATGAAGAGGAGTTAGAAGAAGAAGAGCCAGTAAAGAAGAAAGGTAAGGTCATTATAACCAAACCTACAAACACATCTATTGTGGTGTTTACAAGGAGGAAATCCAGGAAGAAATTAAGTTGGGTGAAGAAGTAGCGAATACAATTTTCAAGAAGCCTCCATCCACCTTTCAAGAAAGATTGAAATAAATTGATTTTGATACTGGCATAACAAATTTTAAAGCATTAAGGTATGAAACTAGAATTGTAGAGGAGAAGAAGTAAGTTGAAGACATGGCCATGTCTAAGTTGGGAAAATGGAAATACTCTCTAGTTCAACTTGCACACTAGATTCCTAATGAGTTTATGGAGAAAATCAAGCTAAGATGTGAGCATGCAAGGTAAACTACTAAAGATATTTATGAGAAGACTCTGAGGCTGATGCAAGAGCATCCAGAGGTATAAGGGCAATCCTGTGTCACCCAAAAAATGTACTTAGACTTAGTTTCTATTTCATGTGTTTTCATTTCTGGATACCCATTTGGGTCAAATAAAGGTTCCAACTCTCACAGGTCCACTATCAATGTTCTAGGATAGAGTATTTGAACACCTTGGGATACATGTAAATGTCAAAAAAATAGGAGTATATAATTGAGCCATCATTTTGGTGAACAAGAAGGTGTAAATTGGTCAGATGATTGTAATTGTAATTTAGAGCATTCTAGAAAAAAAATCAGGCCAAAAGGCCCTAGGGTTTGAAAGTTATCACAATTTTTCAATTTTTGGAGACCTCCTAAGAATGCTTCAAAGTTAGGTTGGGGCATTAAATGAACTCAAATAGGGCCAAAAAATGAGGGATTAGCAAAGCTCATCCATAGGGCTATAGAGCACTTTGGGAGCCTTCCAAAAATGTAAACGGTTCATCAATCGGACCTACGATTCAAAAGTTATGCCTCCCAAAAGTCTGGTTACCATTTCTGGATTCTTCTAATTTTGTGTCGACTTCTCATGCAACTTTTGGAGCCTTCTATTTGGTTGGTGGATGCCAACTAGCACTTTATAGAATGTATTCCTAATCCTTAACCCTTTGGGGTCTATTTAAGAACATTTTTGGCATTGTAAAAGGCAGTTCCAAGTGGAGTTTGAGAGAAGGTATTGGGAGAAGAATTTATCTCCAGATTTATGCTATTGTAAGCCCATAGGGCATGTTTTGGAGTCTATTTCTCTGCACTAAGTGTACTAGCATATTTTCATAGTTAATAAAATTTTCCCTTTCCTATTGTGTCCATTCTATGCTTGGGTTTTGTCCCCATCAGAGGCAACTCATCCAGAGTCTAAGTGATAAAAATGTAAAAGAATCCATCAAGAAGAATGAAGAAAAGTTTACATTGAGATTTAACACTTGTTTGATATAGATTAATGGTATTGAAAATGTGGTGAGGAATGCCACCAACACATGGAAAAACATTTATAATCTTCATTAGTAGAGTGATATTTTTGTTAGTGTTAGTGACAAGGAAGATGATGGTGAACATGGAAAAGAAGAGGAAATTGATGATGAAGGGGTAACACATTGTGATAATATAGATGATAAGGAATAGGAACAGAAAGCTACCAAGGAAGATCTCCCTAATGTTCAAAATATTGAGGAGACTGAACCTCAGAAGATTGTAGCAATGGTCATAGCCTCACTTCCTCATGCTCTGAGTGAAACATTTAAGACATCAAGTTCAAAGAAAGCTACTACAGCATTGGTTGTGTCAAACATTGAAATTTCAAGCACTTAACCAATCTTTTCACCCATCCAACTCATTATTTAATTGACAAAAGTGATAAGAACTTCATCTACCGAGCAATTAGTATTTCCTCCACCATTAATTTTGGTCACTCATGGTATTCATTCAATAAGTGTAAAATCTATTTTTTCTTCCATTCCTACTATTTCTACCATTGTTTTCATTCCAAGCATGAAAATAATTGTAATACCCCAAAATTGGCTCATTGCCATGACAATCAATTCTAGTCTGTTTTGATCATTCCTAAAGACTTATTTCACTAGGCAATTCTCATTTTGATTTTCACTACTTGACTTAATTGTCAAATGCAGAAAACCCTAATTTGCATTAATCATGCTATTTATTTAATTCCTCAAGTATTGACTTGAATTAGTCACATTAAACCTATTGACTAAGATTTAATTTAATTTAAAGTATTTATACTTTAATTAAATTAAATTACCTACTAAGGCTAATGTACTAAGGAATTAAAAATGTTTTAATATAAAAATTATGCTCACTTTAATTAATTGAATGTGATTATTAAATTAAATGAAAAAGGCATTTATGAGGTCATATCTCATTTTATTAAGTTAAATAACTTTCTCAAATTCTATTCTTTAGTTCAAAAATGGAAATTCCAAGTTATCTACTTCTTGAATTGGAATTGACTTAATTCACTCACTCTCACACTAAAGTAAATTTTAGTTAAGTATTCCTTGCACTCATGATCTAAGTTAGTTAACAACACCTATATTGGGAATCTTCCACTTTGACTGAATCTTAGCTTCAATCCTAACCGTCGATCTAAGATGATCCAATCATTGATGGATTTTAGGAATTCTATTTAAGAGACTCCTAATTCCTCATTACAGAGGTGGGATTTTGGAATTTGAATTGAATTTCTATTGAATTACTTATTCATCCTAGTTTTACTATTTACTTAATGCTATAATGTCATTTAGATTAATAATGAACACATCTAGCTTAGTTTCTTCTATTTCTTAATAGAATAAATTATACAATCATATAGATTAATTCCATATTCATACCTTGCATAAAACCCTTCATTCTAGAAAGGTCTGGTTGCTTGCATCTTGATCTGAGAGCACAATAGGAAAAATACTTCTAGTTAGAAGGAGACGGGTCATGCTATTATGCATCTTGAATAAATGACTCCATATTTATCCCAAGATGACTCTGTAGGTAATGACCACATTGAAGTGTGTGTGAGAAATAGAGGTCACATTCTGCATATACATTTCTAGCACCCATCATGGGGCTGAGAAAAATAATTTCTCTAGACACATCTGACTTATTTACTAATATTTTCATTATTATATCATACTTGTCTGTACAATATTCTAGATTTTTGCACAAAAAATCTAATTTTTGTGCAAAGATATGAGGGTTTTTCCTATTTCTCTCCACTTTCTTGCATGAAAAAGTACCCTATTACATGGACTCTCACACAACACCTCATTTTCTCATGCACATTAGGGAAAGAGCTCGTGATGGACTGTGCAAGATTTTGCACGAAATTGTGAAACAACACAATTAAAATGTAGTTTTTCAGTATTTTTTTTATCAATTTTTACTAACATATTTTCTTTGAAGCATCTTCATTTTAGTTTTTTTAATATTCTACAGCCTAACAATTGTCTATAGGATGTTTGATGAAGACTCCTTTACAAAAACACTCCAAACATGAACTGACTATGTGTTTGTAGGATGCTATCAAAGATATGATTGTCAAAGACCAACTTTAAAACCCACTAAAACATTGTGTCTTTTCCTACTTTCTAAACATAGTCTAATTAGGGCTTGTGAAATTTGTAGGGTACAGGATAGGTGAATAGGGGAGTATTCTCTTTACCACTTGGAGGTCATGACCAAGGGTAAATCAAAAACCTAGAAGCCTTTGAAAGATGGTATCTAAGGGAGGCAAGTAATTTAGTGGTTCTCTAGTATGAGTCCTTTTCTATGAAGCGATGATGATTTCCTTTTAGGGAATTAGAATCTTGAGAAAGGATAAGTCTAGATTGATTAAGCTAAGTAGGTGATTAACATTTTCTATGTGTTTGGGCAAGGTGAAAAGGTAGAGGAGTATGCTCTTTCCCCTTGAGGGAAATTAGAAACTTGGACCCTTAGATCCAGACCAGTAGTTTGAGTCATCCTTTAGAGGGCCTGTCGGAGTGATCCAACCTCTAGGAACAACCCAAGTGAGAATAATCATTTTTTCAAAGATTCCAACTAACTATAATAAAGAATCTTTGTAGAGTGAAAGACTCCAATGCTAGATTAATTTACTTTCCTTCATTCTTGATATTGCATATTAAGGGGAGATTTTGTAAACTAAATTGGTCAACATTGGCCCCAATCTTGTTAAGAAAGTCAGTGTACTTATAAATTTTGGTGTGGGCTATTGGTTTCAACTTTTCTTATGGAGCTACCAAGGATTAATACAAATGGAAGCCAAGTAAAAGCCTTTAGTTAGAAGTTACCCAGTTTACCTTTGAAAGGGGGCATAATCTCTATGCAAGGAGGGGGAAGAATCTCTCCTGTAGAACTCACAATAGGCATGCTATTGGGAATTGAAAGGTGGTATATGAACTTGACCTCTACCACAAGGGTTTTCATTCAGCATATATTTTATTGAGGCCTTTGAATACACCAAAAACACAGGTACCCTCTAGGGGGTGACAGATTTGTGTGAGGTGCATCATGTGCATATGTTGTGGGACAAATGTTTTGCCTTCTCTACCATTTTTGGTTTTAGGAATAAAGTGTATTTGTTATCAAGTCTTAAACATTTCCAAACCTATCTAAAAAAACTACAGGTCAAGACTCTCATATCCCTTTGAGTTGCTTTGTTGTCAATTGGATTGTATTCAATTACTGCTTTCTTCCTATGTCTTGTTCAAAACACTTTGTCTTGTTCAAAATCAAAAACTATTCAACAACTTAAAATTTTATCTTGTTTTCTATTTAACGTCTATCAAAAAAACCAACAATCTATCCAAAATAGTCTAAACTTTCCAAAGTCTCTTCAAAATCCAATTTTGTTGTTATTTTAGTCTCAAATTTTGTGCATAGTTTACAAAATTTCATGCGAGCTCTTTTTGTTTTATCATTTCTTTGCATGGTTCTATCCAAGTTCTCATGAGAGTACTTACATGTCTCCATGTGAGATCTTGCCTCAGTATTTTGTCTTGTTGGTCAAAAGTTTGCACTTCTTCACATGGCCTATAACACATTCTTGCATGAGTTTAAATTGTTGATCTCAGTTTTTGCTTGTGTTTATGTACTTTCTCGTGCACCTCCCAAAGGATCTTTGCATGGGATCTTGAGTCTAAATTGTCAAATTAGTTTTATAGAGCTATCTATTCTCTGTGTCTAGTCTATTTCCTACATCAATTTACCTCTCCTCTATCTATAAACAGTTCCATTTTTCTTAACTGATGACTTGTGATCCATACTTTGACTAGTCTCATCTTTTAGTTGTCTTGATTCATGTTTTCTAGTGCTCAATATATTTCATGTCATGATAGTCATAATCTTTGGTTTTTCTAGCCTTTACTTAGACTATTCATACCATAGTATACAACACTCTTATCTTGTCCTTTTGAGACTATGTTCTAGTGTGGTCCTTGTCTAAATTTTTTTCTTCTTATCCTTGTCTATGACTGTGGAAACAAGAGGTGGAAAGGTGTTTTATCCCCTTAGGTTTAGATAAGGTAGAGTTAGGGGGTCATAATCATGGAAAAGGTTTCTCTTAAGCTTATACATAGTATATTTCTAATTCATCTAGTTAGCAGACTTCACAATCTCCCTCACCTATTAGACAACCTCGAGTTTAGAGATGATTCTCTATAAATCTGAGACAAACAAGGAATCCCTTGTACCAAGAAGTTCCTAAAACCAACAAAGGTCATACACCTCTAGATAGCATGACTGAACTCTTTTCTATAGGATCTTTCCAGTCACAACATACTGAAACTATTCAGATTCCTACAATGGCTAATCATGAGCCTAAGTTTGGTGAACATAGAAGAGACCAAGAACAACCTAGGAATGATAGACAAAAATACCCCTTCACTTATGATGAAAATGAGGAAGAGGTTGAAATATTCTCTGAACACAGTGAAAAGTGTCAGAATGAAAAACACTTCAAAAAGGTCATGGAAATCCTACTCAACAAAGAGAAAGAGAAATACTTTCTCAAACTTGCACAAGAGGGAGCTAAGTTACCTCATCACTTCAATGTTGAAACCATTACCACACTTGAAGAGGAAACTAAAACTTCTAAACTCCAAAAATAGTTGAAAATCATGCAAGATCAATAAGCTCAAATGATGCGAGACAAAGACAAACCTATAAAGACATACACTCCAGATGCTCTTTGTTCATTCCCATTTGACAAGAACATAGACATGTCTCCTTTTCTAAGAGGAGTTGGAATTCCCAAGTATGATAAATACTTTGAAACTATTGATCCTCAAGATCACTTGTAGGAACTCAAAGCCTTATCCATTGAATTCATGTATAACTAGACATACCTCATGTGTTTATTCCCTAGAAGTCTAGGTGGTCAGGGAATGGACTGGTTTTCAAACTTACCTCCAAGTATCAAAACATTTGATGAGATAGCCAACTTGTTTGTATAATAATACTCACACAACATTCAACATGTTGTTAACATCTGAGATTTGTGTAATCTTAAATAGAGAGTTGGGGAACCTTTCCTCACGTTTCTCCAAAGGTGGAGACAACTTTATACTAAATACTCACGTAAGATTCTTGAAATGGAAAAGCTTGATATTTTCACTAATAATATCCTACCTAAATTCATGTATAGATTCTAGCTTCAAGGTCCACGTACCTTTGAAGAAATTGTAACACAAGCTATTTGCATAGAGGAATTCATGGTTAAAAAGGGTGAACATAAAACAAGGATCCACCTCTAGCAAAGAAAAATCCAAGTATGTGAGTAAAAGCTAAGTTGTACATGATGGAGTTGTTGACAAAATAACTCCCAAACCTACTAAGGCAGCCTTTAATCTCATAGATAATCTCAAAGCATCTAAACATGTTGAGAAACCTCCTCTTGATAACAATACATCTAGAAGAAAACTAAGAAACTCATGGAATACACATGCCAAGAGAGAGTATACACCTTTTGGTGAACCACTAGATGTGGTTTAAAATTTTTTTTTGCAAAACAAACTCATATTTCCATTGGATAAATCTCATCCTTATGATCCACAAGCTTGACCACCATGGTGGAACAAAACAACATTCTACAAATATCATCAAAAAAAGGGTCACAAAACTAGCAACTATATTAATCTTCATCAGAAGATCCAAGACTTAATAGATGATGGTGATATAGTTGTGGATAGACACAACAAGAACAAAGATCATAATTCTTTCAAGGAGCCATTGCCATCTTATGAAAAAGGAGAGAGTTCAAAACCAAAACCTAACAACAATGTCAACTACACAAACACTAATGATGAAAAAGTGATTAACATGGTTGAACCTATAGATGTTGAGTACTGTGATGTCATTACCATTAAGGACAAATAGGATAACACTAAACCTAAGACACCATTTGTCTTAAGGGGTCCTACTTCAAACAAGTTTGATTGTGAACCATCCCAATCTTGTGCTAATGTTGTCACATATTCCCATGCTAAGTTGGTTCTCAAAATCCCTATACCTTCTTCTCCTGAACTATAACAACATAAGGATAAAACCCTTGCCGGTCCATCTAGCAAAGGTGCAAAACTTACAAAAAATGCTATGACTTCTAGCTACAGTATTCTTAATTAGCTATAATGAACTAACACTCAAATCACAATATTTCAGCTGCTTAAAATCTCACCTACTCATAGGTAGATTCTTGAGAAAGGCCTCACCAAGGAAAACATTCCTCAAGATCTTGATCTTGAGCAATTTCAATCTATGGTAGGTCATCTGACCTCACCATATTACATGTCTTTCTTTGAGGAGGATGACAATTCATTAAGTCACCCACACAATCAACCTCTTCATATTGAGGTCATGATACATCAAAAATGTATTCATTGGGTACTCATTGATAATGAAGTTGACTTTAACATTGTCTTTGTAGCTCTACTCAGATAACTAGACTATTTTGAGGACTCTATTGATCCTTGTTGCAAGATCACCATCAAAGCATATGATGAAGTTGAATGAAAATCCTTAGGTCTTGTGGTGTTGCCTCTTCATGTTATTCCTATAGAAAGGGATGTTACTTGGTATGTTCTTGACATTACTTGTTATGTTACTTGTTATGTTCTTGTTAGGATTAGACACTATTTAATATCATAGAATAGGCTTGTGAGATCACTCCTGAGAAGTATGGTCATGTTCTTAGTCTCATGAAGTGCTTTGGCTATAAAGGAATTAGTCCTCTTGGATGCAATAAAAATAGTTTGATAGATCCTATCAAAGCAATAGCTTAAAGGAATAGAGACAATTCTAGTCTAGGCATTAAGAAAATCCCCTTTCACTTAGGGATTAATAAATTCATACTAGAACCTGAGAGTTCATCGTAAAATGAGTCATAAGCTAAATATGGTAGTCTTGAAGATAATGATGACAATGAGGATTCTTATCCTTATCCTATTCCTCAGGAATTGGCTAAATTCTTTGCTGAACCATATGACTTTGTGCCACATGTCAATGTTATGGATGGTACCAATAATTCATCTAAGGACACTAGTGATTCACATCATACTCAACTAGAAAAAGGAGAGTCTAGTCAACCTCTATCTATTGATTATCTTTGAAAAAATCTAGAGGAATAAGGAGAGTACATTTCAATTATAGTTGAAGAATTCTATAGTCTATCAACCTATAGCATAGATTCTAGGGAATATGAATTTGACTCTCTTTCAGAGGCAACTACAAAAAAAGGCATCGATCAAGTTCATGTCTATGAAAACAAACTCAAAGTGGGTGAAGCATCTAGAGTTAGGTCTAATGAGTCTAATACAACTCTCAAATTGCTGGTCCAAGCATTCAATGATTATATTGTGAATGCAATCAAACCTTCCACTACTCTTTCACTCACATATCCCAAGCTTATGGATTAGAATTCCAACATACCCAGTGAAGTCCCAACATTCCAGAATGACTATGCTCTTGCCTATTATCTAAACACTATCAAAACAATAATGTCTTCCACTAGTGAAAAAAGTGTCAACATGACTAAAGCTGACATCAAATATCTTAGTCATACAATCAAAAAGAAGAAAAATAGAAGGTCTAATGGTGAAAATGGCATTGTAGTAGTATCAAAACCAAAAAAATGTAAAAATAAAAGAAGTATCCAAGGGTGAGAACCTGTCTGACATTCCTATAGATGAGATATTTAATGCACTTCCAAGTCATTTTTAGGAAAGATCATTAGTGTTGATAGAGCCCACATAGCCAATCAACTTGGGAACAGAAGAACACCCTCACATGATACATCTTGCACAATCATTGTCTCCAAAACAAAAAGAGGAGTTTGTTGCCTTCTTCCAAGAAAAGAAGATCAACTTTGCATAGACATATTCTAACATGCCAGGATTAGACCTTGATCTCATCATGTATCACTTGTCTCTTGCACTAGGCATTAAACCAGTTAAATAAAAGCTTCAAAAAATACATCCTCATTTTGCATTTCTCGTCAAAGCTAAATTGGAGAAACTCCTAAAAGATGGTTTCATATGTGCCATTGATTACACTGAATGGATATCTAATATCATCCTAGTCTCCATTAATGAAAAATCTATCAGAGTTTATACAAACTTCTGAGATCTAAATTTACCATGTCCTAAGGATGATTGTCCACTCCCTAACATTGATATGATAGTGGAAATGATGGTAGGATATGAGATGTACACACTCATGGATGGATTTTCTAACTATAATTAGATCAAAATTGCACTAGAAGATAAAGAAAAGATTGCTTTTACTTGTGCATGGGGAACCTTCTATTCGAATGTGATTCCATTTGGCTTAAAAAATGTTGGTGCTACATATCAAAGAGCAGTCACTACAATTTTTCAGGACATGATGCATAAGATCATGGAGGACTACATGGATGATACCTTGGTCAAGAGTGCAAAACACAATACTCATCTTCAAAATTTGGGACCTATTCTAGATCACATGGAAAAATTTAGTCTAAGGCTTAATACCAAGAAATGTGCATTTGGCATCACATCAGGGAAACCATTGGGATACATTGTGTGTGCAAAAGGAATCAAGGTAGATCCAAAAAAAGTTCAAGCAATCATGGGTATGACTCCACCTCATAATATCAGTCAAATGAGAGGCTTACATGGAAGACTTCAATCTATTCATAGATTCATCTCATAGTTGGTGGATAGATCACAACCTTTTACAAAGACTCTACATAAGGGTGTGAAATATAACTAGAGTCAGGATTGTGAGCAAAGCTTACAACAAATAAAGCAATATCTTGCTAAGCCACCAATCTTGATGCCTCCTATCTATGGGAAGCCTCTAATTTTGTACATTTTCATGACTGAAACATCTCTAGGTATCTTGTTAACTCAAGAGGATAACAATAATAATGAAAGAACCATTTACAATCTGAGATGCATGTTGATCTCTTATGAGATATACTATAGTATCATTGATAAATCTTTCTTGGCAATTGTCTTTGCTTTCCAAAAGTTGAGACACTACATGCTTGCTCACACTAAGTGACTAGTGGCTAAAATTGATCCACTAAAGTACTTACTCAACAAGGCAACTCTAATAGGGAGATTGGCTAAGTGGGTCATGATATTGAGTGAGTTTGACATCTATTATGTTGAACAAAAAGCTATCAAGGGAACATTGATTTTCCTGATGAGTCAATTCTAACACTCACACATCAAATGTGGGTAATGTTCTTCGATGGTTCCTTCACACAATAGGGATCCAGTGTTGGGATACATTTCATAACACCATAGAGGTATTCACTACCTAAAGCATACTATTTTTTTTCTTCCTTATACAAACAATATTTTAGAATATGAGGCTATGATTAATGGCATGAAAATTATGGCTAAATGGAGAGTGGATCAGTTGAATATCTTCAGGGAATCTCAGCTCATAATCAACCAAGCTAATGATTTATATCAGATGAAGGATGAGAAATTTTTCCCTTACAAATGCATGGTTGATGACATGAAGAAATATTTTTCTCACACCACCTTCTAGAAAATTTCTCAAGTAGATAACAAAGCGGCTAATGCCATGGCTACTTTGGTTTCCTTTCTATAGATGCCAGAGAATGATCTTCGACATGAGTTCCTAGTGGAAATGTTACTCCACCCTACCTATGATACCCCTAAATCCAAGATGATCTATTCTATTGTAGGAAAATATTCATCCCACTACCATCATATATATTCCTATCTTCATGACCAAACTATTTTGGATGGTCTAACCCAGAATGAAAAGTGTCACCTTATCCGCAATGCTACAAAATATGTCATTATTGCTGACAACTTTTTTAGGAGAGGTATCAAATGACCACTCCTTAGGTGTCTAGAGTCCAAGGAGTCCAAAAACACATTAATTAAAATTCATGAGGGTATTTTTAGTTACCACTCAAATGACTTGACATTATCTTGCAAACTTATTAGAGTTGGTTACTATTGGCCAAATATGGAGCAAGAGGCAATCAAGTACACCAAGTCCTGTAAATAGGTTCAGCTCTATGGGAATTTGATTCACACTCTAGCCAAGGAGCTAATTCCATCTATCACACTGTGGCCATTTCAACAATGGGCCTTTGATTTGGTGGATCACATTCACCCATCTTCTTCTAATGGACACAAGTTCATTATTACAGCTACAAACTACTTCACAAAATGGGTAGAGGTAGTACCTCTCTCAATAGCAAATGGAAAAACTGTAGCTCTTTTTATCACAAACTACATCATATGTAGGTATGGTGTATGTTCCTCTATTATTACTAACAATGAGGGATAGTTCAAAAACAAAGGCCTCAAGGAGTTATGCAAAAGGTTCAAAATCATGCAACATTGGTCTTCTATATATTACCCCCATGGTAATGACAAAGCAGAGGCATCCAAAAAGGTGATACACAAGATATTAATTCACATAGTCAGTAAATCTAGGAGGGATTGGCACTTTCAAATTAATCCATCTCTAGGGGCATACATAACAAGCATCAGAACCCCAATGGGTACAACCCCCTTTGCTTTGGTTTATATAGAAGATGGTGTTCTTCTAATAGAGGTTGAGATTCCTACTTTGAGAATCTCTATGAAAGGCCTCATCACTATTGAAAATTATAGAATATCTTGACTTCAAGAGCTAGTGCCATTAGATGAATGTCAAAAAGTAGCATGCAATCATCTTTGAGCTTATTAGCATCGAATGTCCAGAAGCTATAATAAGAAAGTTAAGCCATGTGACTTCCAACTGGGTAATCTTGTTCTAAGAGAAAACCCTAAGAATTAGTGGCAATGAGTCCAAAAAGGAAAGTATGAACCAAACTAGTTTGGTCCTTACATAGTTACTGCAGTGTTTGGATCTGGTGCTTACCATCTTTCAACAACTAAGGGAGAGGTGCTCAAGGAGCCTATCAACACTCTCCACCTAAAACGATTCTACAACTGATCTAATCTCAAAAGCTCTATGTACATATCTAAAAGTCCTAAAAAAATCTATTATCTCGATGAATACCTAGGAATAGGTGCCTCGATAATACCAAAAAAATGAAAAATACAAAAAATACAAAAAAATTGAAAAACAAGAAGTGTCATTGGTGAAAACCTAGAAATAGGCATCAGGGTAGCAAGAAAAAAGAGAAAGTTCTACCAAGAAGGTGAAAACTTGGTAAATAGGCACCTCTTCTTCCCAATGCTCCATCTTGTAGCACATCTTCTAGCTTCTTGTATAGTTTCTTTCATGCTTTTGCTTCCTACTTTATTTTCCTACTTTTCACTCATGTATCCATGGATTGACACTTATCATAACTCATGGGCAACACCCTATAGTGTCATAGAATCTCTTTCGTGATAATCGCCAGTTGTTTCAACTACATCTGCCTACTATCATTAGTGTCCTTCATTTTTGAGATTTTTCACATAGAATCTCTTTCATGATAGTCATCAGTTGTTTCAACTATGTCTACCTATTGTCGTTAGTGTCACTCTTTTTGAGATTCTCCTCCTAGAATCTCTTTCATGATAGTCACCAATTGTTCCAAATGTGTCTACCTATTATTTCTCATGTCACTTTTCAAGATTTCTTTCATGGAAAATCTCTCTTGCATTAGTCACCAGTTATTCTAACTGCATCTTCCTACTATTGCTTGTGTCACCTATTCAAGATTCCTTTCATAGAAGATCTCTCTTCTGTCAGTCACGAATTAGTTTGGCTATGTCTATCTACTGTCACTCAGTCCTACTTAGGTTATTCACATTGAAGATCCCTCTTTGACTTTATTCACTAGTCATTTTGACTATGTCTATCTACTATTGTCACCCTATTGAAGAGATTTCTTTCTAACATGTTTTGAACATCGATACTTGATATCAATCCTATAACATGGAGACTTGAACTCAAAACAATGAATTCATGTGGATATATTGAGGTTTTTCTTTGTTTTCTTTTCTTTTTTTAACTTTCTCATGTCTCCTCAAGCAACTTGATGATGTCCTTATCAATTAGAGAAGTAAGGACTGGGGGCATGATCTTTTCTTTGCTTTTCTTTCTATTTGTGATTTAGTTCCAAATAATTTGATGTATTCATATAAGAGAGGTGTCCACTATAAGATTCTCTGTCTCATGTTGGATGGCCATGTGTACCTTGACTCTTTTTAAATGGATAAATTATTGAGGTTGGTTCTTCTCCTTGTTTTTTGGAGAAAACTCTTTATGCTATAGTACATTCTGATACTCATCTTGCTAAGTGAATGTACAGGTCACTACAAGTATATATGGTGAATGTTTGTCCTAGGTCATGGATGCAAAGGCCATTTTGGATAAAATACTTTCTAATTACTTGGCATAAGAAGGATCTCCCACGTGTCTAGTGTTTCTATATGCAAGCAACATTCTAGTGATCCTAGCATTTATGCTTTGACGCTTATGTTAAATTGCCACATTAAAAGGGATAAATGTTCTAGTCATTCTAGCTTTTTGTGCTGCTTACATGTAATCTAGAAAAAACTATAACATATGTCCTATTCATATTTCCATGATTGTAATGTTAGTGGGAATTATATGACATATAAGATTTTGTTATATGCTCAGTGATGATCATTGTTGAAGCTTGGTAACTAGACTTAGGGTTGCATCTAGAATAGGTCTGCATTGCATACTTCACTTGCATAAGCACATGATTCAATTACAAATCTACTTCCATCCTTTTTGATGAGGGATTTTTGGTCTCTTCAAAGTATAATGATTCTTCACGGTTGCACAAGCATTCCATTCTTTGATTCATCCTCTCACGCTCCTAGATGAGATACCTATCACCATCAAGCAAAAGCATGCAACACTACATGAGATGTCAGTCCATTCACATGTGCATTTCATCCATAAACTCATGATTCATTTCATCTACACTACATATGCAAATCAAATCAAACATGCATCCATACATCACATCATGTTTTGCATCTCATAATCATTTCATAAAACATCTCATGTATGTTAAATGACAATTACAATGACAATGACAATGATACTTGACTCAAAATCTTATATATATATATATATATATATATATATATATATATATATATATATATATATATATATATATATATATATATATATATATATATATATATATATATATCAGTATCAAAAGAATATATTAGTACAAAAAATGAGTGCTACTCGAGAACTGTTGATCAAAAATGGTACAAAATGGTGTTGGCACACCAATAAATACATAGCGAGATCAAAACTTAGAGGCAAAAAGATAGCATCAAATCTAACTCTCTTGTACCCTCACCTCTTAGAGGAGGAGGAGGCGATGGCATGTATAGCTTGGCTAGTGGTCGAGCACCCCCTAACTCGCATACATACTGTGAGTACCTCAACACCTACTAAGCCTCATTGGGCACCATTTTAGAGTAAGTTGTGAAGTAGTAGGCTACTTGGGCTACTTGTAAATGGACATCGTCTTGTAGCTGCTCTGCCCTCTACTCAACCACTTATAGATACTCTCATAAACTAAGGATCTAGCAATCCTACTTTTCTATGCATGTGTCTCGCACAGCCACCTATATCTAGAGCTCTCCTAATCATCAAGAGGCCTATTGTATCTACTCTCTCACTCTCCTTAGAGCATCCTTAGGTCTGACAGTAGGCTGATCCTACATCTCCTTATCTAACATCTCTACTTGCTACTCTGCTAACACCTGCTCCTCCATATGTGGTCTCTACCACTGACCCTACTCCATCCCACTATCACTACGACCTGGATCTAAACCCATCTATTGAGGGAAATTTTTATCTACCTCACTCTATGTATCACCTACTATGGTGGACCCTATGGTGGGTATTGTTTTGCTAGCTACTAAACTGGACCCTGTATGGGTCCCTACTAAGGTCCCTATGGCCTAGGAGCTACCATCTCCAATGGATCTATGAACCATGGGAAGGGATGGCTGACAAAATATACCTACTAAGAAAGCATCATCTTGGCATTTTTTATCTCTGGGATGGCTAACTAGGTTTTGTACATCTATCATCAACTTCCTAGGGTCCAATCTAGCTAACCATCCTTGATCCAAATCTCAAGCTAATTTGGCATATGAGAAATAATCTTGCAAGACATCCTAGGGCCACTTGTATTATCACCATTCTCTAGTGATGGGAAATATCTCTACTATCTAGGTGGCTCAGCGTAATAGTGGTTGTGAGGCAAACATCTAGATAAGATCCTAAGGAATATCATCCTAGTCCTTGGTCTCTCTCTAGAGCTACCATACGATGGAGACTAGGTCATCAAGATGTGCTCTCTAATGCTCAATCTTCCCTAGACCTTTCTAGGTAAGTTGGCCTCTATATGTGCATATAAAAGGATCCATTAGCTCCTGTGCATCCTCAAAAATGGGTCTCATAATCGATAGGTGCTCCCATGCCCAAATCTATAAAATGTACATGCCGATAGCCATGCTCTTCTGCTCATGATAGACTATCTTGTGCATCTCATGATACATATGAACAAGCATACACTATCCCCACCCAAATCTCTCCAAGGCATCTAACATCTATTGCAACATCACACCCCAACTGCACTTTAGTCTAATTTTCCTCTATCTAGTACTAGGAAGAAACTAATGAAAATGGTCAAACCTAAGGCCAACTTGTGAGTAGGCCTATATGTATGGATGAGCTCATCCCATGTGATGGCCTGCCCTATTGCTAGATCCCTTTGGAAAAAGGTCTAAAATGCCTTTATGCCTGCTCTAGGCACTGTATTGTACACCACTTACAGCCCATGGAAGGGTATCCTCAAGATCCTATAGATGTCCTTAGGGGTAATGGTCATCTATCTATGGGGTAGGTGGAAGATGTTTGTCTCTAAATGAAAATGCTCCACCAAGGTATTCAATAGGCCATGATTCACCAGTACTGCTAGCATCCAACATAAATATGATAAACCTAGTCGATCAACTATCTAAATTTTGCAACAAAGCTTCATAAGGAAAATAGTGGGACCTGAACACAATGTCATTGAAGATAGCCTGCACACATGATGAGCAACAACAAGCACACAGTTAGTCACTACTCAAAAATCAAATCAAATGACAAAAAATTCAACTTTTAATGTTGAAAAGGACACCAATTTCTCACATGAGAAAGTGCATTCTCACTCGAGATTTCATGTCTTCACACAAGAAATCACATTCTTGTATGAGAAATGACAAGACTATGGGTGAGATGTGCCCAAAATCCCATGCATCTCACATGAGAGGTGGGTATCTTGTAGGCAAGATTCCCCACCTGTGCATGCAAAGAAACACCAAAGTGGTGTATCTTCACAGGAAGATTGATTGGGCATGTGAGAGGAATGAAACCCTCATGTGAGAATCAATAGCCCTAATCTAAAAACATGCTAAAATTGACTTTGAAATGCATGAAAAATTAAATGAAAAGTGGGATTATTGACTACTCACTGGAGGTCTGTAGTCCACTAGCCAATTGTGTTATTGGGAACACTCAAAATGATGCATCCACATAGGAACTACCATCTTCCTCTTAGAGCTCATTTCTTCACTAAAGACAAAAAGCACAAATGATTTGAAAATGACCCTTTGGGCCCTTATATAGGTTTTGACCTAATTTTTCAAAGTGTTTTGATTCACACAAAAATCACCCACTAGCTAATTTAACTACTCTAAATCCATTTTCAAGATCAAATTCAAAATTTGACACACTTAAATAGCTCAAAAGTGCATTTAAAAATTTTGGGACTAACACAATCGAACACATGTGTAGTTTAAATTTTTCTAATACTTCATGCTATTTGGAAATGTTTCAACTCAAAATTCTTCAAATTTTCAAAATTAATTTTGGAAAAAGTTAACTCAAGTCAATTATAGTCAAATTTGGTCAAACATGGTCTTCTAAACCCTGCAATCATGTTGATTTGGCTCTAAATTTTCTTCTGATCATTTTGATCTCTTCTATACTCTATTGAATCTCATATTCCTCCTACATCTTCAATATACTACTTTATATCATATTTCTAGTGTGTCATCTTTCAATTTTGCTCCTAAGGGGGCAGGATGATTACATCATGGAACTTGAATTTCAAATTGATCTAAATATGCATCACTTAGGGCTTCTTCTTCCCTTCTATCTCACATTTATGTCATCTATCTCATCTTTTGATTAATTGATCACATCTTATAGCATTTCTAGCTAGAGTTCAATGGATAGGTATCAGGACAATCTAAACCCTAACTCTTTAAGATTCAGCCTCATTCTAGGGATGATTCTATGACTCATGATTGGATCTTGTTATCTTTTATCAATCTTAGTTTCTAGGTGTTCTATTGGGATTCCTTAAGGTTAAGCTCCATTCTTGAGATGATCTTTAAAAGCTTGTAAATCTCGGTATCTAGGTGTTCTATCTGGATCCCTTGAGGTTAAGCTCTATTATGGAGATAATTGTTTAAAAAGCTTGTCAAAATTGGTATCTAGGTGTTCTATCTCAATCCCTTAAGGTTAAGCTTTGTTCTAGAGAAAGTCTTTAAAATTCTTATCAATTTAAGCATCTAGGTGTTCTACTTGGATTCCTTAAGATTAAGCTCCATTGAGATAGTCTTTAAAAGCTTACCAGTTGGTCTTCATCTTATCAGTTTTGAAAGAAATCTTATTTCTTGTTCTACGCATCATGCTTTCTAATTTTCTTTGAATAGAATGTGATGCTAACACATTCATTCAAAGAGGGGAAAAATGTAATACTCCAATAATGGCTCATTTCCATGACAATCAATTCTAGTCTATTTTGATCATTCCTAAAGTTTTATTTCACTAGGAAATTCTTGTTCTAATTTTCACTACTTGACTTAATTGTCAAATGCAAAAAAACCTAATCTACATTAATCATGCTATTTATTTAATTCCTCAAGTATTCACTTAAATTAGTCTCATTAAACCTATTGATTAAGATTTAATTTAATTTAAAGTATTTATACTTTAATTAAATTAAATTACCAAGGCTAATGTACTAAGGAATTAAAAATATTTTATTTTAATAATTATGCTCACTTTAATTAATTGAATGTTATTAGTCAATTAAATGAAAAAGGCATTTATGAGGTCATATCTCATTTTATTAAATTAAATAACTTTCTCAAATTCAATTCTTCAGTTCAAAAATGGAAATTCCAAGTTATCTACTTCTCAAATTGGAATTGACTTAATTCACTCACTCTCACACTAAAGTGAATTTCAGTTAAGTATTCCTTGCACTCAAGATCTGAGTTAGTTAACTACATCTGTATTAGGAATCTTCCACTTTGACTAAATCTTAGCTTCAATCCTAGCCATTGATCTAAGTTGATCTCAACCATTGATGGATTTTGGGAATTCTATTTACGAGACTCCTAATTTCTCACTACAGAGGTGGGATTTTGGAATTTGCATTGAATTGCTATCAAATTACTTTTTCATCCTAGTTTTACTATTTACATAATGCTCTAATTTCATTTAGATTAATAATGCACACATCTAGCTTAGTTTCTTTTATTTCTTAATAGAATAAATTGCACAATCATATATATTAACTGCATATTCATACCTTGCATAAAATGCTTCATTCTAGAAAGGTCTGGTTGCATGCATCTTGATGTGAGAGCACAATAGGAAAAATCCTTCTAGTTAGACAGCAATGGGTTACACTATCAAGCATCTTGGATAAATGACTCCATGTTTATCCTAGGATGACTAGATAGGTAATTACCATGTTGAAGTTTGTGTGAGAAGTAGAGATCACATTCCACATATAGAGTAATAAGTACAAAGATAGTTAAGACCAAGCCTCAACTAAGTACAATACTATCTAGCAAAGGCAAGAATAAGGAAGAAGAAATTGATCTTGATGAAGATATAGTTATCCCAAATTGGGATATCTCTAATCTAAATCTTGATTAGATGCATATAGTTGGAGAGCTACTACAAAAGCAGGCTAAGAAAAAATAGCTTATAGGGGAAGGAAATAAATAATTTCAAGTGCTTGAAGATGCAAAGAATACTCTTGCAGAGGCACTCAGCATCAAGGTTAACACTTCTCAACCAATTTTGGCTTAGTTAGAAAAAGTAGGCTAGAAATTCAATGAAGATTTGAATGGACAAGAGAAATTTTTGTAGAGAGCAAAGGAAAAATTTAAAAATAAAGAATTAGAACTAGTAGAACAAAAGGTTTCCATATGTCAAGTACACTTATCTACTATTCTAGGCTCCTTGGAAACCTCTTGCAACAATGTAACTTCTTTATTCAATATTCTCTGTGACACATCAGTTTTTACTTAGGAAATTAAAGAGAAATTCTCCAAAATTAATGAAGATACAAATGAAAGTGCACAAAATTTGCAACTTGATATGAGTTATAGTTCAACTTACTATACAAAAATTATATTTCTTACTGATATGCAGGTAGAATTGTGAAGGGAAGAAGCCAAGATAAGGGCTACACTAGTAGATATACAAGGCATGATTCTCCCCAACATGGATGCATTATAGAATTATATAGCACATGCTAAAACCCTCATCCATGATAACAACTTCTCTATTTCCAACCACATGATAGAGCTATAAGTAGAAGTGCAAATTGTATTGCATACAAGCAAGGTGTTGCAAGAAAAATGGGACAAGAAAATGGCACTAATTCTCAAGGTACATTCTAATTTCTTGTCACATTTTGGCATTACTATATAGAATACACCTTTGGAATTTATGTCAAAAAGGAGGAGAAGATGTATATAATATAGTGTAAAGGGAGTGAACAATTATATTTTAAGGGGAGAAGATATATAAAATATGTAACATAGAATATATCTATGGGGGAGCACAATCATATTATATATATGAGTAGATATTCAGAAAAATATCTCTCTTACAAAAGAAATTTTGAAAAATCTCAAAAACAAAGTACTCTCTTTAGTTGAAGACAAGGATGAAGAATAAAGATTGTTTTTGAAACTTTTTGAGAATTTAGTTTTGATTGATTAAGTATTTTTGTCACTAATTCCAAAGGGGGAGACTTTTGACATTACACTCAAGTGTTTTTATTAGTGACACACACATATTTAGATAATAAGTATCTACCAAGCTTATTGTATAGTTGTTCAGTTTGTGTCGAACAGTTTCTACTAGGTTGGTGATTATTTGTGTAAACTAATCTTCTTAGTGTTTATCAAGTTTCTCATTGAAAACCATGTTCTATAGTGGTTACTGAGTTTTTAGTTGCAATGATGTGAATCCAATGTTGACCAAACCATATAGTTTCAACTAAGTGATTTAGTTTATACCGAACTCATAGTGATAGCATTGATTGAGCTATGCAATGTAAAACAAGTGATTCATCTTATATACTAAGTTTCGTAGTATTCACCAAGCCACCAGTGTAGGTTGAGTTCAGACTACTTGGAAATAATTAGTATGGATTGATTTTCTATGTCTACCAAGTGCATGATGATGTTAAACATTGATAGTGGATGTTGAGTATCAAAACCTCACCAAGTTAGTCTTTAGCACCTAAGTTCCTACAGTTGGGCTGACTTTGGTGAATTGTGAATTGGATTGGTATATATGTAATGTATTTTATTCAATCAAAATATGAGGAGATATATGAAATGACCAAAAAAAGGCATAGAAGTGTGAAGTAAAAGGCTACAATAGTATAAGGAATAACAAAGATTTATCTATCATAATAGGGTGATCATCACACTCAAAGGTATCTCATTCAACAAACCAAGTTGTAGATCATAGATTAACTATTGGTTCATCCTACTAGGTGGATCATTTAAATCCTTTCACAAGGTAGACTTAATAGTCCTTTGCAAATCTCTTTACTAACTACATACTTTGTTGTATGTTTGTAAATCCTTTTGCAAGGTGGACCTAACAGTCCTTATTTCTCCTAATAGGGTATATCATCAAAAGTGATCATTGTAAGCCTTAATAGGTCAATTTTGTACTATAGTACTAAATCTTGTGGGTATCATCCCCACCCCAATTTTACTTTCTATTTGGAAAGTTTTTGAGACACCATATTGTGTGCCAAACTGTTATGAATATTTAACTACTTTCAATTTTTCATGCATACAATTAGATTAGAATACACATGAAGAATTAATTGGCAAATAAAGATTAAGTTTTATTGGTTACTGATTCATGCCTCCCCTTTCAGTAACTTAGCCTATATATATATATATATATATATATATATATATATATATATATATATATATATATATATATATATATATATATATATTTCCAATAGAGTGCATTGTTAGGGATGTATTATAGTTAGATGTTAGCACTATCAAAACTATAGGGATCCTTAGGGATGTTTAAATGGCCCTACATGCATTCCTTGGTTGTACTATAACTCAAGATATATTAATTGTTGAGGTCAAGACACACTTCATTAGTTGTCTTGCAAGAGACTTCACTAGACAATTAGGTGGTTACATATCTTTTGATTAGTCATAAATATTTTTTAGAATGAGATATGGAGCCAAGGCTTCAATCAGAGTAGAGCCTCTAGCAATCCATCATATTAAGCCCTACACCCCGAATATTATCAATATAAATTGCACTATCCTTGAGATGGATGATAATGACATAGTAAATGAGCCTGCCACTTTTCTAGTAGATTTACCTAATTTTCTCTTAGATGAATCGACCAATGCATATCAATTTGATCCCATCATAAGAGATTTGAAGAAATTTAGACACCTATCTCATAACAAGATCCATTCGTTAGTACCCCATACTAGAGTGAAGGACTTTTTTTTGAGAAAAGATATTAATGAGAAAAGAGCAGGTTGGATCACTAAGGTAATGGAGTATGATGTTGACATCCAAATTACCAAGTTGGTAAGAGAGAAGGGATTGTGCAAATAGATGATCTCATCTCAGCAATTAGATGAGGAATTTGTCTTGGTATTGATAGAGCAACAAGAAGCAAGAAATGATAATCCAAAGAGTTGGATGGATGACATGAAGACCTTGTTAACAAGAAATTGATATCCTCAAGGGTTGGATAAGGATAGAAGGAGAAAATTCAGATTATAGTCAATCCCCTATGCTATAGTTGATGGTACCCTATTTAGGAGAGACTTCAATGGAGCCCTATTGAGATGCATTGATATAGACCAAGTAGAAAGAGTGATCAAAGAGCTTCATGATGGTCATGATGGTGGCCACTTTTCAGAGAGGGCAATTTCAATGAAGATCATGAGAGTTGGTTGCTACTGACCATCCTTGTTTCATGATTGTCATAGATATGTGAGGAAGCATAAAAAATGTGCCTTCTTATCTAGTAAACAAATACTTGCAGCTCTCCACTTCATCCCATTCAAGTGGACCAACCTTTGTATCAATGGGGATTGTATTTCATAGGCCCTATCAATCCTCCTTCCAATCTTAGTAAAAAATAGATCCTAGTGGCTATAGATTCCTTCACTAGATGGATATAGGAAGTTACATTGAAGGATACCACATAATCTTTAGTCATTGAATTTCTTGATCAAATTGTCACCAAGTTTGGTGCCCCTTCAACCATTATCTCAAATAATGAAAAAAAATTGTAGGGGCTTAGATTTGTGCATGGGTAGTTGATCATAATATCTATTTAGGCATATCCCCAAACTATTATCCTCAAGGAAATGGATTGGTTGAGTCATCTAACAAGAACCTAACTAGGATTATGAAAAGTACTATAGAGGATAACTAAAGGTGTTGGAATCAAAAGTTAGAGACTACACTATGGGATGATAGAATAACACCTAAGAGAGCCATAAGAAATTCACCTTTTATATTGGTATATGGCAGGGAAGCAAGGCTTCCATTTTCATTAGAATTCCCATTTCTAGAACTAGATCACTAGTTGGAGCTAATGGGAAGTGATGCCATGATAGTAAGAATGGTAGAGCTGATGGAGTTGGAAGAGAAAAGGAAATAGGCCATGCAAACCCTAGAAATACATTAGCAACAAATGAAAAAGAGCTTTAATAAGAAGGCTAGGGTTAGAATCTTTAGAGAGGGTGATCTAGTATCAAAGTGGCATGTAGATAGGGAAAAACCAAGGAGGTACTCAAAATTTTATGCACTTTGGAGTGGTCAATATGTGTTTATCAGTTGCAAATAGGTTAATGCTTTTCAATTGAGTAGGCTTAATGGTGAAATTTTTCCTATTCCAATTAATGGAATATATCTTAACTCCTACCTCTGATAAAGATAAGTTTTTCATGTATATTATTAGGTTAGTTTCCTTTCTTGTTTCCTTTTTTCTAAGAAGTGCATGAGCACATGTATTTTGCAGAGGTTGTAGAGGATTTTGGTTCCTAGTTGCACTTGCAAAATTCTTGTTCTTCAGTTAGAGGTAGGATTTTCAAAAAAAAATTGTTATAGAGGTAGGGTTATGGTTTCATAACACAAATGATCCAAATTTTTATGACTTTGTAGCCCAATGGATTTTCAAGCCACTAGTCTTATGTATAGCCAACTTGTGTCCCCACTATGAGTTGCCATAACTATTGGCCAAATTTTCCTTCCTACCAAAATTACCATATTTGAATTTAAATTTTAAATAGTCATGTCCCACCTTTAGTAATAAATAATGCCATGGAAGTATAAAATAAATTAAATAAAAACCTTATAATATTTCCATGTTTTCCCAAGTTATATTTGGCCCCCACAATTTTTTGTTCATTGTTAGATCTCCCAGGATCAACAACGAGTGCTTTCCCACTTTATTAGGATGCAAGGCTTTTACAAATGTGAGGAAGCAACCTTATTTCATGCATCTAGGGTGGTACCTTACTTCTTTCTTATGAGCCATCTTTTGGATGTTGGACTGAGGTGGCATAAAGTGGGCATTTTATTGGCCAAGTCTCTGATATAGTCAGTTTGGTGGGCCACATGTTCTTAGTTTCCACTTTCTACTAGCCAATGCAAATAGATTGAAGATCATCTATGGTTGTTGCTATGTCACTTTGCAAATTTGCAAGGTAGTTATTTCATGTGACATAGTCATGGATTAAAACATGAATTTTGGTGGACTCTCTCTTGTCAGAGCAACTAGGTAGGTGTTATAGCACATTGGTAGTTTGTTTATTTCTCATTGGCTAAGGTAATGACTGTTCAAGGTGTGGGCTAGTTCCTTCAGTGCATTTTACTCACCATCAGATCAAGGATCATCTATAGCTTTCACTACATCACCTTGTAGAGTTGCAAGGTAGTTATTTTATGCAACATAGCAATGGATTACCACATGGATTATGGCTCCCATTTCCCTTGGTGAACTGAAAAAAGAGACTAGTCAGAACCACAACATGGACCTATTAGGACATGGTGGAATACCATGTCATTTCATTAGCTGAGATTCTGAGTCAACAAAGAGGTGGGCCAATTTATCTTTTATCATTATATGGAAGAAGATCAATGTCTCTCACTATGTCGCTATGGGAAAACGATTAATTTTTAGTCATAGCAGCATAGTGAGGTCTTGCCACATGTCCCAGTAAAGCCAATTATGAAAGCATAATTAGGTTGACATCGCAATTAGAATTAACAATATCATAAGTCATCATAGTTAAATTTTGAAGGGTGGTGCAGTCAAGGTGATATGGTAGTCAAACACATGAGGACTCTATGAGGTGGCAAAAAGAAATAACATGATTGGCCCACATGGCTTATTCTAGTTGCTTAACTAGGTTGACCTATTGACTTTATTGATTTTTGAGCCAAAAATGAAGGAAAATTGGGTTTTCTTGTACAATCTAATATTTCTAATCAATCCCAACCACTCCAAGTTAATGCTAAGTTTTAACAATGTAAAGGACACTGTTCCCACTATCTAATCATCCATTTTGAGGAGCTTTAGCATTGATTTGACATCATTTCCATTACTTTAAGGTTTTCTATAGTTAGGATTTCCATTATTTTCATGCCTCTACAAGTGTACCAAATCATATCTATTATTTTGGATCACCTTGATTATTCTCTAAGGAATCAATGATAGTAGTTGTGGAGTAACTTTTGGTGAGAAATATTTTAGTTATGTTTGAACTATTAAAGAAAGGTTACAATTTTTTCTTAAGGCCAAATCCTCTCTTTCTCTCTAGCATTGCTCTAACATGCTACTATAAATCCCCTTTTCCTTTGAACTATATGGCATTCTACCTTATCCCCTTTAGCCATTGATGTATTGTGCAAGACTTATTTGCCTCTCATTAGTGTATTGTAGATATTTTCAATTTTTTATGACTGTATCTCTTCGACCTATGAATGATAGATAAGTGAATATCATCTTCCTTGTGTCATTTATTTGGGTTTTTTGATCAACATGTGATTGTTAGATTAAAACAAGTTATGATGTGTATATCTTTTGGTGTCATGATGATTCAAAAGTGCATGTATGGGAAGAGATTTGTTTGAACACTTTATTTTGGTGCATTACCCCTTAGGTTAGAGTAGGTAGATTTTCTTTCATGCATTTATTCTCCCCTCTTCCTCTCCAATTGTAGTTAGGTGCACCATGATAGTAAAGGAAGCCAGCCTTCTCCATATAATCAACCTCATAGTATAAGTCCCATAGCTTGGAGGTTGTTTCCATGTTTAATGAGGTTGTCTTTAGGTAAAAGCTTTGGACAAGGGTGCACACTTTTCTGACAATAGTTACATCTAGAAACTATCAATGATTCAGTTTGTAAGTATCTTGATACTGAATACAAGACTCCTACTAGAACATTATCATTTGAAGATATTGTTGAAAAGAAAAATCATAACATCATGATTATTTACATTTCATATGCTCTTAATTATGATAAATTTGATGAAGAAAAGGTTGTACTATAGCTCATGATATGTGGATCAAATTGAAATCCATTTATGGAGGAGATGACAATGTAACCAAAGATGAAAGTCTCAGAGGACAATTTGATCAAATGAAAATGAGAGAAGATGAAAAAATTTCAAAATATGCTAAAAGAATCAAAGAAAGCATTAGTGCAATCAAAGCATCTGAAAGAGATATTGATGAAAAAATAATTATAAGAAAGGTACTTGTTGAGCTATCATTTTTCATGATGCTTAATGGTAGGAATCCTTTCAATCTCCTCACTTGAGAATACGATCTAGGATCAGCTCCAAGGTTTTGGGCAATCTTGCAACCTACTAGAATGTGCTCAGTTGAAGATAAATGTGAGTGTTCACAAGGAGGCCTTTGATAGTTTAAATAACTTTTGATAAGATGTAGAATCTATTTTCTATTTCAAAAGAGTAAACACACAAAAAGAAATATCTTTTTATATGTTTCTATTTTCAATAAATGCAATCTAACAATGCATCTAATATGAATTCCTAGTTTAACAAGGGAATAGTAAAGAAAATAATGAAGATAAGGTAAAATTAAATTTGAGAAAATAATCATGAAATTAAAATCGTAATGGACATAAGCCATGGAACAACACATCTATGAGTTAATGTTTTGAAAAGATGAGTAGGTAACCAATGAAAATAGGAGTAGCACTTCCTTAATTCCATTGATGAAATCATCAATGGTGGTGCAAGGCACCAAGAAAAAATGGCATTATAATAGGTTAGGTGATGGAGTCTTGAAGGAATTTTAGAGACAAGACCACATGTGAGGTCAAATGGATCCTAGGTATCATTATAAACCTAGATGTCATTTGAACCAAAGGTCAATAGTAATCAATTTAAGTTGTTTTAGAAGGGAATAAGGAATTTTTTTTTTCCTAGTAGGTTCTAGGTGTCCTAGTAGTCATTTGATATGATATTGAAGCATAGGTGGACAATTATGACAAAAATTGTCAAAAGGACAAAAGTTGCTAAAAATGTAAAAATATTGCTAAAATGCAAAATGTTGCTGACAACAGTTTTTGCAAAAATGTTTTTAAAACTACAAAGAAGTTGTATAGTCCCCATAATCATTTGAAAATTGGTTGTGAACATTGGTAAATATGTATTTAAGGTTTCTACATGAAGAGAAACCCATTGTACGGACAGGGGAACAAAAAGCATCAATAAAAGTTTACATTTTCTATCATTTTCTCAATTTTTTCATTTGTGTATGGCCTGTATAGATTGGTAGAGTCAAAATTTTAGCATGGTTGGATAGAGCAGTGAATGATTGTTCTAATTCTTTTGATTTTAAGTCTTTATCTAATCTTTGGCAAGAGTTATGCTAATTTTTGTAGAAGGTGGTTTGTTTGGCCCTAAATTTGTGGGTTCCACAAAGATGTCCCTCTAACTTGCAATTTCATGGTCAGATTTCAATGCCTCTTTGGGGAATGAAAGTTAGGGGAGTTTTTTCAAAGATGCTAGAGACTCAGAGCTATAGGATTAGGTTTCCTAATTTTACCAGCTAGCCCTAGACTGAACATTATGATATGTCTAGTCTAGAATTAAAGAAGGAGGAGGGTTCAGGCTCCCAAACTAGTTGATTTGACCCAAGTGAAGGGTGTAGAAGGATTTTTTGGATGAGAAAAAGAGTTCCAAGGGGTGGAGTTGTATCTATGAACCCATTTACATGCACTTCTTTGTTAACCTAGCCTAATTTGGTCCATTAGGTCTGTGATCAAAGTGAGTGTTAGTTTGTATTGGAGTAGAGTTAGATTCTAATCTCTTGGAGTATTTAAGAGAAGGTTAAAGGGTATCCAAGAAGGTAAGTATATAGTCTAGTCCTTTGGGAATTTTGGGAGTTTGACTAAGAAAACAAGAAATAGACCTATTAGGAATTCTGGTAAAGTTTGACTAAATTACATATTGGGTGTTTGAGAGCTCCAAAGTTGGGAGAGTCTTGGTATATTAGGTCCATATAAGTCCTTTCTACTAGGAGAGTTAAGTTCCAAAACCATCTAGGAAGAGTTTTCCTTATTAGGCCCTATTGGAGAAGGGAGTCCCTAAAAGTTTGTAGTTGATCTAAGTTTTTCAAGAACCCTAGGTGTGAGGTTAGGCTTGAAAGAGTGGAGTCCACTTGGAAGGTAGAGGATACCTTTTGTTAGAGCCTTTGGATCAGTCTGCATCTATTGAAGAGGGTGGAAGTGCTATTTGGAATTTGGAGAGAAATCAAGTGCTTCTGGCTGCAACCTCTACATCAAATGGGAATTCAATAACCATAAGATGTTTCACTTTTCATCAAATTGAAAGGCCATGGAAAGTGTGCTCATGCAAAACAAAAAGATATGCAATAAAAATATGGTGATCTCTTCTCAAACTAAGTATATTAGTGGAATTTGTAAAATTGTAGCAAACACCAAAATTAAAAGATCACACAACCAAAACAACACAATAAAACAATTGGCTCAATTACACTTCATGAAAATACATACACAAAATATAAGACACTTAGGCAAGAATCACTACACTCAAAATGTGAGCACTAGGGTATGTGTAGGATCATGGTGTGCCAAAAAGTGGAAATGTGAAAAAAATAAAGTTTGAAAACATCTAAAAGAGTTTCAAAATCTACTTTGAATTTTTTTCACCCATCCTGGTACCAAACCTAGAAAGTAGGCTCCCAATGCTTATTAGGTATCTGATTTGATATCGGATACCTGATATTATTGGATATCTAATAATATCAGGTATCTGATATCAAATCAAATACTTGATACTTGTACTATTATTTTTTTAAAAAACACAACTTGGGAGTTTCTATTTTGACAGTGATATAGCATTTTTTTGAGCTTGAATATCCATATTTTATTTGGATACATGATAATAGGTATGTTTTCTCATGTTTTTAATCAATTTTAGTATAAATTTATCAAATTTTATTATAAATTTGTTAGTATTAGTTTAATTTTTTAGAATTTAGGTTTTTTTTATAGAAATTATTAAAATTTAGGTTTTTTTTAATATAAATTATGTTTAGTGAATTAATAGGTATGGAAGACCAAAATGATGATACTAAGGCAAGGAATGTTGTTCTTCGTAACCCCCCACCAAACAATCCAGTGCCCCAAAAAATCATCCACCAAATGATCCTTTATCCCCTCAAAACCATCTTCGAATCAAGGATTTGATATTTGAAAATCTCAATGAATTGAAGGCTTTGTGAACAACATATAATAATGTACCTGCATTGGCTCCTATGTTATCCACGTTAAACATCGTAGTGGGTAACATTAAAACACTTACCAAAGAAACAAATGCCACTCTTCATTGGTGTGACAAAATGCATGAGATGTTTGATGATGGGTTGGATTATGATGAGGTTGTGGCCCTTAACATAAGTAAAGATGATTTGGTTGCCCTTTTTGCAAACCCAAAAACTAGTTTATCAGTTGACCGTAAAAAGCCCAAACTATCAATTAAATGGTGCACAAATGATGCCTTAAGTGTGAACTTTTGGGATCATTGGTGGATGATTTTTGACATCCCTCCACATAGCAATTTAGAGGTGCCATTTTATTTCCTTAGAAAATTGTATGCAAAATTTGTGTTGAAACTCAAGGTGAACTATTGGAACATGAAGCCCAACATAGGTGTAGGAAGAGCTCCTTAGGATAGACCCTCTTCCTAGTGGAAGAAAGTTGGCACTTTTGTCCCCCCTACTAATGTCTCCCCCCTCCTCGAGTGCAACATCCTAATATTATCATAGAGCCTAACTCTCAAACCATTAGAGCCATTCATAGACTAAGTAGCCTATTGATATCTCAGGCTAGGTTACTCCTACCTCCCTATGTTGATGAGATGGCACGAGTTCATCATCAACTAGATCATCACACATTTGTGTGCCTCATACGTGCATTACATGTAAGAATATTTTTCTAGGTCCCATAGGTGATCTTCTTGATTATTAGTTTGTATTAGATGAGGATACACCAGATGGACATGTAGAAGCTACAGACCCTAACACAAGAGAGGAGGGGCATGCAGAGGCATGGACTCCTTCTATGTTGGTACATGTATACATTTTTTTTTTTTATGACATATGAAATTTAAAGTTAATTTTTATAATAGAGTAATTTTAATTTTTAAGCCATACCAACTTATACATGTTGATGATTGAGGAGGAGTTGAGACAGGTTGATGATGCCATGCTCTTGGCTATTTCATTTGGCCTTGAGACATCTATAGTACATTATGTTTTGTTCTCATTGTTTTTTATATTTGATATTGTAGCATATATGGTTCCTAATCTTTCTTTTATCTTGCAGGTACCACTTGTCCCCAAGGGACAAAGTGCAAGGGATGAGCCAGGACTGATTGAAAAAGGAAAGGTAATTAGGTACTTTCTATTTGATTAAATATCGATGCATTCTTGTAAAATGTTTATAGTGATGAAATTTAATTACATTCTTTATTGTATAGGGCATTGCTATTCAAGATGAGCCCATGCAAATTCTACATCGTAGATGCTTGAGCATTTCTATTCACACTGAGAGCCTCATTGTATGTATAAGTATCATTTATTTTTTAATTTCCTAATTTTCATAAATAAATTAAAAAATAATTTGCATGATATTAACAACTACTATTTTGTATCTTATAGGAAACTCCTAGTGCACATGAGGTTGGACGAGACAGTTTTGTATCTTTGATGATGCAGCCACTATATCCTAAGGAGGAGTCTACACTAGTAAGTTGTAGTTTGAATTCTTGATTAAATATGTTATATATTTAGCATGCTATATATTATAATGTTATAGTTTAAGTTGTAGATTTATCTGAAAAACATATTTGAACATACACAGGCCAAAATCAATGAGGTACAAGCATTGTTAAGGGCATACAAGAGGACTCCTAACCAGCACAAGAGGTCAATGAGAGAGGTATTTATTATGAAAGTTTAATAGTATAAAATATCATTAAAAAATATCATTATGCATTTGAGTAATTCAATGTTAGATACAAAAAATCATATAAATTTACTAGTCTAACTTTCGGTTTTCCTTTTTTTTTTTTTTTTATGTAGGAGGCATCCAATCAACCTAGTGCAGCGAAGAGGTTGCATTTTGATCATCCAACAATAGCCTAGGATAGTATAGTTGTCATAGGATGCATCATGAGACATTTTGAGATGGCATATGCCACATTTTTTTATAGAAACTTTGATACTATAGACATTATGATGACATGATCAACCACATTTGGTATATGGATCTATGTATTTTGATATATATTTGTGTAATTTCTCTATGGATACAAGAACTTTGATATATATTTGTGTAATTTGTCTATGGATACATGTATTTTGATATATATTTTTCTCATTTATGTGCACAATGATATACATATTAATTTAGTATCTAGTATTATTTAATTTATCATGGATCATGTGTATTGTACATGTTTATGGAGTATCATTAATTTTGATCATATTTGTTATATTTGTTTCAAATGCAATAATTTGTGAATAACATTTTAACAACATTTATTATCAAATTTGGATGCAATGTTTAATTTGAAGTGATACCATGACATAAACACACTTGTTAACCTCCTACACAAGGTTCACATAACTCCAAATTTGATTTTAAACTCAACCTTCAACATTGAAACTAGATCTTGGCTTCAAATATAATCTCAACACACTTAAGGACTCTACTACTCAACCATGGATTATATTACCAACCACAAACTCATTCCTAGACTTATAATCTTTGGTAACTAGCCCTTCACTTTGTTACTATCCTCATACTACAATTTTTCAATTTCAACATAACCTCAAAATATCCTAACTTAAGAGACTTGATTGGATCAAAATGTTTTAACTTGGTTTCCCAATACCATATGCATATGAATAACATCTACACATTTCTCACATTGATCAAATTACCCATACTGATCCACTTAACAAAATTGGCCTCGTTAATGCATGATATCATTTCACACCTTATATAGGTGTTTCCAACCTTGCATGGTCATGCTCAAACCCCTAACTAACTCTTTGCACTCATTTTCACTTTGCAAGAAAAAGTTACAAAAGTTGCAAAATTGCAAATTTTGCAAATTTTTCAATTTTGAGCAATTTTTGCTATAACTTTAAATTCTTAATTAGACAAGTTCACCAAACTTTGTTAGCGGTTATTAATAGCCTACACGAGCTTCAAGTTAGGACCCTCAAAAGACTGACCTCAAAATACACTTAGAGCACCTTGGAGTCTCCTCAATACAAGGTTGTCATATTCAATGGATGGTCTCCATAGCTAGAACAAGAATATCACCAAGGTTCACCCACCCATCTAGAGGTAATGGTGTTGACAACTTGATGCCAAGATCAACAATTTCAAAGTTACGCTATGGTGAACCTATGAACTAAGGCACACTACAAGTTTTGGCATCAAGTGAGATTACTATTTTGAATCCAAATACAACATGATCTCTCAAAAATGATATAGGTTATTTTAAGGCTTGGCATCAATGTCTTGTAGCATTTGATGTTTCATCGATAGCCCACATGAGCTTTGAGTTATGATACTTAGAAGATTGACCTCAAAATGCACTTAGAGCACCTTGGAGACTCCTTGATAGAGGGTGGCCATGAAATATGGATGGTCTCTATAGCCAAAAAAATGGTGTCACTAGCATCCACTCACCCATCTAGAGCTAATGGTTTTGATGATTTGATGCCAAGATTAGCAATTTCAAAGTTACGTTGTAGTGCACCTATAAACTAAGGCACACTACGAGTTTTGGCATCAAGTGAGATCACTATGTTGAATCCAAATGGAATGTGATCTCTCAAAAATAAGATAGGTTATTTTAGACCTCAAGATCACCATCTTGTAGCATTCAATGTTTCATCGACAGTCCACACGAGCTCTAAGTTACAACCCTAGGAAGATTGACCTCAAAATGTACTTAGAGCACTTTGGAGACTCCATGATATGGGTGCCCATGGATGATGGATGGTCTCCATGGCTGGAACAAGGGTGTCATTAGGTTTCACCTGCCCATCTAGAGCTAATGGAACTGATGATTTAATGCCAAGATCAGTAGTTTCAAAGTTATGTTATAGTGCGCCAATGAACTGAGGCGCACTGTGAGTTTTGGCATTGAGCGAGATCATTGTATTGAATCCAAATAGAATGTGGTCTCTTAAAAATGAGATAGATTATTTTAGGCCTCAACATCACCATCTTATAGCATTTGACATTTCATTAATAGCCTACAAGAGCTCTGAGTTACGACCCTTAGAAGATTGACCTCGAAATGCACTTAGAGCACCTTGGAGACTCCTTGCTATGGGGTGGCCACAGATGATGGATGGTATCCATGGATGGAACAAGGGTCTCAGTAGGGTTTACCCAACCATCTAGAGATAATGGTACTAGCAATTTGATGCCAAGATTAGCGGTTTCAAAATTACACTGTGGTGCACCTATGAACAGAGACACACTATGAGTTATTGGCATTTTAGCGAGACTATTGTGCCAAATACAAATAGAAAATGATCTCTTGAAAATGATATAGGTTATTTTAGGCCTTAACATCATTTTCCTATAGCATTCAACATTTCATTGATAGCCTACATGAGCTCTGAGTTATGACCATCGAAAGATTGACCTCAAAATGTACTTAGAGCACCTTAGAGACTCCTTGGTACAAGGTGGTTGTAGATAATGGATGGTATTTGTGGTTGGAACAAGGGTGTCACTAGGTTTCACCCACCTATCTAGAGCAAATGGCCATGATGATTAGATGTCAGGATCAGTAGTTTCAAAGTTACGCTGTGGTGCACCTATGAATTGAGGCACACTACAAGTTTTGGCATCGAGCGAGATCGATGTGTCGAATCCAAATAGAATGTGATCTCTCAAAAATGAGATAGGTTATTTTAGGCCTTGACATCACCTTCTTATATAATTTTACATTTCATTGATAGCCCACATGAGCTTTGAGTTATGACCCTCAAAAGATTGACCTTGAAACGCACTTAAAGAACCTTGGAGACTCCTCGATATGGGGTGGTTGTGGTCAATGGATGGTCTTTGAGGTTAGAAAAAGGGTTTTATTATGGTTTAAACACCCATCTAGAGCTAATGGCACTAATGATTTGATGCCAAGATCGGCGGTTTCAAAATTACACTATGGTGCATCTATGAACTGAGGCACATTGAGAGTTTTGGCATCAGGCGAGATTATTGTGCCAAATCCAAATAAAATGTGATCACTTGAAAATGAGATAGGCTATTTTAGGCCTTGGTATCACCATCTTGTAGCATTTTATAGTTCATTGATAGCCATTGTGAGCTTTGAGTTACAATCCTTGGAAGATTGACCTCAAAACACACTTAGAGCACCTTGGAGACTCCTCAGTATGAAGTGGCCGTAGATAATAGATGGTCTCCACAAATGAAACAAGGGTGTCACTAGGGTTCACCCACCCATCCAAAGCTAATGGCACTAATGATTCAATTCCAAGATCAGTGGTTTCAAAGTTACGTTGTGGTGTACCTATGAACTAAGGCACACTATGAGTTTTGGCATCGAGTGAGATCACTGTACCGAATCCAAATGGAATGTGATCTCTTAAAAATGAGATAGGTTATTTTATGACTCAACATTACCATCCTATAGAATTCAACATTTCATCAATAGCCCTCATGAGCTCTAAGTTATGACCCTCAGAAGATCAACCTTGAAACACACTTAGAGCACCTTGGAGGCTCCTCAATATGGGGTGGTTGTAAACAATGGATGGTCTTCATGGCTAGAACAAGGGTGTCACTAGGGTTCACCCACCTATCAAAAGCTAACGGCACTAATTATTGGATTCCAAGATTAGTTGTTTCAAAAATACACTATGGTGCACCTATGAATTGAGGCACACTATGAGTTTTGGCATCGAGTGAGATCGCTGTGCTGAATCCAAATGGAAAGTAATCTCTAGAAAATGAGACAAGTTAGTATAGGCCTTGACATGAACATATTTTAGCATTCAAAATTTTATTGATATCCTAAATGAGCTCCTAGTTATGACCCTCAGAATATCAACCTCGAAACACACTTAGAGCACTTTGGAAACTCCTCAGTATGGGGTGGCTGAAGTGATGGATGATCTCCATGGCCAGAACAAGGGTGTCACTAGGGTTCACCCACCCATCTAGAGCTAATGGCACTAATGATTCAATTCCAAGATCAATAGTTTCAAAATTATGTTGTAGTGCATCTATTAATTGAGGCACATTGTCAATTTTGGCATCTAGCAAGATCATTATGCCAAATCCAAACGGAATGTGATCTCTTGAAAATGAGATAGTTTATTTTAGGTCTCGACATCATCATCCTATAGAATTCAATGTTTCATCAATATCCCTCACGAGCTTTGAGTTAAGACTCTTGGAAGATCGACCTTAAAACACACTTAGAACACCTTGGAGAATCCTTGGTTTGGGGTGTTCATAGACAAAGGAGGGTCTCTGTGGCTAGAACAAGGGTATCAATAGGGTTGGTATTATGAGAAAAAATATTATTTTGAACCTCTCTCAAAGTTTTGGCATTTGGAACAATGCAAGTTTGGTGTTAATATGTATTAAAATCATCATTTTTTAAGTCCCACCGCATAAATTGTATTAAGTAAAATCATATTTGTTTATTACATTAAATCAAAAAGTTTACATTTATAATATATCAAGTGTTTCATCATTATTACATCAATAAAAAACTACCATAAAATTTTGTGACAAAAATAGTAGTGTCAAAAATCAGTGTCAAAAATAGAATAGATTTCTCTTCATTTTGCTCCATATTTAGCTTTTTATCTTCATGCGTGGCTACTCTTCATGATGTGCCTACATTCCAATATCATAAAAAATATTAGTATCTTATTGTATTAAATAAGATAATCATTGATTCATTGAATCATTATGAAGAAAATAACCTAAGAAGTAAATATACGTAGTTGAGTGTTCTAGTAGGGTCCTCTCTCTGCTTTAGGGTCTCCAAAAAGGCTTCATGATCAGCATTAGTAATAGTAAAAGTTTCTTTTACTTTTGGTCTTCCATGATGCTTCAAAAACTTTACATTTATTGCTATAATAAGATGCAAATATATGAGAATTATTTTGTGCTTCTAATAGTCTTTGAATGCAAGAATTCCATTCCTTCTAAGCATGTATGTCTGCAGCCATATTCTAATGACTACCACTAAACTAGTAGGATATGTGAATCTATCAACATTTGTGATCAATTGTGCAAGCTTTTTTTTACCTCTTACATAATGTGCTAATCAATAATCAAATTTCTCATCATTCCTCTATGGTGCAACCAATGCAAAGACATGTCTTGGCTAAAGAAGATCTAATAGATGGTTATGCTCAAGTGAACTTTCCATGTCATCATTTCTAATAGAGGGTATGATACATAGTAGAGTAAGATAATATGGAGCCCATGTGTCCACTCACTCACTCGACTCATAGTGATCCCAATCACACTGAAAAAAAATAGGACAAAAGCAACCTAGTTGTTGTGTCCAAATGGTCCATGTACTAGAATTAGAGCTATGAAATGAATGCATTTTTGATGAGTCTCTCATAGTAGCACAATCTAATCTGTCATCTATGGAGCCTTCCTCAACCAACCAAAAGAACTTACATACCACTAAATCAAGAGCCCCCCCTTGTTATAATGCTAAACTCCACCAATCAATAATGCTATGAGCATCAAGAAGCTCTATCCTTGAAATCTTCAATTGTTCCTTAACTAGAACTCTCTTCACACATGCCCTTGCTCTATCATGTTCCCCTTTCCAATGGAAAAAATAAAAAAAACTCTAAATATGAGGCACCCCTCTCTCTACATGCATCCTACACAACCAATAAAATCTGTGAACATTCTTGAATTTACCTATATAGTTATCTAACCAAATGATATGTCTATCCATAGCAATTGCATACTCCTATAAGAAATCAAAATAATTCTTGAAACAATGTTGCACAAACTTGTAAGTTGAGATCTATCATCACTCATATAAAAATGATACTCTCTAATAATCTTTTGATTATCTTGCACACTATCAGGGGCATGTCTATATGATATGTGGATGAAAATAGCAATCTGAATTGAGTTGTAATACTGAGATTATGTTGTTGGAATATTCAAATAGGAATAATGCTTCTGAGAGAGGGGGGTTGAATCAAAAGTACTATGCTTTGACCATTAAAACCCCTTTTTTTTTTTTTAAACTGAAAGTAAATAGCATGCATATAAACATATCACACAATTATAAAAAAACACATAAGCATAACACTTAAGATTTTGGTAACCTAGAAACCCTCTAGGAATAAGAAGGTAAAACTGGGGTGGGGATGATACCCACAAAAATTACTATAGCAATAAGTTTTAACCACTTCTGATGGTCTACCCTATTAAAAGCTTTACACTGTATCAATAGTGACCTAGTTAAAGGATTTCAAACACTTTACAAGAAGTGTTACCCTGCTAAAGGATTTCGTCACCTATTTATAGGATTTACAAAATAGCTTCTAAGCTAACCTATTACCATAGGATTTTCTTTCTAATACAATTTATTGAGAGTATTAGGTATGATAAACCTGATAGCTTACAATCCTTCAATTGCTGAATATAGGCACTTGATCTACTTTTTCTGATCTTGATCCTCCGTGATCTAATACTCTTCACTCTGAGAATTAGTTTTCCTTGCACACACTCATCCATCCACCATAGGGTTCAATGTGATTTTTTTTTTCTTATAAATAAATTTGAAGACTTAGGGTTAGGTATGGATCTACAATCCATATTGAATCTCTATTTCTCACTTATTCCTTGCACATTTACAATTGGTTGCATGCTGATTGCATGGGAAAAACAAAAGATTCAATCTTATCTTTTAATCCTTTGAGATTTATCATATGTCAGCCACAAAAATGATTTACATCGGAATTTATAATGTTACAAACTCATATGTGCATTATGTGTTGCTTGGCACTTACTAATCTCTGATGCTCGGCATTGTCTATGACTCGACACTCAAATGTCACTCGACATCTGAAGGCTTCTTGGACTCAGCTCAAGTTGTGGCTCGACATACATGGTGTACTTGGCTCCAATGTAGAAAGTGATTAAGTGTGTTGGCACTCAAGTGTCAAAAACCATTTTGAGACTAACAATCACCCCCTTTGACATGAGTGACAAAAACACTTAACTAACCTTATGAGTACAAAAACCTTAATCAAAATTTGTTAATGTACAATATATATATATATATATATATGTCAAAAGTATTGTAACTCCTCCTAAGTTGATTGTGCCATTATCAGTGCTATCTTGGTAAACAAAATTTGATGTTGTATATTATGCTCTACCTTTGTTATCTTATCTCCCCCATTATCTTGTCTCCCCCTTTTTGACACTTATGTTAGAGGGTTTTAAGGGTTAAGACCATATTTCACCAAAAATGTGTTGTTTACCTCCATAATCATCCTAAGAGTTGCATCCCAATTATGCAAAGCAATTTCCAATGATTTATGCTAAAGGGCAGTCTCTGCAACAAGATGAATAAGTCCTTCTAAAGTAGAAAGATTAGGGTCTCTCTTGAGAATAGTTTCAGCATGGGCTTGTTCTTTATGGAGGATTTCCAAATGTGGGGTTATAGAAGATTGGAGCTGTAATAGTTTGGCCTTAATGGTGGCCTCTTCTGCTATTAATATAGCTATCTCTTTCTGAGTGTGAAGTGTCTGAGTAAAATGCTTCACACTTTGAGTTGGATCTTTAGGTAGCTGCATGCTAGAAATATTCAAATTTCTCTCCAGGCTCATTATCTTTTAGCTAGTACCTTATGTGAAATATGAAAAGTCACATAACTTTTTGTATAATGAGAATATATTCTCAAGTACCTTTTTGACTTTGTATATGACCTTTTCCAATTGAATTTGAGAAAGTGCTATTTCATTGGATATTTTCTCATTAACTTTTCCTTGAAATATTCTTTCAGACCATTCCATGAGTTTTGCATTTGTTTCTAGGTCTGCATTTGTCACCTATTCAACAATATCTAATAATTGTTCCATGATATGCTTTGACTCATCTAGTCACTAAATACTAAAAGCTTCCATAAATATATCTTTAATTTCATGCATTGTTTGCTTTTGTTGATACTCCTTTCTGAGTATCTCTTGCCTCTTTCTTCTATTTAGTGCTTCCTACACCTTATTGATTTGATCAATGTTTGTTGTTTTTGAGTCATAACTCGGTATGACTATCTCCTCATCTAGTTCATGGTCTCCATAGTGAAGTACCCTTGCAATATTTGTAGAGCTTGATCCTGGGGCTGATATTTGTAAAGGCTTTTTTGAAGGAGTCCTCGAGGTAGGAAAATTTATCAATGTTTGTATTTCCTCCTACTCTTTAGGGGTTTCTTCTATTTTCTCTTCCTGATGTCTACCTTGATCAGTTATTGTAATTGTAGGAAGTGCACCTTGTGTTTGTGTTGTAGGATCAGATGTAATAGTCTATCTTGTTTGTTCTATTTCTTTGTTTGTTGCTGCACTTGGCTTCTGAATGTGGTGTCAACTATGCCTGTTGAAACAACTGTTGGCATTTGAAGTTGACCACTAGTATCTATAGAGATGATGGAAGGTGGTTCCTATGGATTCACCTTATCTCTAATTGTGTTTTCTACTAGTTTTTGTAGTTCATCCATACTAACCAATACTAGATCTGCACATAATCTTTCTTGTTGCATAGATTGGTCAAGGATTCTTTTGAGATCCTCTGCAGTTAATGGATTGATGTTCTTAGTAGAAGTGTCAAGAACATCCTATACAATTATTATTTCTATAGGTGTGATAGGTACATGAGGAGGGCTAGAAGGTGGCATTTGTGTGTCTTGCACACTCTGATCTTGTTGATTCTTTTCCTCAGCTGCTCCCATTTTAGTTTTCTTTTGTGTCTCCTCCTCTGTTTCTTTCTTTTCTTCTTCCTTCTTCTCATCTTCTTGTTTATTTTCTTCTTCCTTCATTTCTTCTCTACCTTGCTCTACTTCTATCTTCTCTTCTTTCCTTTTTCTTCTTTCTTCTGGTGGAGTAGAAGCTTCTTCCTTGTATTCTTCTTCAAGAAAATCTTCAATCTTTTTGTACAAGTTCTTCCATGATTTGGTTGTTCTTTGTACAATATCTTCCATTTTGTTTTGGAGAATGAAGAATGCCCTGTATTTAGGTGTAAACCTGGCATTGTGCCTTTTGACTACTTTTTCTATTTTCTCCTTAGTCAAATTAGGCAGTATGCTTGCTAGGGTTGTTTCTCTCATCTCTTTTTCCATTCTTAAAAAAAAAATGCCATATGTCTTCTACAATTTTTGACAGTTCATCTGTCAATTGTCCATCTAGTTCAAGAAGGGTGTACTTGAACTGTGCCATCATTCCATAAATTGATTCCTCTATTCTATTATGTTCTTCTTTAGTGAAATTATTGAAATCAACTTTATTTATATTGCTTAAATCTCCATTTCCAATCTTTTTACATAATATATCAACTGAAGAATGACTTGCCTTTTCAGATTGATCTTCTTCATCAGTATCAGGTTGAGCTACATATCTTCTTCTTTTCCTAGGCTCATCTTGTGTCTTCTTGGTTGGTTTCTTCTTTGTTTCTTTCTCTTTATTTTTTTGAGTAGAGGCCCTTGTTGCAGCTCTGGTTTTTGGCTTTTGGGGTGATGGCATGGCAGCTTTCTTTGGTTTGGGCTGAGCTGGAGGCTGATCTTTTGTCTTTCTTTTCTTTGGCTCATCCTGGGTTGGTGCTTCCTTGGTTTCTTCTTCCTTGAGTTAGTTCCATTGAGCCTTGCTCTTGTTCATCCTCTTCATCATCATTTTCATCATCATTGTCTTTAGCTTCAGCCTCTACCCCTTCACCAAATTGCTTCTTAATTTTCTTCATCAATTTATCTTTCTTTTTCAATGTGGAGGCAATTTTTAATTCCATATTTATTTTTGATCTTACAACATCATAAGTGCCAAAATGTGAGGCATTCTTATCTATTTCTTCTGCCAACAATGCAGTTATAACTGCAGATGCTTCATCAACATTGATTTCATAACCAAATGGCCTTAGCCATCTCACCCTTGGAATTGCAGCTTGAATGTAGGTGAACTCAATATCAACTAAGAAACATATATCATTAATATGTTTTTCTACTAAGGAAATTGGTATTGTAACCCTTTGCTTCATGGATTTCTTGAAATCCTCAAAATAGCTTGTCATCAGAGTATCAAAATTTTCTCCCATTTGTTCTATATACTCATTTATTTGGGATATGATAGACCTATCACTCCTCCATGTAACTTTGCCAAAAGAAGGAAATTCATTCTAAACATAAAAGAATATACAAACCAAAATTGCTCCAAATTTACATTGAGCACCCTTTGTCCTTCTTATGGCTATTAGGTTCTCATTTATCTATTGTAGTTGCAGTTTAGCAAGATCATAAGTATGATCCTTTTTCACCAGTTTGTAACCTACATCTACTACTATACATGACACACTATTGAGTCTACTAGATTGGTAGAATTTGTGGGCAATAACTCTAATAGCAAGCTCATGTAGAGGATCTTGAATTGTATGAATAGTCATTCCTCTCTTATTCCACTGAGCACCTATATTCCTTTCAATGACCTCCTTGGATTCACTTCTCAAGGTCTTGTGCCGATCTAGGGTAGGATATCCAGTTACCTTATGAATTATTCTTTTTGTTAATTGTAAAGAGACATCTTCTAACAATAGACTACCATCATGAATTTTTCTCAATACAAGTCTAATCCACTTTGTCTTGAATACGGTGGGAAAACTTAAAAATTGTGTCATACCCTTCCTTTCAACAATTTTGTATTCATCTTTTAATACTCCATTGACACATAGCTTTGCAAAGGCTTCTCTAATTTTCATGTCTTCTAGGGCTCCTATCTTGCAATTGTAACATCTTCTTACATCTTGAACCATGACAATGTTTGGGGGTATGCAAGAAAGGGCTTCGGCTGGGTCATTTTTGTATGCCACTTCAGGAATAGGGCAAAAATTAGGCTTCCTAACCTCATTAGACACTTGTTGGACTTCAAACAATTCTTTTTCTATGGTTTACTTGGAACTCGAAGCCATTTATTTAAACTAGGGTTTCTTTTACACATAAATACAAAATTGCGTAGCTCAGCACAAATGAAAATACCTCGAGATTGATGAAAATGCTTTGTAGGAGGTTGCAATCTACTTGGAATACTAGATTCTATGTTGTGAAGTCACTCTGTGCTCTTTATCTCCTTTGCTTCTTGATTGCAATGAGGAAAAATGATTGAAATCGTGATAATATACCCTATTTCCATCGTATTAAATGCTCAACTACAAACTCGGCTTATGAAGAATTTTTAACACTACTCAACTTGCACTACATTTCTATTTTACTTAGCTTCAATAGGAGTTTCTTTACTCGGCAACAGTCATCAACTCGGTCACTATTAGGAACTTGACTTCCACTAGGATTTTATTCAGCATCCAAAGATAGCTTGGCATCATCGTTTAAAATTTTGTCTTGGCATCTTGTTTCATGTAGATTTGTACTTTGCATTGCTTCTTCATGATTTAGGGCTGATGTATGATACGTCCTTGTATGTATCAACCCCGTAGACTCATCTTGAGATTAACTGGATGAAAAATGATCACTTGAACTTGAGGGTGAAGTGACCCTTTCATTGGATGTACTTGATTCATTCTTTTTCTACCATGTCTTCTTCATGTTTGTTCTGATGTATTCCTCATCAATCTTTTCTTTGCCCTTGTTTGATTCAATTTTTGGTGCTTTTGACCTTGTAGGACAGTTTCTACTGATGTGACCAGTTTTCAGGCAACTGGAACATGTGGTTTGGCTTAGCCACCTACTATAATTCCCTCTAAAATGTGTTTTTATTCAATTTTAGGGTATATGTCCATATTCTTGACAATAATGATAGCTATACCTAGTATTGTAAACCCAATGGTACTGATTTTCATTTTCTTTTGTTTTTGTTTGTTGATTTGATGTCCTCATAGGCTTTGATTTGCATTCAAATGCTCTGTGTCCAAACTTCTTACAATTATGACAATGTCCATCAAATCTTTGTGTCCTTATAAATCTGGATCTGCAATCTTGTGTCATATGTCCTTGCATGTTGCACTTGTGATAGTAACTTTTGTTTTTGGGTGTGTATGTTTGATTGATTCTTCTGCTCCTGCAAACATTAGCAGTATGCCCCCTTTTATTATAGTAATAAAAATTACGTTTATAATCCTTACCTTTGTTACTTCTTTGTTCAATTCTCTTTGATGATTCTCCAATTTCAATGCTGTTGTATCCAAGTCCTGATGTATCATGGGCTGATCTTGGAAATTTCATCAATTGTTCAAAGTACTTGATGACTTCACTTGATTTTTTGAGATTCTCTGCTACCTCTTTTTTTCTATTCAATTCATTCTGTAGTTGTTCATTCTGCATCTTCAAAGTAGAGATCTTAATATCTTTTATGTTGATTTCATGATGAAGATTCATTATTTGGGCAAGTGTATCTATTTGCATGTTTGAGATCCTTGATAATTTAGTACATTTTTCTTCAGGTCTGTTTGCAAGATTTCTTTTGTCATCTTCCGTCATGAATTTATCCTCAACTACTCTTTTCTTTTGTTTAGTGATTTCACATAACATTATGGCCTGAGATTCATGTTCCATCTTGAGAGATCTTATCTCGTTTGCTTGAACTTTGTTTTTCTCCATTAGTTCTGCTATTGCTGCATCAAACTCTTTAGTGTCTCCATTGGTACACATTTTTGTGGTATCAATATCCTTGTAGTTTATATCATTTTCAGCTATGGCTATATACTTCCTTCTCTTCAAGGATTTTCTCAATTCCTCCCTTGATTCCTCTACTTTGTGTAGAACCAGTTGCACATCAATCACTTGATTGTCAATAATCTTCCCAAGTTTGAAGACTTCCATCTTAAGATTTTTTCTCCAATTTGTTAGACTTCTTGTGAAAACCTTGATGCTTTGATACCAATTGTTGGAATATTCAAATAGGAATAATGCTTTTGAGAGTGGGGGGGGGGGTGAAAGTAAATTGCATGCATATAAACATATCACACAATCATAAAAAAACACATAAGCATAACACTTAAGATTTTGGTAACCCAGAAACCCTCCAGGAATAAGAAGGTAAAACTGGGGTGGGGATGATACCCACCCACAAAAATTTCTGCAGCAATAAGGTTTAACCACTTCTGATGATTTGCCCTGTTAAAGGCCTGCCCTGTTAAAAGCTTTACATTGTATCAATAGTGAGCTGGATAAAGGATTTCAAACACTTTACAAGAAGTGTTACCCTACTAAAGGATTTTGTCACCTATTTATAGGGTTTACAAAATAGCTGCTAAGCTAACCCATTACCATAAGATTTTCTTTCTAATACAATTGCTGGAGAGTATTAGGTATGATAAACCTGATAGCTTACAATCCTTCAATTGCTGAATACAGGCACTTGATCTGCTTTTTCTGATCTTGATCCTCTGTGATCTAATAATCTTCACTCTAAGAATTAGTTTTCCTTACACACCCTTGTCCATCCACCATAGGGTTCAATGTGATTTTGTCTTCTTTATAAAGACATTCAAAGACTTAGGGTTAGGTATGGATCTACGATCCATATTGAATCTCTATTTCCCATTTATTCCTTGCACATTTACAATTGGCTACATGATGATTGCATGGGAAAAACAAAAGATTCTATCTTATCTTTTAATCCTTCAAGATTTATCATATGTCGACCATAAAAATGATTTACATCTGAATTTATAATGTTACAAACTCATATGTGCATTCTATGTTGCTCGGCACTTACTAATCTCTGATGCTCGGCATCGTCTATGACTCGGCACTCAAATGTCACTCAGCATCTGAAGGCTTCCCTGACTTGGCTCATGTTGTGGCTTGGCATACATGGTGTACTCAGCTCCAATGTAGAAATTGATTAAGTGTGTTGGCACTCAAGTGTCAAAAACCATTTTGAGACTAACATATGTCTCATTTTGAGGTTGTAATGTGTAGTTCTTAGCAAAGTCAACAACTAATATAATAGTGTTAATGGGAAAAGTCTTCCTACACATTCTAAATTGTTGATCCAACCATTGAGACCTATGACTATGTCTTGCATACTTGTAGAAAAGATTTGTCTTGAAATCTAAAATAAAACTAGCCACACTGATTTCTTTTGCAACTAATTCACATCTAGAGGCCTCACCCCCACTCTTCAATGTGTATTTCACCATTTCATATGCCTTTTATTTTACTATTGTCTTTCTAAGATCTTATTTAGACCCCTCATGGAAACATGTGTCAAACTTGGATAAGCCACCACATTCTGAACACTTCTCATTTAAGCAAGTGTTTCTATAAAATAAACAACCATCAACTCTATGGCATAAAATTTGATCTAGCAAGCCTCCTGATGATTTTGGAAGCCCACTAGCACCACAATTCTCCAATATTTTCTTACTATGTAAAGTAGAATAGATGGAGCGTAATAGTTTAGGGTGCATAGAAAACTTGACATGATATTTGCAACAACATGTATTTCAAATTTTAAGTGGCACACAATAAAATGACTTCAAAGATTCAAAAGCCCTTTGTGATATATGAAGACTTAGATGACTCTCTCTAAATTGTTTGAACAACATAGTTTGAGTTACCTCCAAATAATGTTTAGGATGTGGCATGCGATCTCTGATGCCAATTCTCAACTTTAACACATCTTTAGCATTAGGTGATACTAATTTTGAAGAGGATCATCAATTCTCTCTCGTCTACTAAGTGCTCTTCTCAAAGTAGTAAAATTTAAGTTCAAATGAGTACAAGTTGGTCTCATATATCTACCCTTTCTCAAATAATGACTTACAAAAGAGGTTGTAATAACCCTTCGAGAAACTCTCTTATCCTTTTCCCTACTATTTTTCCCAATGCTATTGAGAGCACTAAAAAGATTCTTTACAATAATGACATTTCTTTCCAATTTTTTATTGACAAAAATCTTCAATTTGGAAAGCATAGGTCTCATCTTTTGCATCTTTAATAAGTGCATAAAAAGATGACATTGCTCCACCACTGTCTTGTTGCAAAAAAAACATCTTATATAGTCTTGAAGCCCATAACTGAATGATTCTTTCTGATTTTTCTCTTTCAAATTGGTAATAATCATTTCATCAACTTCAATTATCCATTTTTGTGTTCTAGAACCTTCACATCAATTATAATTAGGAGATATGTAAGGTTCCTATGCATTGTCATGTTTGCCATGGTCAATCATGCAATTTACATTATGACTTGGTAGCATTTCATCCTCCAAAATTTCATTCTCTAAATTTTCAATCCCAGAATTATCATTATCAATTGGTACATTTTCATTCCTTAACTGCACATACTCATTATCTAACACTATGATTTCACCTTCAACCAATTCATCATCAACTTGACTCAAATTTAACATACCTTGTCTTCATTGGATACCTTCCTTTTGTATTTAGCCTTTCAATGACTATTGCTTCCCATTCAAATGACAATATCAAATACCTAATGATATATTATCAAACCTTTCTTGATCGTTTTGGCCTCAAAAAGTGAGTTTTCCCAAAACTTGTGAAAATGACCAACAAAAAGTGATGTTGTCAGGTCTACAATGACAGGGAATATTTTGAAAAAATATGCCAGTTTAATTAGGTATCTAGTCTAGGATTGTATACCCCATACTAAATTGAATATCTGATTTCAGATTGGATATTTAATATCAATGCCAAAATTTTGGAGGGAATTAAGGAGAATGTATGATGAGTAATAATATTTATGATTATTGTTATGTATTATATATTATTAAATAAAATAATATAAGTTATTATTATTATAATCTATAAATATAATAATATATACATTAGAATTATATTATAATATAATTATATTAATAATATATATTATAATAATATATACATTATAATATTAATAATATATATATATTATAATAATATTATTATAATATTATTATATATATATATTACAATTATCTTATAATAATATATATTATTATTATTATATATAAGTATAATATATATATATATATATATTAATATTATATTATTATATTTACTATATTATCACCAAATATAATAACATAATACATTATATATGTTATTAATATATGTTATTATTATTATTAAATATAACAACATATATTATTATTGTTATTATTATTATTATTATTATTATTATTATTATTATTATGAAGTATGATCCATTTCGTTGGTTCTCAAATGTGTTGAGAACCTATGACCCCTATTGACTCATTTCATGACAGCATATGTCTCTAGGGGCCCTAGGGCCGCTAGAGACACATCTAGTTAGTTCTAATGCATCAGAAGCCTATGACCCCTCTCAATCAATTTCATAACAATGTATGTCTCTAGGGCCCCTAAGACAACCAAGGATGTATGTAGTTGGTTCTAATGTATCAAGAGGGGTCATAGGTTAACCGATGACCCCTCTCAATGCATTTCATGACAACATATGTCTCTAGGGGCCATAGGACCCCTAGGGACATATATGATTGGTTCTAATGCATTGAGAGGGGTCATAGGTTAACCTGTGATCCCTCTCAACACATTTCATGGCAACATAGTCCCTAGGGGCCATAGGAACACTAAGGACGCATGTGGTTGGTTCCAATGCATAAAGAGTGATCATAGGTTAACCTATGACCACTCTCAATGCATTTCATGACAACGTATGTCCCTAGGGGCCCTATGACCCCTAAGGGTGCATGTGGTTGGTTCCAATGTGTCAAGAGGGGTCATAGGTTAACCTATAACACCTCTTGATGCAATTCACAACAATGTATGTCCCTAGGGGCCCTAGGACCCCTAGGGATGCATGTGGTTGGTTCTAATACATTGAGAGGGGTAATAGGTTAACTTATGACCCCTGTCAATGCATTTCACAATAATATATATCCCTCAGGGCCTTAAGACCCCTAGGGACACATGTTGTTGGTTCCAATGCATCGAGAGGGGTCATAGGTTAAACTATGAGCCCTCTCAATGTATTTCATGACAACATATGTCCCTAGGGGCCCTAGGACCCCTACAGACACATGTGCTTGGTTCCAATGTGTGAAGAGGGGTCATAGCTTAACATATGACCCCTCTCAATACATTTCACAAAATATGTCCCTAGGGGTCCTAGGACCCCTAGTGATGCATGTGGTTGGTTCTAATGCATTGAAATGGGTAATAGGTTAACCCATGAGCCCTCTTGACATATTTCATGACAACGTATGTCCAACGCATGTGGTTGGTTCCAATGTGTCGAGAGGGGTCATAGGTTAACCTACAACCCCTCTCAATGCATTTGACAAAAATATATGTCCCTAGGGGCCCTAGGACCCAAAGGGATTGATATGGTTGGTTCCAATGAGTGAAGAGGTGTCATAGGTTAACCTATGACCCCTCTTGACGTATTTCATAACAACATATGTCTGTAGTAGCCCAAAGACCCCTAGGGACACATGTGATTTATTCTAATGTGTCAAGAGAGGTCATTGATAAACCTATGACACATCTTGATGCATCTCATGATAATGTATGTCCCTAGGGGACCTACGATCCCTAGAGGACCTAGCATCCCTTGGGAAGCATGTTTTTGGTGCAAATGCATTGAGAGGGGTTATAGCTTAACCTATGACCCCTAACAATTCATTTCATGACAATGCAAGTCCCTAGGGTTCCTAGGATCGCTAGGGATGTATGTGGTTGGATCTAATGTAGTGAGAGGGGTCATAGGTTAACCTATGACACCTCTTGAAACATTTCATAACAACGTATGTCCCTAGGGGCCCTAGTACCCCTACCGATGCATGTTGTTGGTTCTAATTTGTTGAGAGGGGTCATATGTAGACCTATGACACCTCTCAATGCATTTCATGATAATGTATGTCCTTAGTGGCCCTAGGACCCCTAGAGATGCATGGGTTGGTTCTAATATGTCGAGAGTGACACATTCCATGATAATTTATGTCCCTAGGGGCCCTAGGGCCCTTAGGGACACATATGATTGGTTTCAATGTGTCAAGAGGGGTCATAGGCTAACCTATGACCCCTCTCAAACAATGTCATGACAACATATGTCCCTAGGGGACCTAGGACCCCTAGGGATGTATGTGTTGAGTTCCAATGTTTCAATGCATTAGGAGGGGTCATAGGTTAACCTATGGTCCCTCTTGATGCATTTCACAACAACGTATATCCCTAGGGGCCCTAGGACCCCTACGAATTCATGTGGTTGGCTCCAATGCATCAAGAGTGGTTGTAGGTTAACCTATGTCCCCTCTAGATGCATTTCAAGAAAAGTATGTCCCTAGTGGCACAAAGACCCCTAGGGACATACATTGTCATGAAATGTGCCCCCTAGGGACATACATTATCATGAAATGTGTTGAGAGGGGTCATAGGTTAATCTATGACCCCTCTCAACACATTTCATGACAACATATATTGCTAGGGGCCCTAGGATTTCTAGGGATACATGTGGTTGGTTCCAATGCATTGAGAGGGGTCACAGGTTAACCTATGACCACTCTTGATGCATTTCAGGACAATGTATGTCACTAGGGACCCTAAGACCCCTAGGGACTCATGTGATTGGTTCTAATGTGTCGAGAGGGGTCATAGGTTAACCTATGACTGCTCTCAATGCATTTCATGACAACCTATGTCCCTAGGGGCCCTACGACCCCTAAGGATGCATGTGGTTTGTTCTAATGCATAAGGGGGGTCATAGGTTAACCTATGACCATGCAAACATATTTTCCTAGGGGCTCTAGGACCTGTAAGGATGCATTTGGTTGGTTTCAATGTATCAAGAGGGGTCATAGGTTAACTTGTGACCCCTCTCGATGCATTTTATGATAACTTATGTCCCTAGGTGCCCTAGGACCCCTAGGGTTGCATGTGGTTAGTTCTAATGCATCAAGAGGGGTCATAAGTTAATCTATAACCCCTCTTAACATATTTCATGACAACATATGTCCCTAGGAGCTCTACAACCTCTAGGAACACATTTATTTAATTCTAATGCATTGAGAGGGGATAAATTTCATCACAACATACGTCCCCAAGGTCCCTACAACTCCTAGGGATGCATGTGGTTGACTCTAATGTCTCGAGAGGGGACATAGGTTAACCTATGACCCCAATAGATGCATTTCATGAAAATCTGTCCCTAGGGGCCCTAGGACCCCTAAGGACACATGTCATTAGTTTTAAAACCTTTGACCCCTCTCGATGCATTTCATGAAAATGTATGTCCCTAAGGGCCCAAGGACCCCTAGTGATGCATGTGGTTGGTTCCAATGTTTTGAGAGGGGTCATTGGTTGACCTATGACTCCTCCCAATGCATTTCATGACAACATATGTCCCTTGGGGCCCTAGGACCCCTAGAGATGCATTTAGTTGGTTCTAATGTATTGAGAGGGGTCATAGGTTAACCTATGACCATTATTGACACATTTCATGACAACATATGTCCCTAGGGGGCTTATGAAACCTAGTGACACATGTGGTTACTTCCAATGCATTAAGAAGGGTCATAGGTCCTCTTGATGCATTTCATGACAACGTATGTCCCTAGGGGCCCTAGGACCCCTAAGGATGCATGTGGTTGATCTAATGCATCGAGAGGTGTCATAGGTTAATGTACAACCCCTTTCGATGCATTTTTCTATAACGTATGTCCCTAGGGGTCCTAGAATGCCTAAGGATGCATGTGGTTTATTCTAATGCATTGAGAGGGGTCATAGTTTAACCTTTGACCCCTCTCAATGCATTTTATGACAATGTATTAAGGATGTAGTTGGTTGGTTCTAATGCATCGATAGGGGTCATTGGTTAACCTATGATCCTTCTCAACACATTTGATGACAACGTATGTCCCTAAGGGCCATATGATCCCTAAGGATGCATGTGGTTGGTTCCAATGCATTGAGAGGGGTCATAGGTTAAATGCATTCTATGACATTGCATGTCCTTAGGTGCCCTAGGAACCCTAGGGATGATTGTGTTTGATTTTAATGTGTCATGAGGCATCATAGGTTAACCTATGACCCACCTCAATATATTTCATGACAACGTATATCGCTTGGGACCCTAGGACCCTTGGTGATGCATCTAGTTGGTTCTAACTATTGAGAGTGGTCATAAGTTAACCTATGACCCCTCTTGATGCATTTCATGAGAATATATGTTGCTAGGGGCCCTAGGGCACCTATAGACGCATCTGGTTGGTTTTAATGTGTTAAAAGGGGCCATACATTAACCTATGACCCCTCTCGATGCATTTCACAACAATGTATGTCCCTATGGGCCCTAGGACCCCTAGGGACATATGTGGTTTGTTCCAATGCAATGAGAGGTATCATAGGTTACCCTATGACTAATCTTCACACATTTCATGACAACATTTATCCCTAGGGGCCATAGGACCCCTAGGGTTGCATGTGGTTGGTTCTAATATGTCGAGAGGGGTCATAGGTTAATCTATGACCCCTCTCAATGCATTTCACTACAACATATGTCCCTATGGGCCCTAGGTCCCGTATGGACACATTTGGTTGGTTCTAATGTGTCGAGAGGGGTCATAGGTTATTTAATGCATTTCATGACAACATATGTCTCTAGGGGCCCTAGCACCCCTAGGGACACATGTGGTTGGTTCTAATGCTTCGAGAGGGGTCACCAGGTGCCCTAGGGACATATGTTCTCATGAAATGTGTTGAGAGGGGTCATAGGTCCTTTCGATGCATTTTATGATAATATTATATTTAAAAATAATATAATACTATATATTTTAATATAATAATAATATATTATTAGATTATATAACAATAATAATCATATATGTTACTAGATTATAGATTTAATAATAATAATAACCATATATATTATTATATATAATAATAGTCATATAATATTACTATATATATTTAATAATAATTATTTTCATATATATTACTATATGATATTTAGTTATAATAATTATTATTATATTTATAACTATATTGTATTTGATAATAATAATTATACATATTACTGTATTATATAATTAAAATCATATATAATAATAATAGTTAATAATCATAATCATAATTATATGTAATAATAATATTAATGTCCACACCTCCCCCAAATAAATTTCCTTTTGCAACCCTCTAAAGTTTCCCTCTCAATTTTCTCTCCAAAATTACAATTGGAAAATTTCTTTTCTCTCAAGTTTCACTCCCTCCAAAATTGCAATTGGAAAATCTTTTCTCTCAAATTTCCCTCCAAATTTGCAATTGAAGAAACTCATAGTGATCTGATACCCAATTTCATATAAGGTATCTGATTATCGATTGGATTCCTAATTTGATTTTGGGTATCTGATTAGGCTCAAATTTACCAAGCCTATTTGGTCAACCCAAAAAATGTGTTTGAGAAGGGTATCACTAACACTCAGGCTTCGAGTAGCCATCTGACAATGTTTTTGATTAGATAAATAGGTTTTATAGGGAACCTAAAACCCAATAGTTAATATAAGAAAAGGCTGATAATAAGCATGAATGTCCATCCAAAAAGGTTTAAGTTCATAGGCTGATAATAAGCATTAAGCCCAACCAAAGGAAAGAGCTTTGGGAAAAGACTAGGAAAAAAAGACAAGCAAAGCCATGGCCTAAAGCTAGAACAAAAAGCCAAAAGACAATGATAAACAAAAGAATAGGTGAGAGTTATTCCTCATTCATTCACTCTAGATCTTGCATAACTTGAGAAACCTCAAAGGCCAGTTGATTCTCCTCTGCTTCCATCTACTACGCCCTTTGGTTCCCTTGGTCCTGATCAAGAATGGAGTTGTCCTTTGTAGATTCATCATCCTTTTTGGCCTCATCCCTATCTTTTCCATCCTCATCTTCGTGCATTTCTTTGTCTCTGATCTAGCCCATGAGAGAGATGATGTTATTGTTAATGGAGCTTAATAGGGAGAACATCTAATTCACAAGGTTGTGATTGTAGTTTTCCAAGTTGTGTATCCTTTTTTCTTCCAAACTGAGCCTGTCAGCCAAATCCATCCTCTTGTTGCCATCCATCCCTTTCCTTGTTGCCTCAATATGTTTCACCTAATCTTTGACCTCCTTGAGCTCATGGAAAAGCCATTTGATTGATCTAAAATTATCAATCATACTGTTACAAGCATTATTCAAAAGGTTCATCCCTATCTCCCTGGCTCTAGTCGAAATAGCCATAATCGCCAGATCAATGAGTTCTTCCAGCTATTGTTCTTCTTGATTATCCATGAGGATTTGGGGATTCATGGCCTCCCTGAAGATGCCTATCTTGGATGTATTGACATTGAAGTTGATCCACGCTTTCCTCCTGTCATTAGTCTACACTTCCCCTTCTGCATACTTAACTTTCTCCTCTTTCTGCTCCTCAGGATGGAGATGGATAGGAGAAAGGGGTAGCATAGATGCCTCCTCAAATTGACAATGTTATTTTCATCAAAATTGAATGAAAAAAAAAGTATTATTTTATAACATTCTTGAGATTCTATCGATATAATTGCTATCAAATTCTGAGTTGGATAATTATTTATTAGTTAATTTTCAATGAAGCTAATTGTAAAGTGTTGATTGACGTACTAATTGAAAAATAACTATAACTTTCAAATGGTATAACATTTTTTAAATCTAAAAGTTGCATCACATTTTATGATTTGCCTAGAATAAGGAAAAAATAATAATTTGGTAAAGTTTTCAATTAGTTAAGGTGGTCAGACATGGTAGTCTTTTTTCTTGAAAAATTTTTAGTAGAAAATTTATATTTAATTATTTATTTTAAATAAAAGTTCCAAAAAATATGTGTCACATCTAGGAATGACTACTTTTTATATACATAATTATATTAAAAAAATATTATCATTTGATTTTGATTAAGGTGGTTAGACATACACCTACTTTTTATTTTCACCTTGAAATTTTTGTAGTACTACATTAAAATCCAAAGTTTTGACTAATAATTTTTTTTCCCTCTAGATAAGGCCTAGTACTTTAGAAACTACATTCAATTTCCTATAGAGTATTTTCTTACAAATTTTTGATATAAAGTCTAGAACCACTTTAAAATTATGTGTCAAATTGACATAACCCTAATTTGCTAGTTTTTCACTTCCACTTAAGGCTATAGTTTGGTTGACCATGATCTTGCACATAACCAGCAAAAACATATATTATTGCATCAAAATAATGGCTTCATAGAATAAGTATTACATTCCTAAATTTATAAGAACTTTCTCCTCAATTTGTGTTGAGAGTGAGACATATCTTTGTGCAATCATATGCTTCTAAACTAATAAAACAAATATATATATGTACAAACAAACTCTCTAACTAGTGCTTATTAGGATTCCATCCATATTTATATCATTAATTGGATGCATGAGCCTTTACATGTCTTGAAAAAGAAATCATGAGAAAATAAGAAAGAAAGAATATCAGTTAATGTAAGAGTGTCTAGAAGTGCCAAAAATAGAAGCTCCATCTTCACGAGGCATTTGTAGGAGTTGAACTACTGTTAGAATGCATTTTTGATGCATGGAAAGCTCTAAATTTAGAACTAGCCAAAGTTAATGACCAATGCACCTCTAAATTTGTCAAAATCTTCTAGAACAATATTGCAAAAAGCACACCTATGTACCAATGTAGCCATGTACTAGCACACTTGGCACAGTAGTGCACCTCAGAGGCAGGTTCCAAAAAATGTAAAATTTCACCAAGTGTCAAAACTAAAATTTTGGCTTCTGGGTTTTTTCCCCCTTTATACTAGAGCTATGTCTTGGTATTTGCCCTTGAATTTCTTGATGATCTTGGTTTGGGTGGTTGCTAACTCCAATCCTCCTATTGAGGTTGATCTATTGGAGTAACTCTTATTTTATCCCTGACCACTTTTCTACCCATGGGCATGAAATCAAAATATGATAAAAAAGACATCAGTGCCTTATACATCCTAGTAACCTATCCACTATTGCATTTCATCTTTTGATGTGGTAGTCTAAATACGTTCATTAATGATAGATAGCGATGTGATCATGGAGGTTCTCCTCCTCTTTGACTCTATGGCTCTAGCAAGTTGAGAACTTTAATTCAAAGGTAGATTGTCCTCTTCATCCTCATCATCCTATTCTTTTGCCTTTTCAAGGATAGGTTCAAGAACTGATGGGAAAGGGATCACTCTCCTTATGAAATTTTGTCTCCTTTTTACCCGAGTCTTCATCTTTCTTCTTTTAGGAGCAGAGGGGGAGGCTTTCTCTACTTGTTGAGGCAATGAAATATCTTGTACTTCAATTTCTATTTCTCCTTGACCTTGTTCAGCTAGTTGTACTTGGGGATCACCTTCGACCTATGTGGCTTCTACATTTTCTAGCCCTTGAATATTTTCTTCTCCTTGTTGTAGAGGTTCCTAAGTTGCTTTTACTTGTGGCTTAGCCTATTGAGGAGAAGTTCCCTTCCTCTTTCCCTTACCCTTTTGTGCCTTGTAATATCCAACTAGCCTATCAAGTTGGTGCACCATTTCTAGTCTTATTGGTGACTAGGTTGTGAATGTAGGCACTATAACCTTAGCTCCTCAACCTTTGCTTTGGTGGGCCTATGCATGGAAGGCTATTGTTTGAGGAATTGGATCAAGTTTGAAAGGTCTCTTGATCAAATCCTATGTCAATTTGATGAAATTCCTAGCCCTATGTTTTATGTCTAAGTTCTCTTCTTTATCAATCTTAGCATTCATAATAGGCTTGTTGTCAATCTTGTCCCTATTGAACAATGGATTGAGAAGCTCCTCCACATCTTATTACACAATTTTCAAAGAGATCTTTATCTTTAAAGACCTTTCTATGAGATACAAAGTCATCCTACAATGGTCCCTTATGAAAACATCATAGTCATCTTTCACATTCATCCAATGATCTTCAATTGCATCTTCATGTTGGAATTTCTTACTAGCTAGATGTTGTATTCTCTCAATGTTATCAAAATAGGGCCATGGAGAATTATACTCTTTTAAGGGATATTGATCCCATTCACATTCAAAAGATAGAATGTCTTGTCTCTGATCCACTCTGAATGGTCTTATTGCAATAGGCCATATCCAACATATTTTTTTCTATTTCCTAACTCTATCATATGTGGACAAGAGTTTTGAAGAAATCTCCAATAAAATGAGTCTATCACTGAGATAACTAGGAAGCTTCTCAGGGTTGATAATTCTACCCATTATCCTCAAAAAGGTGAATGTGCAAAATTGGATGTAATAAGCCCTAACTTCTAATATCTTGATAGTTGCCTCTTGTGGCATTCCTTTTGCATAATCCCCTTCTATGAACCAGATTATTGCAAATATGAAAGCATCATTCCCAATCCTATATTCTTTTCTTTTCTTTGAAAGATTCATCTTTACTAGTTGAGGGTACACTATGTATGGCTATGCATTGGAATCTGACATACTACCTTTCTTATAGAGCCCAAGATAATTTTTTGCACTTTCAGCTAGCAAGTACACCAAGTGATGTCATGTACAATCTTTAGTTATTCCTAACCACCACCAGCTATTCTCCCAAGTTCTCACAAAGAATGGAGGCCTAGTAAATCCACATCTTTGTTGTTTTTATAGTCTCAATGAAATTGACCATCCAAATTTTCAAATTTCTCGAAGAGAGCAAACCCATGACTTTGCTTAATAGGATGATTGAATATCTAATACCTCTCTTCATATAGCCTTGTGTCATATACACTTTGCCAGCTTTCTACCCTAGGGGAGTCTTCTCAATAAGGTATGAGGACTAGATGATCTTAAAAGCTTTATCAACATGTTTTCTATACCATCTCTCAGCTTGGTGATAGGTCAATTTGATGAATTTATCCACCCTTGGAAGGTGGAATACCATCTCTATATTGTTGGGTTAGAGATCCATGAAAATCTCTCTAGTTATGCTCTTAACGACCCTTTCCTTAGGAACATATTTCTTAGCTAGTACCATGACCAATTCTTAGGACTGCACTGAAACTAGATGTGATGTTGTGTTAACTTGTCCAAACTTGATCAATGCAGGCACTATTGATGATCACTCTATTGGTTTGTTTCAAAATGTCAAGAATGCTCCTAGATTTGTGTGACCTAGTTTGGTATCTTGTCTCTCTAAATGATCATCCTAAAATATTGATTTGGTTGGAACACCTTGGAAATTAAATACCATAGGCTTTTGGACCATCTTCTTGGCAAGGGAGGATGATGAGGAAGCCATTTAATCTACACAAAAGGGATGCATATTAGTCCAAATTTGAAGAAAAATGAATAAAGTCAAACCCTACTACTCACATGAGAAAAAAAACTAGAAAACTCTATGATGGAAAACATCAAAAAGCCTAGTTTTACCCTCTTCTCTTGTAAAAGAGTGCACCTGGCACACCTAATAGGTATGCCTAGTGTTCCTTTAAACTTTAGGAAAGTTTTCAAATGGTTGGGGGTGCACATGAGCGCACCTCATGGGATGTGCTGATGGGAACCCTATATTTGTTTGTGTACAAATAGTTTTTATTATTTAAGTGGCGCATAGTAGTGCACCTAATTAGGTCTGCTACTACACACCATTTTTTTTGGTAGCTTTTTAAAAATTTTATTACATTTTAGTAAAAAAAAAGGTGCGCAATACCACACCTAATTAGGTGCACTATTACAAACCTTAGTTTTGGTTTCTTTAACATTTGCTTGTGGTTTGTGTAGGTGGGATGTCGCACCTACTAAAGTTTGAAGGTGAAACACAAAGCTCTAATTGGGGGAGAATGAACTAAAGTAGGGAGAGAAGTGGGGGTCCCTGGGTTATATAGATCTAAGGTCCAAGAATACATTTGGTGCTATGTAGGTGTGCAACTGCACATCACTAAAGGGGTGATTCCCTTTTCTTTAGTATTTGGCACACTTGCACACCTATTGAGGTGCATTGGTGCACCTTTTTCCCTTTGTAAGAAACTTATCTCACTCAAAATTTAGATTTTTGAGATCTAGTTCCTACAGTGGGACCCAAATTAGGTAAAAAAACACTAGACAAAATCCTAAAAAGACTCAGACCCCAGACTATGGTTCTGGAAGGCCAAACAAATAAAGTAGGGGGTACATATATCTATTCAAAATGAGGTGTGAATTATGAAACCACAAAGAAAAATCCCTAACAAAAGGAAGAAATGCCAAAGGAATTTCTTCATTAGAAAACATTCCTCTGATATGTATCAAACACCAACTAAATCTTGAGCATTACAAGCACATTTCAAGTCACTTTACAATCAAAACCTTAGAATCTCAAAATCCAAGTTTAGTCTGTGTTGAGTTTATTCATTTCCTTTGACATCTCAGAATGTGATCTATCATAACTTGGAAAAAATCTTCCACACCATCTAGCTCATTTGTTGAGAATCTTCACAATAGCTATTTATCAATCATTTGTTTGACCATATGAGAGAATCATCTATGAGGGCTCTTGGCAAGTTGTCACTTTTCTTTTGAAGTCCTAGTTAACCTTTTGAATACTTTCTCCATTGAGTTCATAATGTTTCCATTTGATTCATTAATGAAGCAATGGTTTTTATACTACATAGCTTACTTGGAGTGCATATCCCTATAATTAGATTACCTTTCTCGAACTTTGTAGAATCCTTCATTCATAACACCTTGCTTATTTTTGTTTTATTTATATATCTTGACCATGCTTAGACTATGTGGACAAGACATTGGTGTCATTTCTTGGATTCAATTTTTTGTGAATATCCCTTGTGTTCCTCTTTTATGAATTTTTTAGAAACTCTCATGCCAAACAATAATCTTAGCAATTTTTTCGAGAAGATCCTTCCATTTGAATTAGTAGGCTTTGGACTATCCCTTGCTACCTTCAACCTTGGTTCAAAAACATCAAAGATAATTACTCTTTAAATTTTCAAAAGTGTTGAGAACCTATTGTTCTGTAATCCCGAATTCAAGACTAAAAGTCCCTTATTTTTGCAAGTAACATCCATTCCTTGGTATAAGACACAAAATTGGCAAAACATTTTGATAAAGAAATATCTCTTCCTAAAAATAGGATCCAAAAGATTAGTTGGTAAGATACTTCAAGATAAAATATTGAGTGCACCTACCCCTTGGACTAATGCAACTTTGCAAACAAACACATGACTGAAAGAAAACATGCTACTAAAAAGAAATACACTTGTAGAATTAAACACATTTGCAAAATTGAAATCTTTATTTATTTATTATTTATTTTAGGCTTCAAAGTAATGTTTTAAAAATTTCCCATTAACTAACAATAAAACTAATCCCCCCTATAAGAAACTTAGCCTAAAATTATTTTCTATTTGATAGGGACCAATCCACAAGCATTGAAACTAAGTGTGGTTGCCTTACTTTTCTTTCACCTTTTCCCAAAGTAGAACAAGGTTGGATATTCTAAAGGAGATTATCATGGACCTCTTATCAAACCACCTCTCAATGATAGCTTGATTTTTAGACATTTGCTTCAAAGTAGTTGTTCATTTTTCATGCATCTCCAAAAGGTTCATGAATTTTATTTGTACTCTATCAACATCTTCAACTTATCCACTCATGACTTTCAAAATGGGAATTCTAAAGTTAAGTGGAAATATTGGCTCTTATGTATAAACAAGTAGATATGGAGATGCCCCCAAAGCATTCTTGAGCCTTACTCAATTTTTCCATAGAACATATTTGAGTTGCATTCCTACACCATTTCCTTTTGGATAATAATTTGAAGAAAACTTAACAATAACCTAGTTTTCTAATGCCCATTGAGTTAGGAATACTGATGCAAAATCATATCTATTATCACATACTAGGGAGAATGGCATCCCAAATTTAGTAATGATATGTTCTTCCAAGAAGTTTGTAACTACCTTAGTCATGCAATTTATGAATGTTTTTTCTTTTTTCTAGCACATACAGTAATTAGTAGTTGTAAGAATAAAAGTTTATCTAGTTGATGATGGTGGATTGAGTGGACTAATAAAATCTAGCCCCCACTTTGCAAATGGGCATATCTCAAAAACTGGTTGTAACGACATTGTAGGATGTTTTTCTCTATTAGCACTAGTTTGACAAATATGAAAAGTACGCACATGCTCAAAAGTATCTTTCAATATTATGGGACAAAAAATGTTGGTCTCCAATTTGTTTTTACAATTGAGTTTCAACACACTTAAGAAATTTTTGAGTTGATGTCGAGTATAACATAGATGTCGAGCTACAGTATTTACCAAGCCAAAAATTCAATAGGTGCCAAGTTATTCAAGTGCCAAGCAAGTTTCTAGTGTTGAGCAAGTTTCAAGTGCCAAGAAAGTTTCAAGTTTCAAGTGAAAATTGATATTGGGCTAGTATATGTGTTGAGCAAAGTATAGGAGCTAAGAAAGACATAATTACTATAGGAACCAAGCAAGATAGAAATCCCATATGTGTTGAGCATCAACAATCAGTAAGTTTTGAGTAACATAGAATCAACATATGAGTTTGTGCCTTCATATGACATTTGTTTGAGATAACTCAAGATGAATCTTAAAAGATCTAAAAGATAAGATCAAATCTTTTACATTCCCTATGAATCAACATGCAACCAATCAAAAAAATGGAGAGAGCATGCAACCAGTTAGGAAGTATGAAAGAATTGAGCGAGAAAAGATGAATGAATCTTGATCATAGATTCATACCTAACCTGAAGTCTTGAATTCTTTATAAGGAGGTTGAAGCCCCATAATTCAAGTGAGAGAGAGTGAGTGTGTGTAACAGGTCATGTGGGAATGCATGAGTGGATGCTAGTGAAGTTTTGAGAGGGGTGAGAAGACTTAGAGGAAGAAAACTGTTGCAGAATTAGTTGATTAAAATAGGGCATCAACACTTTGAATAGAGATATATTAGATCAAGAAGGATTAGATCAAATTCAACAGAACAAGGATTTGTAATTAGAAAATGAAGATTAAGTAAATTTTCCCACTTGTAAATTCCAACAATTGGTATTAGAGCTTAGTTCTTCTACAAACTTGGGAAGTTCATAGAAGACCAAGAGATTGAGATACATCTCATTCTACATTCTTTGGAAGAAGCCGCAGAAGAATTGAGGAAATTCGTAGAAAGAAGAAGAGAGATTGCCATAGCTGAGAATGATACACAATACAAGGAGATTGACACCTCAAAAGTATCTGCAAATGGAGATTCCAAGGAGTTTGATGCAGAAATAGTAGACCTAATGGAGAAGAATAGAGCTCAAGTAGAAGAAATTAGAACTCTCAAGATTGAACAAGAATCTCAAGCCATGATGCTTTGTGAAGTGATTAAACAAAAGAAAAGAGCTATTGAAGGTAAGGCTATGATAGAAGATGACAAGAGAAACCTTGCTAATAGTTTGGAGGAAAAGTCAATTGAGCTTGCAATAATTTCTAACATGCAATTAAACACCCTAAGCTAGATGATGAATGCATAACATGAGCTGAATGTCAAAGACATTGAGATCTCCACATTAAAGATGCAAAATGAACAACTAAAAAATGACTTGAGAAGAGAATAAGAGATTGTAGAGAGCTTCAAAAAACTTAATGAGGCTATCAAGTATTTTGAACATCTACTAAAATCACCAAGATCCAACAATGACAGTTTAGGACTAGGATACACTAGCATTGAAAAAGGAGAGTCATCCAAGATTGTAGAAGAAAGAAGTGACAAAGGTAAGAACACTAAACCTACTTGTCATTTTTGTGGTAAAAAGGGACATGCCTCTAATATGTGCATGCACAAGAACACCCATCATAATGAAAAACCTAAAAATATGGGTCACTGTCACAAGTGAACAATCAAGGACATGATGCACATGACTGCAAGACTAGAACCATTGGAATGCCAAGATTTGAAAGTCACTACTAAAATTGCAAGTATGGACATAGAGAATTTGAGTGCAGATCAAAGCCTATGTGGGCACCTATTCAATCAGAAAGATCAGATAATCATGGACATCACTACAATTGGGACTACAACACTAGGAAAAACTATCACTAATGTCAAGGATATGGACACATCCCACAAAACTACATAAGAACACATTTTAGTGAAAACTATAGCAGATGGTTGAGCCAAACTACATGCTTCAATTATTTGAAGACTAGACATATCAACAAGAATTTCCCAACAAGGTCAAAGGAACCCAACTCTTAGTTCAACAAAGGAAAAGGAAAGGTAGATGTTGAACACATCAGAGGAGAAATGAATAAAACATGGAAGAAGAAAAATGGAGGCAACACATCCAATGAAGGGATCACTTCACTTAAAAGGTCAAGTGATCACACTTCATCCAACTAAGAAAAGAAAGGTATGTGGAACTAATATACAAAGCTTTACCATACATCAATTCCAAGATGAGTAAGTATTGAAAAGCATAGATCAACATGAAATAAGGTGCAAAGTTAAAACTTCAAATTTTCACAAGTGTTGCCAAGTAAGAAAAGTTGTTGTTAGATGTTGAGTAAAAACATTGTACATGTTGAGTTGTCTACCAAAGTTAGTAGAAGTCAAGTGATTAGTTGCAACTGAGTTGGTAGTGTATGTTGAGTATTGGAAAACCAATGGAAGTCGAGTAAAGCAAAAATGCTTAAGGAGCCAAGTGGACAACCATAAACACACTAAGTAGTAAATGCTATGAAATAAGGGTATATGATCACATTTTGAATCATTTTTCACCATCACAAACAAAGAGCAAAAGAAAAAAAGAGTGTAGAATAATTTCCAAGAAGAGTTCCAATCATTTGAGTAGATTTCAAGAGAAATTCAACACAACTTCATCAATTTTAAGGGATTTATACTAGTGTTGAGCTACACAAATTTGAAATTTCTTTGTGTTGAAACCCTAGATTGCACATATGGCCTGCAATTCTAGAAAAGCCTAGGAAAAATAGTCATTTGAAGTCTAGTTAGTGTCAAATGAGGTTAAGTAACCTAATTTTTGACCTATCCCTAAAGTTGCCTATAAGAATGACCTAGCTAGAGCCCTATCCATAATTCTTTCTAAGGTAGTAATGGTGCAAGATGTTAGGAGATGCTACAACTATAAAATAGGTACTATTGGAGACACAAAAATTAGGAATGAATATAATATATTGTGTGAAAATAGAGTGTTAAAGGAAGAATTTCAAATTTTTGAGAAAAAGGGCTTAACCTGTGCCCTAGAGTTCCTTACTATTTTTAAGACCGAATGGATCAAAATTGTGTTGAGTAGGATACATGATGGTAGCTTATGGTTAGAAGATGGGCCAATCAAAATTTCAAAAATGATTTTTCATAGGGCAAGAGGGTATCCAACCCTAGATCAGCCTAAAACCCTTAGGAGTGACTCCAAGAAAGCTATTGAGAAGAATATTGGAGCCAAGTGGAACAAGAGGGGCATGACCATAGATACCATTAAGGATCCTCTTGGTTATTTTGCTATCAAATTCATATCCCACAAATTATACCATTCTAGTAGACTCAATAATGTTCCTTGTATTATAGTAGATGTTAGTTATAAACTTTTCAAGAAGGATCATACCTATGATCTAGCAAAACTATAATTACAATAGATCAATGAAAATTTGGGAGCTATAAGGAGAACAAAGGGAGCCCAATGTAAATTTGGAGCAATTTTGATATGCATATTCTTCTATGTATAGAATTAATTCTCCTCTTTTGGTAAGGTTAGTTGAAAAAAACACAAGTCCATTGTACCCTAGGTGAATGAATATATTGAACAAATGGGAGCCAATTTTGAAACACTCATGACTAGTTATTTTGATGATTTCAAGAAATCAATGAAATAAAGACTTAGGATTCAAGTCTCACTTGTGAACCAACATAAAAATGACATTTGTTTTCTTGTTGATATTGACTATACTTACATCTAGGCAACCATACCAAAGGTGAGATGGCTTAGACCACTTGGGTATGAAATAAATATTGATGAAGCATCTACAACAATTACAACATTGTTAGCTAAGGAAGTAGATAAGACTTCCCTACATTTTGGCACATATGATGTAGTGAGATCTAAAGTAGATATGGAGTTAAATACTACCTCTATACTAAAGAAAAAAGAAAAATTAGTGAAGAATCTCAAAGCCAAATTTGGAGAAGGCACAACAAAAGTAAAAGAAGAAGAAGATGATGAAGAGGAAGGTGAAGATGAAGAGAAACAAGGCTAGGAGCCACTAGCACTAACCCAAGGAAGAGGTGAAGACACTCAGGAACAAGAAGGTGCCGAGAAAACCAAGGAAACACTAAGGTAGAGCCCAAAAAGAGGAAAGCACAAAAGTAGCCTGCAACATAGCCTAAAGGAAAGAAGAAAACAACTAAGCCAAGCCTAGCCAAACCCACTATAAGGGTAGATACAAGGGCCACAAAAAAGATGGAAAAGGAGAAAGAGAAGAAGAAAGCTATTAAATAGGGAGGGCTAGAGAGAAGAAAAGGAGGAGAAAATATGTGGCACCCACACAATCAAATGATGAGAGGATAGAATCAGATGATAACAACTAGTTCAGAGTGGTAAGTCACACCACTAAATAATATTTGGAGAATATTTGTGAAAATATAAGAGAAAATTCAGACTTGTTAGGACTTAAAGACATTGATTTTAATAAGTTGACAAGAAAGGAGCAAAACATAGTGGAAGAATTAGTCTACACTATGATGGCCAAGTTCAAGAATACTCCACTTGAACTAGTTAATACTATGCCTAAGGATCTATATTCTATTGTAGAGAATAAATAAAATTATTTCCTAAATATGGAGAAACAAATAAGAGAGTCAACAATGACTCATGTAATGCTTGAACTAACAAAAGGCTAAATAAGAAAGGTAAGTAAGAAGAATGGGAGAAAATTTGCACCCGAATATAGAGCCTTCAACATTTTGCAAAATAAAATTGAAGATGTTGTGAACAAGTCCACTCTCATGTGGAAAGTAATTTAAGGTCTCCAAATAGTTAAGGAAGGACAAGAAGATCCCTTTGAGGGAAGGAACCATCCAACTTAAAGCATTGGAAATTGCATTAGACAATTAGGATGCTTCTTTGAAGATCATAATGGAGGTAAATAAATCTTTTTTGGCTAAGTATTCAATTCATTCATAGGACCCTTTGACATAAGTGTAAAAAAGGGGGAGATATAACAAATTATGAAGATATGGGAGAGATAATACATTAGCATACCCAAAGGGGGAGATATAATAAATTGGAGGAGTTAATAAAATTTTGAGTTTTGAGGAGAGATAAGGAGAAAAATCCAAAAAGATACCAAAATTGCAAGGGAAGATGTGTGAAAGGGGGAGTAACAATAGATAGAAACATAGAAGAAATGCTAAGGAATAACAAGGAAAAGGTAAAAAGTATTAGAATAATTAGCATGAGGCAAATTTAGAATAAGTAGTTTTGGATACAGAAATGGCACATCAGCTTAGGGGGAGTTACAAGTTTCTAAGGTATATAGTCTTCTACAAAATTTTGAACAAGTTTTGAAGTTTTGTGCATATCCTAAACAAGATGTATATTGTATTCATAGAGATTAGATTCATAATGTTTAGTTAAGTATTGTTGACCCTCATGTCAAAAGGTGAGATTTTTTCTCTTAGATTAGTTTTGAAAATTGAGTGTCAATGCACTTAAGAAATTTCTATGTTGATGCCGAGTATAATATAGATGCTAAGCTACAATATGTGTTGAGCTAGAAGTTCAACAAGTACTAAGCTATTTAACTGCCAAGAAAGTTTAAGGTGCTAAGTGACAATTGATGCTAAGCCAGTTTATGTGCCAAGAAAAGTATAGGAGCCGAGCAAGATAGAGTTACTATAGGAGCTGAGCAAGACAAAAATCCTATATGTGCCAAGCATCAGCAATCAGTAAGTGATGAGTAACATAGAATCATCATATGAGTTTGTGCCTTCATAGACTTAGATGTAAACCATTCTTGACCCAACTCAAGATGAATCTCAAAGGATCTAAAAGATAAGATTGAATCTTTTACATTCCCTATGCAATCAACATACAACCAATCAAAAAATGGAGAGAGCATGCAACCAATGAAGAAATATGAATGAATCTCGATCGTAGATTCATATTTAACCCTAAGTCTTGAAGCCTTTATAAGGAGGTTAAAACCCCATAATTCAAGTGAGAGAGAGTGAGTGTTTGTAAGAGGTCACATGGGAATGCATGAGTGAATGCTAGAAATGTTTTGTAAGGGGTGAGAAGACTTAGAGGAAGAACAACATTATAGAATTAGTTGATCATAATAGAGCATTAGCACTTCAAATAGAGATATATTAGATTAGAAAGGATTATATTGGATTGGATTGAACAAGGATCTATAATCAGCAATTGAAGATTAAGTAAATCTTCCCACTTGTAAATTCTAGCAAAAAATAACCTGATCTTAAAATCATATGAGTAGTTGCTTCTATTGAACCATGCCTTGTACCATACTTATCATGAAATTGTTCTAAAACTTCTTTTACTTATTTTCATCCCAAATAGTTCAGGTAGATTCCTATATAGTTCCTTTTATATAATTTTTTGTCATGCAGCATGTAGGATTCACACTTCATTTTTATTCCCCTACACTATGAAATATTCATCCAACTAGGATACTAATTTTGTGAAAGATAGTAAACAATATCCTAGTACCAAACATCTAATATTACTCCTTGATCAATGTCAACTTGAGATATTACCATCTTCTTTTGATCTTCCATATCTATTTCATTGTCAAACCTCAATTTCTTTTCATCCTTTATTTGGTTATCCACTATCATATTTGATAATTCTTGACCTCTTACTAACTTTATGGGTTGAATTTATAAATTAAATTCTTGAAGTATTGCCATCCATTTACCTCATCTTTCACCAAGTTCATTTTGCATAAATAATGTCTTAACCACTAGATCAAGCAAAATTGCATATACCTTGCTCCTTAGTATATAATGGAAGAATTTATTTACTTCCTTAATAAAAGGAAAATACTATTGATTGAGGTTGGAATAATTTTAGTTGTCATTTTTTAAAGGGAAACTCATAAAGGAAATAGGTTATTCACCTTCCTTTTTCTTATTCTATCTTAGAATCCTAGCACATGAGTGTTCTAAAGCAAAAGAGTATATTTTGAAAGGTAGTCCATAGTCAGGACTCACCAATACTGGAGTTGTAAAAATGGTCACTTTGATATCCTCAAATTATTTCTTAATCTTTGGAACCCATTTCATTTTAGCTCCCTTCTTAAGTAAATCATTAAGGGGATGAATAATATCGACAAATCCACTTATGAATTTTCCCAAAAAGTTTATCTTCTTGAAGAAAGACTTAAGTTCTTTTCAACTATGAGGAGGTGATAATTTCATAATAGCTTCAATTATATTAGGGTCAATAGAGATTTCATCCTCAAAGATGATATGACCTAGGAGCTTTCCTTTAGTAATGCCCAATCAACATTTCTTGGGATTGTAGGATATGATGTATTTGTGACATCTATTAAATACTTCTCTAAAATCAGAAATATGAGGTCTTTGATCCTTTGAAAAGATAGTTATGTTATCCATGTAGATGACTATACACATTTTTATTAATCCCTTAAAAGCTTCATCCATGCCTCTTGAAATGTATCCCCTACATTGATTAGCCCAAAATGCATTCTTCTATAAGCAAAAGTTTCCCAGTTAGTTGTGAAGGCCATCTTTAGCCTATCTTCTTCATCAACCATTACCTACTTATATCCTAAATATCCATCCAATAAAGACATCATCTTTGAACCATTTACAATTTCCAAAATCTCATCTAGTGAATGCAAAGGGTAGTTATCCTTTTGAGATAAGGGAAGGTTCAAGTTACAAAAATCCATGCAAACACAAATTTCTCTGGTCTTTTTCCATATAGGAACCAAATTTTCTATTCACTTAGAATGGTGAATGGAAAATATGATCTTGGAATCAAGTAATTTTTTCAACTTCTTTTATTATTAATGGTTCAATGGTAGGATTAATAGGTCTTTTCCTTTGCCGAAAAGGTTTGGCATCTAGTTTCAATGAAATGTCATGCATAATAATCTCAAGATCATATGTCTTTAGCTCTTCATACCTCCAAGCAATAAAATCCTTATACTTTGCAAGTAATTTAGGCATGTCTACCCTTTCTTGTGAATTGCATGCTTTTATGATCCTTACCATTCTAGGATCTTCATTAGTACCAAAGTTGTACGATTCATATTCCTCAATCCCCTTTTCTTGGGCCATTCTTCTATTAAGTACTAATTTATCATGATAAAAAATGTGTTCCCACTTGACCATTCTCTTAGGAATATGATTTGTTTATAAGTTTAGGATCCCATCTTCATCTTCAAGTTCATCATGCTTTGGTTTATCATCTAGAGTGTCATCAATCTCTTGCACTTGAAAGTGGCCATTGCACATGATAAATTCAAGTATGTGTTGGTCATCCTAAAAGACTTGAAAGTTTGTAATATTGTCTAGAATAAATGGAGTACCAACCAATTCTACTAAAAAAAATTTTAATTAAGTTCTCTTGACTGGTTGTAATGCACTATCTGAAATAGCAAGAGCATTTGCTACCATCTTTTTCCTTCTTGGAATTGACTTTTTATTCAAAGCTTCAAAATTATCCGTTAGATCCCATACTATTTTCTTGCAAGAAAGCAACCTCTTATCATTGTAGGAGTATACTGATTTCACTTGTCATATAACCAACTAGGAATCACCCTTGATTATGAGAGCTATGATTCCTTTCTCTAGTGTGAAAAGAAGTCCTTGGATCAATTCTTTGTACTTTGCAAAATTATTAGTATATCTAAACTATAATCAATATGCTATGTAGAAAGAATTACCTTTTTGGTTGATCAACCCAATACCTACATTAGCTCCTAATTTGCATTTGGATCCATTGAAGTAAAGTGCCCAAATTGGATCTTCCTTGGGTTTTCTAACCTTATGCTTATTCATCATTAGCTTCTCTTTCACTTGGGCCTAAAAGGATTATTTCCTGGGGACCCACTATAGTTTTTCATGGGGTTGCTATATGATTTTTCATTGCTACTTATTGATAGAGGAAGTGTATGTTTTTTTTTTGTTTTTCCTAAATTTACTCTAATAATTCTTTATTTTCATCCACTTTTAATTTAGGATGGATGACTATTGAAGCCCATCCTTTACCTTTCACATTGTGTCTCCTTCTTTGAACTTTGATAATTCATGGTGGAGGAGAAGACAAAGCTCCACCATCTAAAGAGGTATCACTATATGATAGATTTAAATTTTCAATTTCCTCTCCAACTTTTTCCATAGATTCAAATATTTTTATGGGACTTTGATTTTCTATAGGTTGGTCTTTTGGAATGTTACCACCCTTTGTTTCCATCATCTACATTAATACATTGGTGACTACTTCTTGGCACAGTGAAAATTCAAACTTTGAATGGCTAGCTTTATGTAATCAAAAAAATCCTAAGAGAATTATGATATTGGGGTCATCTTATTCTCCTAAACATTGTAAATTAGCCACCATATTATCTATGAATTGTGTCATGATCTCATCCTTTGGTATCAAAATCTTGGATTTTTCATCTTGATCATCTGATATTTTGGTTGAATTTGTATAAAATGCCACTTTGTAAGAGCCCAAATCTAATTGTAAGAATGCCACTTCATTTGGAGCATTGTATTTTGTAATCATTGATTTTAAATTTGGCTCTGCATCTATCTTGATTTTGTTGTCCAACCCTTTCCATGGTAGCCATAATTGAGTGAAATTCATAGAAAACCATCCTCTTAGGAATTTCATCTATTCTTTGCTTATAAGTAGTTCATATGTTTTAGGAATATCAACCACATGTATATCGATGACATCTTGAATCTAGGGATTAATTTTCAATTGGATCCAAACATCTTTTAATACAATAATGAATTTCACCTCTATTTTATCCAACTATATCACTATTTGATTAGAAGGCTGAGGTGTGACTTCCAACCTCTGCACTATTGATAATGGCATACAATTACATGAGGCTCTTAAATCAATTAGGTAATTGTGAAGATTCTTCCCATATATCCTGATGCTAAGTAAAAATGGGAGTACTTCGACCTTGTCCTTAAACATAGTTGGCATTGCCTCTGTAGCATTAACTTGTTGAGATACTATTTTTTTAGGGAGTGTATTCATATTATGGGGCACCTTTGTATGATGTAGGGTCTTTATGACTGCCTCCTATTGATGTGGATAGTTTTGTAGCATGTCAAACATAGACATGTTGGCTTTTGTTCATTTCGAACTTCTACCACACTATACTTTTCAATAGACAAAGCATGATTTTTTAATATTGTTGGTATATTCCCTTGGTTTAGATTTTTTTTTCCTCCATACAACATCCTAACTGGTGTCAGATTGTTACTTTCTCTTAGATGGGGAGGAGTTGGTTATAGTGCTAGAGGAATTCCATCGGTCATAGGTTCTTTTCTACTTCATAGATTGTAAGTATTTTGGTTTCCATTGTGAAAGTCAAACATCTATTCAGGCTGAAGGTTTGGTTCCTAACTAAATAAAAAAGAGAATTCTTCATTGCATGATTTTTCCATCTATATGTTCTATGTAGAATGGTAAGATTCTAGTAATAGAGTATTAAATTGCATAGGGGGGATGTTGTCATTCACTTGCAAATTCTGATTCATCTCTTGGTTTCTATTTTAGTATGAACCATCTGTTGGGACTGAAAATTGTATGCTTCATTTTTAGTCACATTTTGAAAATTTTGGAAAATCATGTCCTCAAGTGCCTTTTATGCATGTGGTCAGTTGGTAGCTTGAGGCCTAGATGGTGTTTGAGTGGCTTAACACCTTTCATTTGACATATGCGTATGATCCACAATGTTATTTTTCCATCCCGAATCATTCTGTGAAGTCCCATTTTGAGCTAGTGTCAAAATTTGCAATTCTACCAAGTGTCAGACAGCGATAAGAGGCCTTGTTGGTGAGTGAATATCTCACACCCAAAAATGTGACATGACTTACCCCTTTGAGAGTGTCTAATATCCATGCCTGAGAACCTATGTTTCAGATTTTGAATCATTTCAAGTCCATTTGAATAGGTTTTGAATCCCTCAAAGTTGGTCAGTTACTGTTTTCATGCTTTTGCACTATGCACCTAATTCTGGGAAGCCTTGTTTGACATGCAATAACTTTTCACCAGTTGACCCAAATGAGAAAATTCCTTTTTCATTGTATTGTAGACATCAGAGACTTGTTATGTTCCAAGTTTTAGCTTTTGATGAATCCGTTCGGTTAGTTTTCAAGCATGATTCCAAATGCAATTTATAAGTTTTGACTGGTGTCAGCATTTGCAGATTGTTTGGTACCGCTGTTTGTGGCATCATATCTCCTGGTTCATGATACGTGAGATCAAATGGATTGTACCATTGTATTGTCCTCTAAAAGTACTACAAGTGTGCCAATTTTTAGAACTTGATGAATCCGTCTTCACACTTTATTATGGTCATTCCATTCACAAAAAATGATATGTTATTGATGTCCTTTGTCCTGCAAATCCAGATAGCAAACTTTGAACATCCTCCATTTGCGCCCAGTTATTCGTCATGAGCCAAAATTGCATAGTCACACTCACCTCATGACAGAGCTCCAATTTCCCAGTTTTCGTCCTTCCAAATGTCAGTTTGCCCAGTTTTTGGAGCCAAATCCGAACCCAATTTGTTGTTTTCTGACGTGTTTGCTTGCAAGTATTTCTGAGAAGACAATTTTGATAGTCAATATATTTTGACTGGGAATTCATCATGAGATGAGATTTGGCGGGATGCAAGTATGCGGAACAAAGATTCAATGTGCCAATTTTCAGAGCATGATCAGTTGTTTGGGTCAGTTTTTAAGCCTAGTCCAAACACCTCCTGGCACAAAGTTGATAGTTTGCAGTCAGGTGTAAAAGTAAATTATAAATTTGTTTCTGTGGTACAAATTGACTTCATTCAATAACTTGAGTGCAGTGGATCAATTTGAAAAATCAATTGTTTGAAAATGAAAATTTTTTAGCCGGACCCACTTTGGGGCCCGACTAATTCTGCCAGGATTGATGGGTTTTGAGGCGAATGGAGGATTTTCTTAAAAGAAAAAAGTTATGCACAATTACAAGAAGAGAAATTTGCATATAATAAAAGAAGTAGTATTAAACTTTCATGCTCCGAATATCATGAAATTATGGGGGCGTAGACTCCGTCATTTGTGTTAAACAAAGGCAAACTATTACAAAGATTAGTCCATCATGGTTCTCTTTGATCAATGTGCTCTTATCGAGCTTGCTTAAAGAAAAATTTGATGGAATCAATTCCAGATAGGCATTAATAGAGAAAATTCAGAATTCTGTCCGACTCCAGATTATCAAGACTTCCCAATCATATTTGAGGGAGTTTGTTTCAATATGCGAGAAGCTACAACTTGTTCCCAAAGAAGGATGTGGTGCTCATATTGAGAAGCCTGTTATATGCTATTATAATGTTAAGTTTCTCAACCATGAAGAAGATGCCTCCATTTTGTAATGAAACGATAACAGCGGGAGAGGACACCGTGAGAAGCTGTGGCAATAGATAAGATCGACCTCCATCTACAATAACCCATGCATAAAATGTAGAAGGATAGCGTTAGATAAGAGGCAGAGGACGGCTAAGGAGGCAGGGAGTTCTAAAAGCTCAAGTTGACAATTTGAAGGTATGGAACGATCCTTGCAAGGAGCCAACAAAATTCCTTGGCCGTAGCTTGTAGGGAAGACATTGTTTATAACAGTATAAGGCATGAAAAAAGAATAATCAACGTTTAAAAAGGACCTAGAGCCACCGACAAGAAAGAAGAGACTTCATGCCAAACTTAGAGCCACAGTCAACGCACTAGACAGAGAAACACCCTGCGTTTTGGAACAGAGGATCACACCAAGAACATGCAGTAAAGTTTTGGCTCTTGTTTTGAAGAAAGAGGGCTCACGCTATTTCCAAAAGAAAGAGACAATACGTTCCAGGGAAGGCAACATGTTCAACCCGCAGCGCATTAGAAAGAAGCTGCCCACCACTTGCAAATACAAGCTCTTCACGCAGCATGAAAGAGGAGGGAGCCTCACGTTTTAAGTGAGAAAGCACATGGAGAGGGTGCTTCTACATGATCAATGAGGAATCTATTTTAAAAGAGATTCAATGTGGATGAAGCCGCAGTGAGCTAGCCGCAGGGGATAGTTTGAACGCTTAATCCCACATTCATCGTGAGTGGACATTTTAGAGTTTTTAAAAGCAAAAGCACTCAAAGTAGAGGTTGTCTTAAAGATGGGCACTTTTTGGAAAGGCTAAGGCTTGGGTGTGGGCCTTGGACGACTAACTAGAGGTCGTGACGTCATAGTTTTAAACAAATATTCTGCTGCACTAATGCGATCCAGGTGACAAGATGATGACATGTGGTGAATCGAACAGCCCTCGTTACCTCTCCATGTGAAGATGCTCGCTAGTTAGCTATAGCGAGATAGCGAGGTTGACGTGGCATGAGTTCTGAGGTGGCAAAGGATGACACATGTCATTTCGTCGCCATGTCGCTAATGATGTGGAGGTTGTTGAGTCAGATAGCAACATAGCGAGGGAGAATCAGGAAATGACATGTGGCAAGTGGTCCCAGAGCAGTTGGTGACATGGAAGATGATGCTGACCTTGTGGGCCAATCAAATGCAGCCATGTGGCATGGGTCAACAGAGCTTTGACCTCAAAATTGAAGAGTTGGACAAAATAAAATAATTTGAAAATTTCTTTTTAAAATTATTTTCAAAATATGCACATTTTAAAAGTTATTTTAAAAGAGATCCATTCTAATGTTCAAACATTAGATATTTTAAATTTTGAAATTTAAAAAATTAAATGTGCAGGTGTGAGTTTCTAGCCAGAGAGGGCATTTTCAAATGGCAATTTTAGGCGCTTCCGGTAACCAAAATAGGTGATGTTATATATTGCCAAAATTGAGAGAAGATGAACTTTCCAATTCTGGAGTCAATTTTTGCACAGGTATCAGTCAGTTTGAACTACACGAGGTTTTCTATTAGGTACCTAAAGTGCAACCATTTTCATACCAGGAAGTTCAGATTTGTTTTTTGTCAAGATAATGACCTGGATATCAGTAGAAGGCAATGGAAATGCAGTTAGGGTTGATTTTGTTCTGATTTACTCAGTAAAAACTCATTTTCACTGGCTTTTTCATGGGGCAATCAGATATTTTGGCAAGTAAAGGGTTTTCATCATTAGGCAAGGATATTTTGTAAGTTTGTTACAGATTAACGATGAAACAAAATTAGATCAAAAGGGATGAAAGAAGAAAGAGGTTTTTTAGTTACAGAGGATTGGATTTCAAGTGGACACCTGGCAATTGCATATCAGATCTGGGAATTCATTTCTTGCTATATCTTTCTTTCTTTTTTCATTTGTAAGGGTTCCAGTTTTTGTCACTGAGAAACCAGTTGGTTCCAGTTTCTGGGAAGAAAAAAGTTCATTGATGTGATACCATTTGGGATCCCAGTTTTTGCACTGTGAGACCATTGGTTCCAATATTTTGACATGTTTCCATGATTGTGACACCATTTTCTTCAGCAGAACTCTCATGTGAACAACATTGCAGAGATAATATAGATAGTTCTAAGATATTAGGTTGTTTCATGTTTTAATCTTATGCATCTGAATGTATAGTTTCAAGGAAATGAATACATATGAGCAAAAATCTCACTAGTTTTGTTCTGGTTCTTGTCTCCTATCTCAACAATCTGTAAGTCTTATGTGGTTTTTGGAACAAATATTTGAGACCCATTTGCATCCCTCTCAGGTTGTATGTTTAATGTATCTTGCTGTTGGACCAAAGGGCCAAGTAAATGCTCGATATGTTTAAACAAGGTTACTGGTTGTTTGAGAAGGACATTTTGTGAGAATGAGACTTGAATGAACATTGATGTCTGAATCACAAGGTGGTTGGATAGATTTGATGTCTGGGTATATGAGATATGTCCTGATGTCACAGATGTATGTTTTGAATTCATGGAATTGCCCAATGGATTAGGCACTGATCATTTATAGGATCACTAGTTATACTATTGCATTTTTTGAGGTTTTGTTGAATCAACATCTTTAATCAAATGAATTTCCTTTTCATGTTGAAGAGCTATAAACAGAATGCCCTCACTCAGCTTATGAATTTCATTGTTTTGCATTTAGCTACTATAGATATATGTTATTTCATAAGTTATTAGGAGAAATAAGGGCTTCTATCTACTTTGTATTAGATTCAGTGTATGCTTTGACAACTGGTACCATATAAGGAATCTAGAGGTTCACCCACCTAGGTTTTGCAGAGCCTGAAGAAGAAGAAGGGTCATGCCTTATAGTTGGCCTGGTGTCTAAATGGATGTGTTGACAATGGGAGTTGGCTACCCCTAGATGCATTCTTGTTCTCATCAGGGTAATTGGGAATGGGTAACATTTTCAAACACCAACACCATCATCGTTAGATGTATTTTGACTGTCATCATACTAATTGATATTTGTATACTAAGCATTTTTGTTGTTGTTTTTGTCTATAGGAATGCTTCCATTATTCAAATGAGTGTTCCACTATCGATGCTATCTTTGGAAGCCATTGTTACAATCAAGAGGATTGAAGTTGTTTCCTCCATTATTGTTTCATGTATTGTTGTTCCCAATATTGATGTTTCCATTGTAATTCTTGTTATAATTCTAACCATAGTTGTTGTTTTAAGGACCAATATTGTTTCTTTGAAAGTTGTTATTCTGTCCTTATGATAACCTTAGAAAAGTTAGCTCATTATTCATTTGTGACACGGTCTTCTTCATTTGACCAAACTTGGAGGAAAAATTATGGTCTATCTCAACAAAAGCTACTCCTTTTTGCTCAAAGAAAGAAACTTTTGGAGGTTCATATCCTAGATATATTAAAGAAGGGTTTTGCAAAGTAGGTGCCTACTATAATGGAATTGGATTTATAGGTATGAATTAGCTAGACATCATAGGCTCTCTAGCAAGGTGTGTTGGCATCATTGTAATAGCTTGAGCTAGAAGCATCAATCCTCCTCCATTAGGATTGACTTTCTTAGTGTAGGTAATCACTTGTAAAAAAACTTTATCCAATGTGTTGATATTTGATGTAGGAAGTCTTCTTAGAAAGATAGTAGTAAGATGGTCTAGAGCATTTAGATAAATCTAAATAGAAGCTTCAACTAGTATAGTGTATGGCATTTCTAACTTATGATATTCCATATGAAAGAGATGGTTAAAGTGTGAAACCATCTCAGTTGGGTCCCTTTTGATTGATATGAACTGATGATGTATCATAGTTGGGTTGATGAAGGTTTTGAATTGTTCTAAGAATAATTTCTCAAAAGTATCCTAGTCTCCAATGCATCCAAGTGGAAAATTAAAGTACCAATTAAAATAAATTTCCCCCAAAGAGTAGGGGAATAAATGAAGATCCACATTCTTGTTAGAAATCTTATTTCAGTTGCAAATTTCTTGGAATAATTTAATGTGATCTTCAATAGTTCATATCTCTACATAAATGAACCTTGGTTAAAACTTCTCAGGATTCTTAGGAAGTTTATTGAGAACACCTACCAAGTTTATTGGTGAGTCTACAACATTTGCAAAGAAGGCCAAATTAGAGGATTTGGTGGAATAATAGGTGTTTTTTGCAAAGGTGGAACTGAAGAAGATAATGAAAGGTTGAATGGAATTGATAGGATTCATGTTATTCCTTTCTCACTATGGGGCTTGTAAATATGGCTAAGATTGAGCAACTCATGTACACTAGGTGAAGATATTAAAGCTCACTAAAATGGGGATTTTGGAATAGGATCCTCTAGTTTGCATCAACTCTGGAAAAGGCACACCTCTATAGAAGTTCCCTCTCTCACAAAATAAGGTGCACCTCAAAATTTAGCACACCTAGCATGATAGCATAATAGCACACCACAAAAGATCTCTCTAAGTTATAAAATTTTCTAAACTTGTAAAAAAGTGTAGAATTTTGAAGTTTGCAAAGTTTTCCTTCTAATTTGAAAGTCAAGAGGCCCTCCTTCTAGCACCACTTCTATTGAGATATCATTTTGCACAATGCTTAATGGTAAGAATCCTTTTGAACTCCTCTCTTGAAAAGTTGATCTAGGATCAAATCCAAGGTTCTGGGTGATCTTGTGACCTACTAGAATTTGCTCAGTTGAAGATAAATATGAGTGATCATGAGGAGGTCTTTTCTAGTTCTGATAACTTCAAATAAGATGTAGAATTTTTTTACTATTTCAAAAGAGTAAACACATAAAAGGAATAATATTTTTTCTATTTTTCTATTTTCAATAAATGCAATCTAATGTAATGTAACTAATGTGAATTCCTAGTTTAACAAGGGGTTACTAAAGAAAATAATGAAGATAAGGTAACAAGAAATTTAAGTAAATAATCATGGAAGTAAAATCCTAATGGACATAAGAAATGAGAACAACATGTCTACAAGTTAAGCTTTCAAAAAGATTGGTAGGTAGCCAATTAAAATAGGAGCAATGCTTCCTTAATTCCACTAATGCAATGATCGATGGAAATTTAGTAACCGTAAGATGTCTCACTTTTTGTCAAATCACAAGGCTACAAAAAGTGCACTTATGTGAGACAAAAAGATATGTATGAACAATATGGTGATCTCTTCTTGAACTAAGTGCATCAGTAGAATTTGTAGAAATGTAGAAAAGACCAATATTAAAAGATCACACAACCAAAAAAATTCAGTAAAATAATTGGCTCAATTAGACTACATGAACATGCATTCATGAAATATAACACATTTAGGAAAGAATCACTACATTCCAAATGCGAGCACCAAAAACATATATTATGGCATCAAAATAATGGTGTCCTAGAACACATATTACATTCTTGAATTTATAAGAAATATTATCCTCAATTTGTGTTGAGAGTGAGACATATCATTATGCAATCATATGCTTCTAAACTAATAAAACAAATCTATTTATGTATAAATTAACTCTTTAACTAGTGCTTAGTAGGACTCCATCCATATTTATATCATTAATTGGATGCATGAGCCTTTATATATTTAAAAAAAAAGAAAACATGAGAAAATAAGAAAGAAAGAGTGATCAGTCAATGTAGGAGTGTCTGGAAGTGCAAAAAATAGAAGCTCCATCTTCACTAGGTGTCTGTAGGAGTTAAACTACGGTCAGAATGCTTTTTTGATGCATGGAAAGCTCTAAATTTAGAACTGGTAGTTAAGTTTTGGTGGACCTCTAAATTCTTCAAAATCTTCTAGTACAATATTTCAAAAAGTGCACCTATGCACCAGTGCACTTTTCACAATAGCACACCTTAGAGGAAGGTTCTAAAAAATGGAAAATTTCACCAAGTGTTAAAACTGAAATTCTAGCTTCTGAGTTTTGTTCCCCTTTATACTGGAGCTATGTATTATTATTTTCTCTTGAATTTATTGATGATCTTGATAACTTGAGCTACATTTTGCAAATCTAAGGCCTCATATTTTTCTTTCACCTTCTGCCTATAGTTACCCACCTCAATATGGGTCTTTGCAAAATCTCTAAGTTTTACATCTAACTCTATCAGTTCCTCTTTTGTCCTAAATGCTTACCTAATATCCTCATCATTAGTATCCTCTTCCAAAAAAAAATGGAATTTCTCCACTACTACCTCAATTGGTATTAACTTCTCCTTAAATCATCCTAAAAAATGTGTAAGCAGGCATCACTATAATATCTCTCCACTTCTAAAATTCACTCCTAGGCTTGATCCTTGAGCTTAAGAATCTTCACATGTAATGTCTCCATTACTTTCACAACCTTCTCAATTCATTCATCAATTTTGTCTAACTCCTCATCTATATATACATCCATCAACATCTAATACCTTTGGCCTTTAATTACCTGTAATGCCTGGAAGTCTTTCCCCTAGGTATGCACTTCATCCATCAGATCAAAATCCTAATTCAAAATTATGACTAGCTTATTTGTATTATCCTGCATAATGTGTAATATGGTATGTGGGCCTCTACTCCCCTCTCTGAACTATGGGTAGGGGTAGAGTGAGTGATAGGATGGTGAACATCTATCAAATATATGCTATGTTGGGCCCCTCGGAATCAACTACCCCATTATTCTATAGGCAACTGAATTGATAGCCCCTATTTATTATGGCTACTACATAGGTATCAATATTGATATGGAATAGTACTATCCTCCTAAACACCCCGATAGCTTAAGCTTCAAAATTTTCTTGTCATTTTTGAAAAGCTCTAAAAAATGAGTCTAATTGACCTATAGCCCTATCTCTTCTCTCAATTTTTGCATTCAAGGTATCTTTAGGGTTTGTGGGAACTAGGGGACCAACAAATTCACTTAGATATCCCTTTAGGATTTCATTTTGTCACCAAAGTGTTATCAATTCTACCCCATCCTATTCCAAGCTTCTAAATACCTCTTTTATACTTGTGGTAACCTTTAGTTTAGTATTATCCAAAGTTGGCTTTCCAAGAATGACCTCCAATATCTAATAATCATGTGGAGTCAATTCTTCAACATTGTAAAGTGAAGGAGGGATAGCTACATGGGTAAAAAGGTCCTTGTTATGATCACTCATAACAAAGACTAATGCTCATGCATCCTTTGGAGGTGAATCAAGCTTCCTTAGGAATTCAATCAATTGCATTCTATCTTCCTCCTCCATAGTGAATTATTGTTTGTTTCTTGTTCCTTATCACTTCTTTTCTTAGCTACATTGGGATATGCTCCAATAGGGATTTTCCTTTCAAGGACAAAGGAATCTATTCTATAATGTCTTTCCCCTTATCTCCCCTTTCTCGAGTCCTCTCCTTTTGTTTGAGATTTGTACATGAGTCACTATATCCATTGATTCCATAGTCCTTACCTTAGTGTCTTAAGAAGTTTGTTGAGGCTATTCATTTATTTTCTCTTCTTCTAACACTTTCTTGGTAGATTTTTGTTGTGGCTCTTCCTCTTGATGTTTTTTGACCTGATCTACATTGGTGCTTAGAGGAAGAGGGGTAGCCAATCCCTTATCTACAAAAAATGTGATTTGCACTAGGGATGATGACACTACCTCGAGTCCCTATGGTTTAGGTGGCTACTGACTCTAATCTCCAATCCTCCTATCGAGGTTGATTCATCAAAATATCTCTTATCATATCCCCAACCAATTTGGTACCCATGGGCATGAAATCAAGATTTGATATCTGAAAGACATTAATGCTCTCCATATCCTTCTGATCTATACACTATTAAATTTCATCTTCTAATGTGGTAGTATGAATATGTTTATCAAGGATAGATAACAGTGTGATTGTGGAGCTTCTTCTCCTCTCTAACTCTATGGTTCTAGCATGTTGAGTACTCTGGTTCAAAGGTAGATTTCCCTCTTCATCCTCATCATCCTCTTTTCTACCTCTCTAGGGATTAGTTTGGGAACTGATGGGAAAGGGATCACTCTCCTTATGACCTTTTGTCTCCTCTTTACTATAGTCTTGATCTTTCTTCTTTTAGGTGTAGAGTGAATTGACGAGAAAGGGATCACTCTCCTTATGACCTTTTCTCTCCTCTTTACTAGAGTCTTGATCTTTCTTCTTTTAGGTGTAGAGTGGAGGGTTTGCTCTACTTTTTGAGGTGGGAAAAGATCTTTTACTTTAGTTTCTACTTCCCCTTGACCTTGTTCAACTAGTGGAACTTGGGGATCACCTTCAGCCTATGTGGCTTCTATATTTTCTAGCCCTTATACATTTTTTTCTCCTTGTTGTGGAGGCACTTGAGTTGTTTTTTCTTATGGCTTTGCCTATTTAGTAGAAGTTCTCTTCCTCTTTCCTTTACCCTTTTGTTCCCTATAATATCCAACTAGCCTATCAAGTTGGTGAACCATTTTTGGTCTTATTAGTGACTAGGCTTTGAATGTAGGCACTATGACCTTAGCTCCTCAACCTTTGGCTGGGCAATCCTATGCATGGAAGAATGTTGTTCAAGTAATTGGATCAAGTTTGAAAGGTCTCTTGATCCAATCCTATGTCAATTTAATGACATGCCTAGCCCTTTTAATTATGTTTGAGTTCTCTTTTTTGTCAATCTTGGCATTGATAATAGTTTTTTTGCCAATATTATCCCTATTGAACAATGGATTGAGTAGCTCCTTTGAATGTTGTTTCATAATCTTCAATGGGATCTTTATCTTTAAAGCCCTTTTTGCTAGATATAGAGTCATCCTACAATAATCCATTATGTGGACATCATAGTTGTATATTGCATTCATCTAGTGATCTTCAATTGTATCCTCATGCTTGAATGTCTTACAAGCCAGATGTTCTACTCTCCTAATGTTATCAAAATAGGGCCATGGAGAATTATACTCTTCTAAGGGATATTGATCACATTAACATTCAAAAGATGAAATATCCTACCTCCAATCCACCCAGAATGGTTCTATTACAATAGGCCATATCCAACATATTTTATGTTGTTTTCTAACTTTGTCATATGTAGACAAGAGTTATCAAGAAATATCTAATAAAATGAGTTTTTCACTGGGATACCTAGGGATCTTGTTAGGGCTGATAGTTGTACCTACTACCCTCAAATATTTGAATGTGCAAAATTGGATGTAATAAGCCCCAACTTCTAATATCTTGGCAGTTGCCTCTTGTGACATTTTTTTTGCATAATCCTCTTCTATGAACCAGATTGTTGCAAATATAAAAGAATCATTCTTGATCCTATATTATTTACTTTTCTCCAAAAGCTTCTTCTTTACTAGGTATGTATGGCCATGCGTCAGCATCCTACATAACACCTTTCTTATAGAGCCTAGGATAATTTGTCACTCTCATAGCTAGCAAGTACACTAAGTATGATGTCATGTAAAATTTTTAGTTCTTCCTAATTACCACTAGCTATTCTTGCATGTTTTCATTGAGAATGTAGACCCAGTCAATTAGCATCTTTGCTATCTTGATAGTCTCAATGAAATTGACCATCCAAATGTTCAAATGTCCCAAAGTGGGAAAATCCATGACTATAATCAAAAGAATGATTGAATATCTAATATCTTCCTTCATATAGCCCTGTGTCATATCCACTTTTCTAACTTTCCACCCTAGGGAAGCCTTCTTAATAAGGTACAAGGACTAGATGACCTTAAAAGCTTCATCAACATGTTCTCTATACCATCTCTCAACTTGATGATAGGTCAATCTAATGAATTGATCTGCCCTTGGAAGTTGGAACACCTTCTCTATATGTTGGGTCAGAGATCCAAGGAAATCTCTCCAATTATGCTCTTAACAACCTTTTTCTTAGGAACATATTTTTGAGCTAGTGTCATGACCAATTCTAAGGACTACACTAATACTAGATGTGATGTTGTGTTAACTGGTCCAAACTTGATCAATGTAGACACCATTGGTGATTTCTCTATTGGTTTGTTTTACAATGTCAAGAATTCTCCCAGATTAGTGTGACCTATTTTTGTATCTTGTATCTCTAAATGATCATCCTGAAATCTTAATTTGGTTAGAACACTGTTGTATTTCCACTTCCCGCAAAAATTTGCATTTTATATTGCCCTTCCCGCCTTCGATATGCCCATATTCAAATACCCGTGGAGATATTAGAATTACCAATGTTTTAAACCTTATAATATATTCTTATGACCTGCGAGTTTTTGGCCGTCAAATCAACTGAGATCAGCAAAGGGCACTATCTCTCTATGGCAGAATTGCGCGAGGATTATATCAATGACATCATGCCCTGGTGACACGTTGCAGGGTGGGGTCAAAAATTTGGCTATGTCGCTATCGTGTTTTAGCTGGAGAATCTCCATAGCGACATAGCGCCCAGAAAAAATATTCACGGCGGGCAGGTCACGTTGCCAAAAAAATGTTGCGGCGGTCGGGTAAAGTTTGGCGGGCCAGAGAAGATAAATAGCGAGAACTTCAAGCAAAATATTGGGCCCCATTATGTACCTCATCTGCCCAGTTGGCAGAGCCCGGTGCCACGGCAGTGAGTCAGAAGGAACCATGCACAGATAGGGACATGTCATCGGTTGGGCGCTATGGTGCTATGGGAATTTAACCTTGATTTTCCCATAGCAACATGGTGCCTAGTCGACACGTGGTCACCCTGTGAGGCCAAGTCGCAAGTTTGCCTAGTGGTGTTTCACTGGGCTAGTAAGGAACCACCACGTGTAACCAGGCTAGAATTTTTGATAGCATAGCTAGCACAGCCAAGTTTACGATCTCCCCGACAGATCAGGGTAGATCGACGACAGGCACCATCACGTTCTGGTGAAGCTGCAGGATTTTTATCATGGTGACATAGCGCCCGTGTGCCACGTGTCCTGGTGGGACCAATTTTATGCAGCCAAGGATTGAACGACTGACGGACCAACAGGTGGACGCCACGTATTAGCGAGCCCAATGAATCAATAGAAATGGAGGGTTATGGGAGGTCAAGTTCTATGACCATGAGATTAGAAGAGATCAGCAGCAGGTGCCATCTTGCCATGGTGAAGCTGCGAGTTTTTTATCATGGCGACATAGTGCCCATTTACCACGTGTCATTCAGGTGCGGTGCGGATGCTGAGGTGTCACCAGATATGATGGGCCTGGGGTAAAGACAACACAGAGCATGATGAGTCTTTGTGATCGTCAGATGGAGACAGATCTATGGTGGGCGCCATCGCGCTATGAAGAACTACTCGAGAGATAGTGATAGGGACAATGCACTCGGATGACACGTGTCTCGCTGGCTCGGTTAAGGTTAACGATTGGCAGTTAGCGATTATTGTAACTATCATAGTCATGACAATATTTAAAGGTGGTGCGGTCAGTCCGATGAAGGTGGTCAACCGCGGAAGGACTCTCCAGGTGGCAAAACAAAGAATTATGATTAGCCCGCGTGGCCTAGTCAGCATATAAGAAACTAGGTCGACTGGTAGGCTAGGTTGATTCATGAACCAAGAAGCAGGGATGATCGATGTTATCTTGCGATTTGATCTTCACGATCATTTTCGACCTACCAGGAATGAATACAAGACATAAGGACACTCCACCCATCTAGTTAATCCATCTACCATGTTAGGGAATGTTGTGGCACCGTTTCTGTCTTCTCCAGGCTCTTCTCAGAAAGAAATGAGATTTCTTGGTATGCAAGCCAGGATTCAATCAAATCTTCGATTGGATTCTCAAGATGGGAAGTTAATGCCAGTAGGTAAGAAGTGAATGTAACGCGGAAATCTTTAGTTATGCCTGATCTATAAAGGCAATTTTGTGATCTTTTCTCAAGGTCGACTCTTCCTAATTTTCTCTGCTACTGCTTGCAGACTTGCAGTGTAAAATCCCTTTGTCTCTGAGCCATGTAATACCCTGTATCATCTCTTTCAGCCATCAGTGTGCATGAACATCATTTTGCCTCCCATTGGTGTATTGTTGAGATCAGTGATCTGCATAATGTATCTATCTTTGGCCTATTGGATAATTTACAAGTGAAATCCCCTTTTCCTGGTGTCATTCAGTTGGTCCTTTGATCTGCATGTGATTATTGATAGATATAAGTCTGGACGTGTATGACTTTTGTATGTTACCCTGGTTTTATAGTGTATATATGGGTAGGAATGAGTCTAAACACTCTATTTTGGTGCATCACCACCTTAGATTAGACTAGGTAGATTTTCTTTAATGCTCTCTTTCTCCCTTTCCCTTCTGAGAATAGATAGGTGCACCCTGATAGTAAGAGGAAGTCGGCCTTCTCCGGAGACTCAACTTCGTAGTTCAAGTCCCACAGCTTGGAGGTTGTTTCCATGTTTCACTAGGTTGTCCTTGTGCATAGGCCTTGGACAAGGGTGAAAACCTAAGTGACAACAATTTTTGGCACGCCCGGTGGGACTCATATCAGAAGATTCCATGCCTACTGGTGTCAAAAGAAGAAAGAGTTTCTAAGATTAATGCTGAAGAAGTAGTGTTGGCTTCAGTATTCAAGCCTTCAAGAGGCTAATTCATCAAGTACTTGGCGACTCTAAACATCAACAAATCTGGTTTCAAGCCAAAGTTGCAAAAATTCATGCCCAGAGATGAAACAAGGGCATCTTCTAGAGGTAATTTTCAATATCAAGAACTCTCACTTTCAAGTCCTAGAAGGAGGGCTAGAGCTTCATTATCACCAGTTAGAGGTGGAATAATAGTTAATATACCTATAAGATCTGTCTCTACTCCTCCTACTGTCCGAACTCAGCCTAGATTGCCATCAGCACTCATCGATAGAACACTTGCTTATATGGCACACCCTCGAGTTCATGCTTTTTCCACCTTTAATGGTGGAAGTCCTCTATTGTTAGCCCAAAGAAATGATATACCAGTAGCTGCACTAAAAAGCATACCTGATTTTACTGGTGAAACTTCTATTTCCCCCCTAGAGCATATCCAAGAGGTAGCGAATGTCTGCAATATTCATGGTATTACAGAAGATGATGTTGCCATCAGACTTCTAGCCTCATCTTTAAAAGGAAAAGCATTACAGTGGTATAGATGCTTAGCTCATGGTTCCATAACTAATTGGGATGGACTAGGAGCAGGATTATGCAAACATTTTGAGGATAAGAGTGACCATTTGTCACTATTAGAGCGACTGACTATAATAAAAAGAGCCCCCCATGAATGTATGACTGATTTTAATTACAGATTCCAAAAGACATGGGATAGAACACCTACTATAGTAAAACCTACCCCTGGTAATGCTTTCTTGCATTACCTTAGAGCTTTCAATAGTGACATTGCCACCACAATCCAAACTATGGGAGGAGATACATTACCAAATGCTTATGAGATAGCTATAAAAGCTGAGAATATCCCAATACAAGGTGGAAAGTTGGCTCCAAGGCCTCCTATGCCTTTCTTTCCTGATGTTCCCAACCACCAACCAACAATAGCCCCTCTCCCTATAATTTCTACATCACAAGCCCTTACTCCAGTTCCCCATGCTTCCACATCCTCAAACGGAATAGATGAACTCAAGGAAATGCTCCAAGGTCTAGTGTTGAATGCAAATAAAAGAGAAAAGACCCTAGATAAAAAATTACAAGAGCAGGGGAGGGAGTCGAAGGACCAAGGGAAGAGATTAGAGGATAGTTTTTCTCTAATACAAAATATGAGTAACAAGGTGGTGGCCTTAGAAAGGCAGCAAGCTCAAGGTGGCAAGCCCCCTCAGTTACAATATCAAGCTCCAAGTGGTGATAGGCCTCCTAAGTAGTGGAATAGCTCTTTTGATCAGAATAGGCAAAATAGTCATGCTGCTGCTTCAAGCTCAAATTAGAACAGAGCTTTAGTCCCTCAAAATAACTTGGCCCAAGATCAAGATTTTTGTCCTTCTTGCAACTATTCTTATACCTATTGCATGTGTTAGAAGGCAGAATCTTATATGGCCCTAACTGTCCAAGAACCTACAGCAAAGCAACTATACAAAGAAGATCATACCAAGGAGGCATCATATATTTAGAGGCAGGGTGATTTCTCTTTCATGAATGACCAGATGGAGGAGCATTGTAATGTAAACCAAGATTCTATTGCTCATAACACAAGAAGCAAGAAGAGAGCTATGGAACATGCTACTCCTCCTTCTCCTAAGCAGGCCTCAACTTCAAGTGTTATACCTAACACACAGATGACAAATGAGCAAACAAACACTCCACAAAAGCAAAGGCAAGGTCCAAGAGAGGAGAATGCAAGTGATCCCTATGTTGCTCCATCTCAACCTCTCATGAGCGCAGCTCCCAAAGTTTCTACCAAAATTCCTAATGCACCATTGAGTGTGGTAGAGCAAATGAAGAAGACCAATGTAAACATTTCCATGTGGGATGTTGTTGCTACCATACCAATGCAGAGGAAGATGCTGCAGCAAGAATTGGAAAGGATTGAGCCCAAGGATCAGTCATCTACCATGGAGAGTGCTACTAGTTTAGTACAACTAGCAGGAGATGTGGAGACAAATAAAAAGGTTAGACCTCCTCCATTTTATGTTTCTCTGATTATAGGGGGCAAATTAGTCCATAATTGCATCATAGATTCGGGGGCTAGTAGCTCAGTAATGCCTAGGTGTGTTGCTAATTCTTTAGGGATGAAATATGAGCCCATTGTTAGGGATGTGTTACAACTAGATGGGAGTACTGTCAAAACTGTAGGCATCCTTAGAGGTGTGGAAATGGCCCTACATGCATGCCCTGGTTGTACTGTGATTCAAGACATATCTGTTGCTGAGGTTAAGCCCTATTTTGCCATTTGTCTTTCAAGAGACTTCACTGCTCAAATTGGTGGATTCATATCTGCTGATTGGTCTTACATGTCATTTAAGACTAGATATGGGGCCAATGCTTCAATAAGAGCAGAACCTCAAGCCCTTTATCACACTGAACCCTACACTCCCAACTTCATCAATATGAATTGCCCTATCCTAGAGATGGATGAAAATAACATAGTAAATGAGCCTATCACTTCCATAGTAGAGATTCCTGATTTCTTCTTAGATGAGTGGGCAAATACATGTCAGTTTGAGCCTATGTCGGAAACCCTTGAGACAGGCCTCAGTACATATTGCATAATAGAGAAAGAGGCTCAAGTTCCTAACCTTGTTGAGACTAATGATGATGTAAATGGAGTATGGAGTATGTACTTTGATGGCTCAAGGAATAGAAATGGATCAGGGGTTGGTGTTATGTTGATCTCTCCTACACAAATAAGATACTACTTCTCTTTTAGGTTCCAATTCAGTTGTACCAATAATGTGGCCGAGTATGAATCCTTGATCCAAGGTCTCCTACTTGCCCAAAAGAGGGGAATTCAAGCCTTGAAAGTATATGGGGACAGTGAGTTGGTAGTGAACCAAGTGACAAATTAGAATATCACCAAAAATGGCCTGCTCAAGTCTTATAAACACAGAGTCTGGGATTTGCTTGAGGGTTTCCAAGCATTTAATATTCAAAGCATTCCTAGGAAAGAAAATAAATATGCTGATAGACTTGCAGTAGTGGGTGCATCTTATGATGTGCCAAGGAATCTCGAGGAAGAAAAGAAACAACAAGTAAGGGTAGTGGTAAGGCCCACTGTTCCTGATAATAATACTCATTGGCAAGTGTTTGAGTCTAATGAGCAAATTGTGAGCTTCTTGCAGAATGAAGCAGAATTTTTAGAGAGAAATTAGTCAAGACTACAAGATCAATATGGTGATCAGATCATTCTTCTTAGTTCCAACAAGCTACCCAAGGGTCTCATCACCTTGGAGAGTGTCTTTAATCCTGATGATCAGTCAGGGGATAAAGGAATGAATCTAGCTGCAGAAAAGGATGACCATGCCCCAGTTACTATTGCTGATGGAAAATCTCTTAACATGGGGAAGGTATGTTCTGAAGCTGAGCAAGAAAATTTCATTCATCTATGTCAAGAATTTAGTGATGTATTTGATTGGACATATGATGATTTAAAAGGGTTTGACCCTAGTTTGTTTCAGCATACCATAGATTTAGTTGATAGGGTCAAACCAGTAAGGCAAAAATAGAGGCCAGTGAATCCCAAGATTGAACCTTTAATTAGGAAAGAACTATCCAAACTGATTGAGGCTAACATAATTTTTCCTATCAAACACTCATCATGGGTAGCTAACCTTGTCCCTGTAAGGAAGAAGAATGGAGAAATTAGATTGTGTGTGGACTTTAGGGATCTTAATCAAGCTTCCCTTAAAGATCGCCATCCTCTTCCTTCTATGGAGAAAATTTTGTCCAAGGTCAGTGGGTCAAGGAGATTCTCTTTTCTTGATGGGTTTTCTGGTTATAACCAAGTGCTGGTTAAAGAGTCTGATAGCATTTACTACTAAATGGAGCACCTATGCTTATTGTAAAATGCCATTTGGATTAACAAATGCAGGTGCCACATTCCAAAAGGCAATGGAGGTAGCTTTCAGAAGATTAATTGACAAGTTTGTCTTAGTATACCTTGATGATATAACTGTGTATTCCAAGAATGTGGAAGATCATCTTGATCATTTGAGACAGGTATTTCTAAGATGTAGAGAGTTTGGGGTATCTCTCAACCTAGCCAAATGTGTCTTTTCTACAAACCAGGGAAAACTATTGGGACACATTGTATCTAAAGATGGATTGACCATTGATCTAGAAAGAACAAAAGCAATACTTGCCCTTCCTCTCCCTAAACACAAGAAAGGGCTGCAAAGTTTCCTTGGTAGGATAAATTTTGTAAGAAGGTTTATTCCTAATCTTGCTACCATGGTGAAACCCCTTACAGGCATGCTCAAGAAAGATATGGTCTTCTCATGGACCAAGGAGGGGAAGAAGAGTTTTGAAAAGATCAAGGCAACCATAGCATCAGCCCCTACCCTCATGAACCCAACTTTTGAGAAAGACTTCATCCTCTATACTTTAGGTGGTGAGTCAAGTATTTCTGCTATCTTGACTCAAACAAATGACAAGAATGAGGAGCAGCCCATAGCCTTCTTTAGTGAAGGGCTCAAGGAATACGAGGATAAGTATAGCTTTGTTGAGAAGCAAGCCCTTGCAGTCAGTAGAGCCTTGAAGAAGTTCAGACACCTCTTATCCCATAATAGGATCCATTTGTTGGTGCCCCATGCAAGTGTAAAAGACTTCCTGTTAAACAAAGATATCAGTGAGAAGAGAGCTGGATGGATCACTAGGGTAATGGAATATGATGTTGACATTCAGATTACCAAATTGGTAAGAGGGAGAGGATTATGCAAAGAGATGTTATCAGACCAAGATTCAAATGAAGAAGCTGCTATGGTAATTACAGAGCAGCAAGGGGAAAGAAATGTTAGTGCCCCAAAGAGCTGGATGGATGACATGAAGAACTTTCTATCAGGAGATGGGTACCCTCAGGGATTGGACAAAACTAAAAGGAGACAATATAGACTGCAATCCATTCCCTATGTTGTGATTGATGATATCCTATTCAGAAAGGATTTTAATGGGACTCTATTGAGATGTATTGAAGAGGATCAGGTTGAGAGGATGATTAAAGAACTTCATGATGGCCCTGATGGTGGCCACTTCTCTGCAAGAAAAACTGCCATAAAGATCATGAGGGTTGGATATTATTGGCCATCTCTATTCTATGATTGTTACAGGTATGTGAGGAAATGTGAGAAATGTGTTTTTTCCTCAGGAAAACAGAGACTTGCAACTCTTCCTCTTCATCCTATTCAGGTGGATCAGCCCTTCACCCATTGGGGGTTGGATTTTATAGGCCCCATTAATCCTCCATCTAGTGTAGGTCATAAATGGATCTTGGCTGCTACTAATTATTTCACTAGGTGGACAGAGGCAGTTGCCTTGAAGGATGCCACAGAGCCATCAGTTGTTGAATTTCTTGATGGAATTGTATCTAGATTTGGTGCTCCTTCTACTATCATCTCAGATAATGCCAAGTCTTTTGTTGGAACCCAGATTTGTGCATGGGCCATGAATCACAATATCTACCTGAGCACATCATCAAACTACTATCCTCAAGGTAATGGTTTGGCTGAATCTTCCAACAAGAATCTGATTAGAATTATGAAGAGGACAATAGAAGACAATCAGAGGGCCTGGCATAAGAAATTAAGGACTACTCTGTGGGCTGATAGGATAACACCCAAGAGATCTATTAGGAATTCACCTTTTGTGCTAGTATATGGTAGGGAAGCTAGACTCCCAATCTCATTGGAGTTCCCATCCTTGGAGTTAGTTCATCAGCTGGAACTAGTTGAAGATGATGCCATGTCAGTAAGAATGGAAGAACTAATTGAGTTGGAAGAAAAGAGAAACAAAGCCATGAAAACTCTAGAGATTCATCAATAGCAGATGAAGAAGAATTTTGATAAGAAGACAAGGGCCAAAATCTTCAGAGAGGGGGATCTAGTCCTCAAATGGGACTCAGACAAAGCAAAACTAGAAAGACATTCCAAATTTGATGCACTATGGAGCGGCCCTTATCTGATTTCCAGTTTAAAATAGGCAAATGCATTCCAATTGAGCAGACCTAACGGTGAAACTCTGCCCATTCCAATCAATGGGATCTATCTAAAGCCCTGTTTTTGAAGGGTTATGAGTCCATGTACATAGTTAATCTAGTTGCTTCCTATTTGTTTCTGTTTTGCAATAAGTGCATGTGCACATGGCTCTCTTCTTGAGTCGTTGATTTCCAAAGTTTTGACATGTCTCAAGCTACTGAGGAGGTTCTGTTTTTTGTTTCCAATCATTGAAGCAGAGCTAGAACCTTAAAGGTTTTCAATGTTTTGATTTCCTCTTTAAGGGTTAGGGTTTCTTGCAGTTCTCAGGTTCATACCTTTAAGACCCATTTCTTGACTCCATAGCCCAATGGATTTTTTGCAGGCACTAGTCTTATGCATTGAGCGGGCTCATGCCCCATGTGAGTCACTAGAAATGTTGTATTTCCACTTCCTGCCAAAATTCACATTTTATATTGCCCTTCCCACCTTCGATATGCCCATATTCAAATACCCATGGAGATATTAGAATTACCAATGTTTTAAACCTTATAATATATTCTTACGACTTGCGAGTTTCTGGCCGTCAGATCAACTGAGATCAGTGAAGGGCACTATCTCTCTATGGCAGAATTGTGCGAGGATTATATCAACAACATGACACCCTGGCGACACGTCGCGAGGTGGGGTCCAAAATTTGGCTATGTCGCTATCGCGTTTTAGCCGAAGAATCTCCATAGCGACATAGCACCCGACAGAAATATTCATGGCGGGCAGGTCACGTTGCCAAAAAAATGTTGCGGCAGTCGGGTAAAGTTTGGTGGGCCGGAGAAGATAAACAGCGAGAACTTTAGGCAAAATATTGGGCCCCATTATGTACCTCATCTGCCCAGTTGGCGGAGCCCAGTGCCACGACAGTGAATCAAAAGGAACCACACACAAATAGGAACATGTCATCAGTTGGGCACTATGGTTCTATGGGAATTTAACCTCAATTTTCCCATAGCGACATGGTGCCTGGTCGACACGTGGTCACCCTGTGAGGCCAAGTCGCAAGTTTTCCTGGTGGTGTTTCGCTAGGCCAGTAAGGAACCACCACGTGTAACCAGGCCAGAATTTCTGATAGCACAGCTAGCATAGCTGATTTTAGGATCTCCCCAATAGATCAGGGCCGATCAACGACAAGTGCCATTGCGTTATGGTGAAGCTACAAGATTTTTATCATGGTGACATAGCGCTCATGCGCCACGTGTCCTGGTGGGACCAATTTCATGCAGCCAAGGATTGAACAACCGACGGACCAATAGGAGGACGCCATGTATTAGCAGGCTCAGCGAATCAATAGAAATGGAGGGTTATGAGAGGTCAAGTTCTGTGACCGTCAGATTAGAAGAGATCAGCGGCAGGCACCATCTCTCCATGGTGAAGCTGCAAGTTTTTTATCGTGGTGACATAGCGCCCATTTACCACGTGTCATTCAGATGTGGTGCAGATGTTGAGGTGTCACCAGATATGATGGGCCCAGGGTAAAGACAGCACAGAGCACGACGAGTCTTCGTGATCGTCGAATGGAGATAGATCTATGGTGGGCGCCATCGCGCTATGAAGAACTACTCGAGAGATAGTGATAGAGACAACGCGCCCAAATGACACATGTCTCGCTGGCTCGATTAAGGTTAATAGTTGGTGGTGAGTGGTTATTGTAATCATCACAGTCGTGACAATATTTAAAGGTGGCATGATTAGTTCGATGAAGGTGGTCAACCACGGAAGGACTCTCCAGGTGGCAAAACAAAGGATTATAATTGGCCCGCGTGGCCTAGTCGGCATATAAGAAATCGGGTTGACTAATAGGCTAGGTTGATTCATGAACCAAGAAGCAGGGATGATCGATGTTATCTTGCGATCTAATCTTCGCAATCATTTTTGACCTACTAGGAATGAATGCAAGACATAAGGACACTCCACCCATCCATTCGATCCATCTACCATGTCAGGGAATGTTGTGGTGCCGTTTCTGTCTTCTCCAGGCTCTTCTCAGAAAGAAATGAGATTTCTTGGTATGCAAGCCAGGATTCAATCAGATCTCCGATTGGATTCTCAAGATGGGAAGTTAATGCCAGTAGGTAAGAAGTGAATGTAACGTGAAAATCTTTAGTTATGCCTGATCTATAAAGGAAATTTTGTGATCTGTTCTCAAGGTTGACTCTTCCTGATTTTCTCTGCTACTGCTTGGAGACTTGCAGTGTAAAATCCCTTTGTCTCTGAGCCATGTAATACCCTATATCATCTCTTTCAGCCATCAGTGTGCATGAGCATCATTTTGCCTCCCATTGGTGTATTGTTGAGATCAGTGACCTACATACTGTATCTATCTTTGGCCTATTGGATAATTTACAAGTGAAATCCCCTTTTCCTGGTGTGATTCAGTTGGTCCTCTAATCTGTATGTGAATATTGATCGATATAAGTCTGGATGTGTATGACTTTTTAATGTTACCCTGGTTTTGTAGTGTATATATGGGCAGGAATGAGTCTGAACACACTATTTTGGTGCATCACTGCCTTAGATTAGACTAGGTAGATTTTCTTTAACACTCTCTTTCTCCCTTTCCCTTCTGAGAATAGATAGGTGTGCCCTGACAGTAAGAGGAAGCCGGCCTTCTCCAAAGACTCAACCTCGTAGTTCAAGTCCCACAGCTTGGAGGTTGTTTCCATGTTTCACTAGGTTGTCCTCGTGCATAGGCCTTGGACAAGGGTGAAAACCTAAGTGACAACAAACACCTTGGAACTTGAATACCATACGCTTTGGGAGAATCTTCTTAGTGAGGGAGGATGATGAGGAAGCCATTGAATATGCACAAAAAGGACTTATATTAGTCAAAAGTCAAAAAAAATTAATAAAGTCAAACTCTATTACTAACACAAGAAGAAAAAAAAAATATATGAAAAAAAACATTAAAAAAATGTAGTTTTACCCTCTTTTCTTGTAAAAAGGTGCACCTGGAACATCTGATAGGTGCACCTAGTGTACTTTTAAACTTTAGAAAAGGTTTTAAATGGCTGGGCTACTCATCAGAGCACCTCATGGGGTTTACTCATGCTCACCTTATACTTATTTATGTACAAAGAGTTTTTTTTTTTTAAGTGGTGTGTAGTAGCACATCTAATTAGGTGCACTATGATGCAACATAAGTTTTTAATAATTTGGTTTAAACTTTTTTACATTTTATTAAAAAAAAAAGGTAACTAGTTGTGCACCTAATTACATGCACTATTGTTCACCTTAGTTTTGGTTTCATTAACATTTGCTTGTGTTTTGCATAGATGGAATGTCACACCTACTAAGGTGTGAAGGTGCAACACAAAGCTCTAGTTAGGGGTGAATGAAATGAAGTAGGGAGAGAAGTGGGGGTCCCTAGGTTATATAGACATAGGGTCCAAGAACACATTTGGTGCTATGTAGGTGCACAACTATGATATTGCACATCTACACATCACCAAAGGAGTGATCCCCTTTTTATCTAGTATTTTGAACATGAGTGCCCCTATCGAGGTGTGCTAGTGTAGTTTTTTCCCTATGTAAAAAACTTATCTCCCTCAGATTTTTTTATTTTTTAGATCTAGTTCTTGCACTAGGACCCAGATCAGGTCAAAAAACACTAGACAAAATCCTAAAAAGACTCAGATCCTAGACTAGGGTTCCAAAAGGCTAAACAAATAAAGTAGGGGGTCCCTATTTCTAAATGAAATGAGACATGCATTGTAAAAACACAATAGTACTGAGAACCCTTCTTCCTATCTATGAAATTAGAGTGTTTGTTATTAAAGAAATGAGATGTGATCCAAATAGAAATATAACTTTGGATGTTGTAGTTGGAAGATTGATAGCTTTTGATTTGGATAACTATGATAACTATGTTCCTAGTTCCAAAGGTATTGAGTCTACATTTGAAGCCAAACTTTCACTCAAGAAAAGGGGTAAGAAATCAAACGTCAATCAATCAGAAAGTGAAGAAGAAGAAAGTTTAGATAGTGATCTTGAAGTTGTTGAAGCTCTTCTTGTAAGGAAATACTCCAAAGGTAGAGGAAAGTAGAAGGTTAAGATTCCTCTAATCTACTTCTCTTGTGAAGAAGTTGGTCACATTGTTGTTAGGTGCCCAAATAGAGGAAATAGGGATGAAAAGAAAAGTAATAAGTACAAAGGCAAGAAAGAATTCAAACACTACAAGGACTACAAAGACAAAGGTAAGAAATCTTGTTTTATGACTGTAGATTATAATAATAGTGAAGATGAAATGGTATATATTACTATAAACAATGAATCTAATGATGAAGCAGATAAGATGGTACTTATCTTTCATGTTAGCAAAAATGATACATGGATTATTGATTGTGGATGCTCACATCATATGACTAGAGATAAAACAAAGTTTGAGCACATGGAATATTATCATAGTGGTAGTATGAGATTTGGAAATAATGAACCTTGTTGCATAAGAGAAAAATGATGTATCTCATTAACTAATGAACTTATATGTGACAATGATTATTGGGTTGAAGGACTAAAGAATAATCTACTGAGTGTGGCACAGTTGAATAACATTCAATTCAAGATAGAATATATGAATGGGAAGGCCAAACTACTAGATAGAAAAGGAAATATAGTTGGATCTAGCAAAAAAACAAAAGGTAATCTATTCTATCTAGATCTTAGTGAAAGTTCATGTTTTATTTCTCAAGTAGAAGAAAACTAGTTATGGCACAAAATATTATGTCATGTGAAATTTGATAACCTAGTTAAGATAAGCAAAAATAGAAGAGTAAGAGGTATTCCTAGCTTGAGGAAACCTTATATGGGTCTGTGCAAAAACTATCAAATTGGTAAGATGGCAAAGATTAGTTTAAAAAGAAAGAACAATCATTCTAAAGACATCTTAGAAATTTTTAATACAAACTTATGTGGACCTATTGGAATAGAAATTTATAGTGGAGATAAGTTTTAAATTATTTTTGTTGATGACTATTCTAGAATGATGATTGTAATGTATCTGAAAGAAACATTTGAAGCTTTTCAAAAATTCAAACCGTATCTGGCAAGAGTAGATAAAGAAACTAGAAAGAATCTAAAATATTTGAGATTAGAAAAAGGTGGTGAATTCATTTCCAATAAGTTCAATGAATTATACAATAAGAAATGAATTAAAAGACAAGTATTAGCCCTTGATACTCCTCAGTAAAATAGTATAGATAAGAGAAGGAATATATCCATCATGGATTGTGCAAGAAAACTAATGATAGAAAATAATTTTGCAATCAAATACTAGAAGAAAGCAATCAACACTATAGTTCATACCTTGGATAGATTATAGCTAAAGAAAGACTCAAATCAAACTCCTTATGAACTATGGTATGGCTACAAACCTAATGTAAGTTACTTGAAAGTATTTGGTAGCAAATGTTATATCTTGAAAGAATCTATGGAAGGTAAATTTGATGTCAAAGCTGATGAAGGCCTATTCCTAGGATACTCATGCAAAAATAAAGCATACAAATGTTTGAATTTGTTGACTCATAAAAACATAGAAAGTGCATATGTGAGAATTGATGAGCTTGTAGAAAAGACTAAAGAAGAAAGAAACAAAGAGCCTAAGGATTACAAAAGATTTCTTTACTATGAACCTAATACCCTGCCAAATATATCTAAAAGATAGGAGGCTTCACCTCCTGAGTCTTCAAAATCTCCAACATCTACTGAGTTACAATTAGTGCAACCCAAGTCATAGTCTGAAGGACCCTTGAGTCATAGTCAGGAGCTACCGAGATTTTATTAGAGAAAACTAGGTCTAATGGACCCAAGTCACAAATAGTAGGACCTGAGCTTGATATTGAAGTTCATGAAGAAATTATTGAAACAAACTCCAAAGCCAAAGAACCTATGTCAGCAAGATATCTCAGAAGGCATCATGCACCTAATCAAATCATTAGACACAAGTCAGATTATAAGGTGTTTGAACTTTACTAGCATATGCAACTCATAGAGGTTTTAAAGCTTATAAAATGGATGTAAAATGTGCATTCTTGAATGGAATTCTTGATGAGGAAGTACATAGAACAACCTAAAGGTTTTGTAGATCTTAGAAAAAGAAACATGGTCTAAAAATTACACAAGGCATTATACAGTCTCGGGAAAGTTCCCAATGCTTGGTATGAAAGACTTCATAAATACTTGATATCGATTGGTTTTCAAAGAAAAAATGGTAACATTAGTATGTATATCAAAGAAGGATTAGACAAGAAGATTGTGTTGGTAGAAATATTCATGAATGAAACTTTATTCATAGGAAATGATGACTTGTGCAATGAATTTTTAGAAGAAATTAGTAAAGAATTAGAGATGTCTATGTTTGAAGAGATAAAATTATTAGTTAAATTATAGATCCAACAAAAGAAATATGATATCTATATTAATCAATCTAAATATATCAAGGAGATAGTAAAGAAATTTGGAATCAAACATTCAAGACCAGTTGGAACCCCTATGTCTACTAGACATAAGCTTTCCAAAAATGATGATTTCGAAGAGGTAGATTAGGCCACATATAGATCAATGATTGGGAAATGGTAGTATGTAGTACATACAAGGCCTGATGTTGCTTTAGCAGTTGGTATGGTGGCAATATTCTCATCAAATCTCGAGGAAAATCACATGAAAGAAATCAAAAGAATCACAAGATATCTGAAAGGTACTAAAGACTATGGTTTATGGTACAAAATATGAGGCAATTTGGATTTAAAACTATGTATAGATGTTGATTGGGCAAGAAGTATTGATTATAGAAAGAGCACTAATGGTGAATCATTCCTTCTTAATAAAAGACTAGTGTCCTGGACAAGCATGAAATATAATTGTATTTCTTAATCCATGGCAGAGGAAGAATATGTGACAACAATAGTTGATTATTCTAATATTGTTTGGTTCAAACAACTGTTGATAGGTATTAAGATAGAGATCAAGGATCTAGTGGTTATATACTATGATAACACTAGTGCAATCAATATATCAAAGAACCAAGTGATGCATACCAAAAAAAAAATACATTTGTATAAAATATCATTTTTTTGAGATAATTGGTACAAGATAAAGAAGTAAGATTTGAATGTGTAAATGTAAAAGAAGAAATTTTAGACATATTCACCAAGTCATCACCTAAGAATGCATTTCTATATCTAAGAAGTAAGCTAAGGGTCATTCCCCTATTTGAAGCTCACTAAATGAAGTTTAGTGACACATCAACCATAACATATTAAAGATATATCAGTTGGTCTAATATTGACACTGGCATATTGCAAATGAATTAGAATTTTAGGTACATTGATACTCATTGAATATTGTCTTCAGCATGAGATGTCAAAGATGGAGAAGTTTGCTATCATATCTCATAGAAATTTTGTAAAGATAAAGAGAAAGAGATATCAAAAGGGAGAATGAACTTGGTTTGATATCAAAGATAAAGTTTTCCATTAGAAGAAGTTTTTGTAGACATAAGTTTTTTTATATAGGGAGAAACTAAAGGTAGAAAGAGTTTACACTAATAGAGGGGGTTTGCATGGATGAGAATTTGAATGAAACTATGTATATGTTCCTTACTTTATTTTTATTCTAAATTTTTTATTGCATTATGACATGTTTTCTTGTCATTAGTCCCAAATAGGTTGATTGTTGAATACAATTGATTAATTATGTATTGTCTTCGATGTTACACAAAATGTCATATCATTACTGGTCATTGTATGTTGAGGTCACTCAGGAATTGAAGATAATTTTCTATGCCTATTAAGCATTCCAAAGTTTCCCTAGTTTAGAACATAGTCTTTATTGAGTTCACTTGGGCTTCAAAGGAAAAATGTTGAGTGTTAACTAAGCTCACTCAGTTAGTGAAGGAAGTGTTGGATGGAACCATTATTAATCGAGCTCACTTGATTACCAAAATAACTTTATGAATATGTAGTGTTGACCGAGTTCACTTGATTAAATTAGGAAAATCACTTCTAAGTTAGTGTCTACCAAGTAGGGTTAGCTAATGATGATTTTTTCTTGTTTTAGCATATTGAGTTACATTGAATTATTTGTTGGATCTAGCTAACTAAGAAGATGAATATTGATTATTCTAAGTTGTACTCTAGTTGACTTGACAATATGAAATATATAAATATAAGGTCAGGTTGATAATTAAAAAAAAGAGATGCATGGAACATAATTGAAGATTTAATTATGGTAAGAGGAAGTGAATTAGAAGGATAAGTAGAATATCCTTGTGGAGTTGAAAAGATACATTTGGTCAAGAAGGATCAAGTATATAGGCCAAAATTGAGATCTAAAATCAACAATTCAGTTGCATCATAAATCAGGTCATCTCATTGTTACTCTCTAACTATTGTAGCAGTGATCTAAATCTCTTAAAAAAGTTGTTTTAACAACTATTTTTAATTCCTTTAACAAGGTGGCATTTCTATTGAATTTTCAAAAGACCTCTAACAAGGCCACTCTTAATAGGGTGATTAAATCTCTTAATAGGGTCACACCTAATGGTGTGTTGTGTATCCTTTAATAGGGTTGGTTCCTAATAGGACTCACTTTAGAAGAGTGAAAATCAGTAACTAGTTGTAATTGGTGGTTTTTCCCAATAGGGTTTCCTCAATAAATCTTGGTGTCAAGTGTGTTCATGCTATTTCTTTTATGTGTTTGAAACTAAGTTAAAGTAATATTAATCACATATAATATCTTAAATATTTTCATGTTATATATTTACCAATATATTTTAGTGTTTATCAAGTTACAACATTTTTTCTATGTGTTTGTCAAGCATCAACAAAGTTAAGTTTTCACAAAGTTGTTTTGTATCAACATCTCAGGGATATGGGATTTATTTTAGTGGTAACTAATTCACACCATCCCTCTTAGTTGCTCATCTTATATTTCCAACATAAAGTCCACACTAATGCACTCCTAAGGCCTATTTGGGATCGGAAATGGTTGGTAGAGACCTTAATTTGATGATATCGTCTTTGCCTTTTGAAACACCACATTTATTCATATATATCCTTACATGTTTTGCATATTAGGCCAATAGTAGAACCTATCTACTAAGTCTAGGGTCTTGTTCAACCCAAAGTGCTCACTCAAACTCCAATTGTGTTTTTCTTGAACAAGATTCTCCCTCATGGAGCCTCTTGGGACATAAAATCATTTTCCATTAAGTAGTAACCCATCTTGCAATGTTCAGATAGCATATTCACAATGAAAATGATTATCAAATTCAGTGCATACCTTGTAGATCTCTTAGAAGTCTACATCTCCTTTATAGAGGTCTTTGAATTCCTCAACTCCAATTCTCTACAACTAGATCTCCTGAAAAAGTGAGAAACCTCCTACTAAGTGCATCTACAACCTTATTATTAACTCCCTTCTTGTTCTTAATGGCGAAGGTGTAGGACTATAGTAGTTCCATCCACTTGATATGCCTCAAACTTAGTTTGTCTTAAGTGTTTATTTAACATAGGGCTCGGTTATCACTATAAACCACAACTCCTCAGGTAATAGGTAATGCCTTAAAATTTTTAAGGGCTTGTATTAAAGTGTATATTTCTATGTCATAGGATCAATACCTAGAATTGGCCTCATTTAACCATTCACTTAAGAATGCCACTAGCCTACCCTCTTGGCTTAGGACTACATCCATTGCAATGCTGCCTACATCACATTCCACTATGAATGGATTATCAAAACTTTGAAACACTAGTGTAGGATTGGTAGCTAGTTCCATCTTCAATTTTTTAAAGCCTTCATTGACTTCCTTGGTCCACACAAAATTTTTCTTGAGTCCTCCTTTTATGATGTTAAGGATTGGTGCATAAATTTCATTGAATCTTCTTACAAACCTCCTATAAAACTGAGCCATCCCATGAAAAATTTTGACTTCAGTCCTTGTCCTAGGAGTAGGCCAACCTAAAATGGTGTCCAACTTTCTCTTTTCCATGTTTAAGATACCTTATGATACTAAAAACCTTAAGTAGACTAGCTCTTTCTTAAACTGAATTCACTCTTTTCAAGGTTCATGGTGAACTTTCCTTCTTGGAATTTCCCCAACACAAGTTCTAAATGTTTTTGGTTATTTTTTTAATAATAAATATAAGGACATCATCTAGGTAGACTAACACAAAGACTCCTATTAATCCTTTAGAACCTCATTCATCACCCTCATAAAGGTACTAGGTGCATTTGTAAGCCCAAATGACATTACTGGCCACTCATATAACCCCTTTGTGATCTTAAAGGCTAACTTTTGGTCATCAAGCTCTTTCATTCTATTTTTATAGTAGCCACATTCTAAATCAATCTTGGAGAAGTATTTAGTAGTCCCTAATAAATCCATTGTATCTTCTATTCTACGAATAGGAAACCTATATCTAATAGTTAACCTTTTTATTTCCCTAGAATCAGTATAAATTTTCCACTTACCTCCCTTTTTAGGAGCCGACACCACTAGCACTGCACATGGGCTTATACTCTTCATGATTATACCTTGATCCCAAAGGTTTGGACTTTCCTTGTGATCTCTTTGTTCTTCTTTGGTGTCATTTTGTATGTAGCCTTGTTAGGTAGTGATGCCCCTAACAAAAAATCAAATTGATGATTGATTTCTCTATTTGGGGTAGTGTAGGTAGTCTACTTTCACAAATGATGTCTTTGAACTGATCTAGTAGTTGTTGCACCTCTTATTGCATAGGTGATTATTTTGGTGTGTCCTCTTCCCTTAGTTTCACTAGTATGGCATAGCTAAATCCTTCTTCCTTCTTCACATCTTTTAGGAAATCCTTCCCACTCATCAAAAGTGTATTGGATTCTACCTTCTCCACTATATCTTCATCTATCAAAGATTGAATCTTATAAGCTACTCCATTCTTCTTGAATGAGTATTTGTTCTCCTTGCCATGGTCTTCTAAGAAACATATGACATATATCCATTGGTATCACATCACAAATTATTCTACCTTAATACTTTCCTTTGGTGAAATCAATCCACACTTTCTCATTAAATAGTATGTTTTTCCCTTTATTCAACTAGGTGACTTTATATGGATATTCATGGGGTATCTTGGTGATTTTAAACTTCTAAACTGTATCCTTTGAAATGAAATTATCAGTAGATCTTGAATCAATTATGACCTTTCATAACTTTCCTAATATCTTGCACTTGACCCTAAAAAGAGCCCTCCTTTTCTTGTGCTCATCCTTGGTGAGATCTTTGATGAATATCCTTCTCAACATTAGATTTTCAGCTTTCTTTGAATCTAAACTCACCTCTGAGTATTTAGGACAATCCTCCTCTTGCACATATACTATCATTTTCTCTCTTTGTGAAGATGATGGCTTTTTAGGGCACCTATAAGTTGGTGACCCAACTACTCACAATTGTAACACTTCATGGAAGCAAAGTGGGAACTTCTTCCAAATGCTCCTAATCTCCCTCTTCCACCACTAGGAAAACTTTTTCATATGCCATAACTACCTTTGTCATTAGATGCATGTACTTCCTCAATGAACTAGGAGTCTCCTTGTCCATGTTCTCATTTCTTCTTCTACTAGAACCTCCTCTATGTCCACTTCTAGAGTCTCTGCCTCTTGCTCTTACCTTACTACTTGAGTCTAGTTTCTTTTTTAATTCTTCTTCAACTTTGATATCCATTTGATAATAGCTATGAAGAATAGTGAGTGTAAAGAGATTTAGTTCTTCTCTTATACTCCATCTAACACCATTTAGATAAATGGAAACCATTATGCTTTCAATTTCTTGCATTTTAGACCTAAAGCTTAGTTTTTTAAACTACTTAGTATATGTAGCCACTTCTAGGTCTCTTTATCTGAGAATTTTTATTTTCTTATGTAGTTAGATGTCATAATCCTCTAGTAGGTATTTTTTCTTCAATTTAGCCACTATAGTCTTCCAATTGACTATTGGCTTCTTGCCTTCCTTCTCTCTTCCATCCTACAAGAACTTTAACCAAGTCAATGCTTGTCCTCTTAACCCTAATTTGGTTATCTTCACCTTTTGAGCCTTTTTTATTCCATCACATTCAAAGTGATTTTTCATACCCTGAATCCATTTCAAAACTAATTATGCATATGTTCTTCCAGTAAAGATGGGAATTCCTTTTAGTGTCTAGTTATAGTTCTATTTCATCTTCTTCTTGATTATTTCTCTTATCCTTATCCACTTCTAATTGCTCTTCTATCTTGCTTGTAATTTCAAAAAATTCCTCTAGTTTTTACTTCATCTTTTCTAAAAATGTCTTAAGAAGCTTGTTCTTCTCTTATTGTTCTATAAAATCTCTTTCAAACTCTATATTGGTCACTATGATGCTTTCTCGTATAGATTCACACACCTCTGACATGCACTCTACACTACCCAAGCCTTTTAATGACTCTAATACCACTTTGATGGGGAGTCCTAATTAACTCTCAAGAGCCCTTGTAGTTCTTCCTATGGTATTTCTCCTTACCCTATTTGGAGATTACTTCTAATAAACCTATCTTCTTTAGAAATCTTCACCAATTTTAAACATCAATTAATGTGCTATTAATGTGCATATGTGCCAACACCCTATTGTTTCTTTTAATGATAAAAAACTTAGTACTTTTCTATTGTTAAGTAGTTAATTATAATTATAATTTTTTATATAAATGTTATTATTATTAATGTCGATCAACAATCTACAATGACATAAAGGGAGTTAGATGGTGTAAGTGTGTTAGTGTTAAGATATATATTTTTTAAGTTTAAAATTGACAATCATTTACATGTCAAAGTTATATAATTTTTTATAAAAAAAAGTGTATTTTTAAAATTAATTAATTAAAAGTTACATAAAATATTTGCTAAAATATAAACTTTAGAGATATAAATGATATTTTTTTAGAAATTCAAACAAAAAAAAGTTGATCACAAAGGCACAGCAAACTATCCAACCACCTTTTTGAGTAAAGAGAATGAAATAAAACAACTCAGAGAACAACACCAAAGAGAGAGAGTGAATAAGAATTACTTTATTGATTCATACAATTATCAACATACATGACCAATTGTAAGGCCTTCTAGGTTATGACCAATACTTTATTGACTCATCTCTATAAGTCCAACTCTAAACTTTCTCTTCTAGGATCATCTATCCCCAAATTTCTAAGTGATCCTCTATGCTAAACCCAAACATCATTATTTACACTTTCCAAAATGTCTTATATAAGATACTAGATCATTACATAATAGAATTTCAACCTTAAAATGGTCTTCACACATTCCACAACTAGATCTATACATTATATTCATGACTCAAATTAAATAGATAAGTTGACTCAAACTAAGAATGAATCACAAAATAAATTAGTAAAATAAAGAAATAAGCATCAGTAAACATCAAGTTCACTTGGCACATGAAGGAATGCTCAACAAACATTGGAAAACTTGACACATATAGAAATTATTTGCCAAAACTTGACAATTCAACACATATAGGAACTCGACAATGATTACAACTTGACAACTACTCAAACTAGGCATTAACTGGCAGAATGAAAAAATATGAGTAGGATAGCAAGACAACCTAGAATGCTCATGCATCACACAAATAGGGTTGAAAGAAACAATTCTTCTAAATCATTGAGATGTTACAACCTAAGATGAATCCAACTCAAATTGAGAAATCCATGTAGCATCTTCAACTGGTCTTTTCTTCCACTTTACCAAATATTCATGGTAATATGTTCCCCTTGTTCTTTTACCATTTTTTTGATCAAATATCTAATCAACCTCTTTAGTCAACTTCTTACGATAATGATCTAGTACAACATTTCATCATCTAACACATGATACTTATTCAAATTAGCAAAATTGAATATAGGAGATATATCCATGTCATTGGGTAACTCAACTTCATTTAAGCATTACCACTATTAGACTTTCTCAAGATCTTACAAAGAACAAATTTCTTCATCCGTAGCTTATGATATGTTCCACTAGGATATCTACCCTTCATCAAATAAACCATTACCTCATTACCAACTTTAAAAATATGATGTATCCTAGATTTACTGATATTATCCTTGTACTTTTGATTACTTTATTCCAACTTCAACTTTACTTTCTCATGCAAAGACTTCATAAAATCAGAAAATACTTCCCCTTCAATAATTATCTTCTCTTCACCATTAACATCCCTCAAATATTATAATCCTCTAGGGTGCATTCCACTAACACTCCCAAACCATGTTTTCCCTATACTCCTATCCATAGAATTATTATATTCAAACTCAACTTGTGCCAATACCATATCCCAATTACTTGACTTATCTCCAACTAAACATCTCATAAAATTACCCAAAAATTCTATTTAAAATCTCTATCTACCCCTTTGTCTATGGATGGAATGTACGTCTTCTTCCACAAAGTCCTCCAAAAATAACCAACAAACTTACTATCTCAGTTAGAAATGATATTGTTTGCTAATCCATGTAGTGTAACAATATCTTTAAAGAAAATATTAGCAATATGCATGACATTTTATTTCTTCTTACATTGTATGAAATGTACCATTTTAGAAAATCTATCCAAAAAACAAATATGTAATTATACCATCTTGTTGTCTTAGCTAATCCAAGAACAAAATCCATATCGATGTCACTCCAAGATTTTTTAGGAATAGAAATAGGTGTACAGAATCCATTATTTTGACTAATTTCCTTACCAAGTTCTAAACATCCTTATATATTTATGCGCAATAATAATTTTCCTTACACAAATTCAATGTCTTGTTAATACCAAAATGTCTAGCCAATCTACTATAATATTTTTCTTCAATCAAATTAACTCTCATGGAAATTCTTGGTATACACAATTCAATTCCTTTGATCAACATACCATCTTGAATGAAATAATCTTCACACTTACCTAGTAGACTCAATAGATTTGGTGATCTTAACTCTCTCAACACCTCAAAAAAATTAGGTTTAGTATCATACAACTCCATCTCATCAAAATTAAGAACTTCAACCTTCATCTCAATCAACAAAGAAATTATTCTACTCAATGCATCTATAACTTAGTTAGTAACTCTACTCTTATGCTCTATCAAAAATGTGAAACTCTACAAATATTCAACCCACTTCAAATGTCTATGATTCAATCTATGCTGACTTCCTAAATAATGTAAAGATTTATGATTAGTATATAGCACAAAATCCTTAGGAATGAAATAATGTGTTTCTTCAAGGCCTAAACAATAGAATAAAAATATGGATCATACACATACTACTTAATTTTAGCATCATTCAAATTCTAACTGAAGAAATCAACATGTTTATTTTCTTGACTCAATATAGCTCTATTGCACTGCTAGTCACATCACGTTCAACTAAAAATACCTTATTGAAATTAGCCAATGCTAATACATGTAACTCCTCAACCTTTTGTTTCAAAGTCTAAAAAGTCTTATCATCTCCATGTGTCCACTTGAAATCCTTTTTACCTCATATCATAGTTTTAGTCACACCATTACAAATAGAACTAAAATTCTTTATAATATCCTATGGAAACTAGCCATACCATGAAATGATCTTAACTCACACATGTTCTTAGGTGTAGACCATTCTAAAACTTCTTTGACCTTCTCATGATCCATTTGCAAACCACCAACTAAAATCACAAATCACAAATGCATAATCTCTTCTTACATAAATGAACACTTTTTCAACTTAATCAACAACTTCTCTTATTTCAATCTCTGCAATACTTTCTTAACATGCTCAAGATGCTCTTCCTTAGTCTTACTAAATATCAAAATATCATCCAAATAAACAATCGCAAACTTACCCTAGAATATCTTTAAGACCTCATTCATAAACCTCATGAAATTACTTGATGCATTAGTCCAACCAAAAGGCATTACCAACCACTCATACAAACCATCTTTTGTCTTGAAAGTAGTTTCCATTCATCACCTTCTCTGATTCTAATCTGCTGATAACCACTTTTTAAATCAATCATGATAAAATAATTTTCTTCACTCAAACAATCCATTATGTCATCCATCCTTGATATAGGAAATATATATTTTTTCATGATCTTATTGATAGCTCTCGAATCAGTTCTCCATTCCTCTTAGGTGCCAATATAGTAGGTAAAACACATGGACTCAATATTTCTCTAATCAAACCTTTCCACAATAACTATTGCATTTGTCTATTAATTTTTTCATTCTTAGTAGGTGTTAATCAATGTGGTTCTTTATTCAAAAAATGGCTCCAAGAATCCAATCCATACAATGACTTATATTCCTCACTAGTTGTAAACCATCATGTATATCCTCTACAACAATCTCCATGTACTCATTAAACAACCTTTCAATTTCTACTGGTGGTCATCTTACACTATCTTCTTCTATTGTCACTCAATCTCTATCATCTTTTGGTGCTCAACATCTATTAGCTTCTTGATCATTACTATACTTTGTCACTCACTCATTACTATTACAACTTGGTCCTATAGGAATTATACCAAAACATGTATTTCATTCTTTTTCATCTCCATCTCAAATTGTTTTCCATTAACCATGTAAACTCTAATAGTAGTAAAATTTATTGCATCCAAAGCTTTAATCAAAGGTAGTAATATTTTCTTTTCTCCATTCACCCAAAGTATATATTGATTTACTGTACCATCATTCACAATATGTCTATCATATTGCCAAGGTCTACCCAATAGAATATTGAAACAATCCATAGGCATAATATCACACATAACCTCATCATAATAGTTTGCAATCTTGAATTTCAAACATATTGCTCACTTACCAATAACTTACCCTCATCTTTGACCTATGAAACATGATAAGGTTTAGGATGTCTCAACCTCTGTAACCGCAACTTTGAAACAAACTCCTCTAATACCAAATTTCTTGAACTTTCACTATTAATGATCACTTTGTAACATTTTCCTACCATCTTACATCTGGTCTTCTAAAGACTTCTCCTATGAATAGGTTCCTCATCAATTGTCTTATTACACAAAGTTCTCCTTACCATAAGGATTTCTTGAACCTCAGGCTACAAGATGAACACTCAACATATCCTTGAATCATGACATTTCTATTACCTTGTTAATTATCACTAGAGTATCTACCTTCAAAGGATGCATGCCCTTCTTTGGCACATCTAAAAAAATCACCATGATAAGCACATCTAGAATAAGAATCACCTCTTCCTTGGTAAGAATTAGTACCTCCTCGATAAGAACTACAACCTTTCAACTTGGTCTTGCTTTTATCATCAATTTTCCACTCAAATTCACACTTGTCTTGTGTAGGATTATCAAATCTACCACCTTTTCCATAAGATCTACCTCTTCCTCTTTAGAATCTACCACCTCTATCTCTTTGTCTTTTTGCATGCTTCATTGTCAAGATCTCCTTAATTTTCAAGGCATATTATATGCTTCTTCCACGCTTTCCAATTTCAAAAAAAAAACCTCATCTTGAATTCTAGATATCAATCCATTCAAGTACCATATAGCTTTCTCAACCTCATCATCCACATGTCCATATTTGATGTCCAATCTATAGAATTACTTAGTATACTCCTTCATCGTCATGTCCTTTGGTCACAAATTTATGTCTTCATCAACAAGATAACTTGGTAATGAGTAGGAAGTTCTTCTTCACTTTATTCAACATTTCCAAACCATTTTTGATCTTCTCTTTTCCTCTTCTTTGTCTACTAGTTTGCAAATGCTCCCAACATAGTGGGATGTGATCTTTCAATCTAGTGATTAAAATCTTAAGCCTTCCCATTATCAAGAATGCCTTCAAAATCAAAGAACTTATTCATATGAGAAATCCAATCCAAGACAACATTGGTGTCCAACCTTCCATCATAAGGAACAACTTCTACAATAGGATTTCAATGTTCCCTAGACAACACTCTCAACAATATTTCCTCATCTTGATCTTCCTTGGGTTCTAAATTAGGGTCTAGACCCATTACTTCACCATCACTCACATCATCCAGATGTCATCCTCTCCTCTGGGCTATTTCCACATCACCTAATCTGGATATAATTTTTCTTAACATGTCCAAAATAGTACTATCAACATTTCCTCTATCTTGAACCATCTTCAAAAATGAGTTTCTACAAGATTGTGACCCTTTTTAAGTTATAGGTCAAATCTATAGATCTTCTACATGATCCAATATTCTTAAGGATGAATCTCAAGTTCTACTACAACTTGACGCAACGAGTGATGGAAAGATAGGTCCAAAGACACACCTAACTATTCAATCACTTCACTTAGTATATAAAACAAAAGAAAACAACATAGAGAACAACAACAAGGAGAGAAAGTAATAAATACTTTATTGATTGATCCAATTATCAACATAATTGTCCAGCTCTAAGGCCTTCTGAGTTAGGGCTAATACAAAGTTTTGACTTCAATCCATGATCTCTATTATCCAAACTCTAAACTTTCTCTTCCAGGATTATCTACTCTAAAATCTTTAAGTGATCCTCAAACCTAAACCAAAACATCCCTATTAATACTTGCCAAAATGACTCACATAAGATTCTAGATCATTACATAATTGAAGTCAACCTTAAATTTGTTTGCACACATCCCAAGACAAGATCCATACATTAAAATCATGATCCAAATTAAATACACAAGTTGGCTCAAACAAAGAACCAATCATAGAAACAATTGGTCAAAGAAGGAACCAAGCATCAACAACCATTTGGTTCACTCAGTGCATGAAGGAATGCCCGGCCAACACTCGACAACTCAAAACATATAGAAATTCTTGGCCAACACTATACAACTCAAGCCATACATGAATTTAGTATTGACTACAACTCAACATTAACTGGCAAAATGAACAAAGATGAGCAGGATGACAAGTCATACTAGGATGTCCTTGCATCAATGTCTATCAAAATTTCTTTATATAGATTTTTTTAATATATACACACTAGTTTAATTATATTTATCACTAATTTTAAATATATTAATAGTTTCATTATTATAAATTTTAATAGTTATAATATAAGTAATATCTTTTATAATTACAATAGTTTAATGTAAAATTATATTAATAAGTTAATTATAATCTTCAATAATAATTTTAATTCATTATAAATAAATTTATATAATTTTCTTGTAACATTTTTAAAAATAATAAATATAAAAATTAACAATATCATTTAATTATAATTAATACAATAATTAAATCATATAAATTATAAACAATTTAAATGTTAACCTTAATTTTTTAATAATTATGTTTGTATGTTGATTAACCTATTTTATAAAATAAAGAAAATAAATTATTTCTTTGTAATTATTTTGTAAAACATAAAATCTTAATTTTACTTTTCCAATATTATTTTTTAATTATACATGATGAATTATATTATATATAATATAATAATATAATAGATACTATTGAATGTGATATCTATATTAATATAATTAATTTGAAATGATCGTAATGTAAACTTATAACATGAAATAGTCATAAATTGAGGTTAGCATTATATGACTTCATAACAAAAATTACAATTTTAAATATTTAAAAAAATACAAATCTTTTTTTTACATAGTGCTCTTGGAAAATCCTTGTATAAGACCCCAAATGTTTAAGGCAATAAGATAGTTCTAAATTGATTTTCTTAATTTATAAATGTAAGAAATATGCATCTGTAAAATAAAAAATATTAATTGTATTATAAAATTGAAAAATAATTGATTTTGATTTGTTGAAGTAATTGTTTTTAATCATTAGTTACTAAATAATAATTGTAATAGTATTATGTCTAATGATAAGTACCTATTACTTCACTTTTTCATCTCATGTATTAAAAGGACCTAAATATCCCATCCCTCAAAATCAATTTATGGGGAGGACCCAACTAGCAAAACCTAAAAACACTCTTTCTTTAGGTCCACACTAGGCCCACTCTCTCCTAGAGTCTTAGGGTCTCTTTCTTCACCCCAGTCTAAGGGATAACCTCTCTCCTATTCCTCTTACTTGTTGATACTCACCAATCAACTTAATTTACTCTCCTATGGTTGCAAACACACCCATGCATTATAGGTGTCCAACTTTTTATCCCAAGAAATGAAGACCTTCTCTGATCAAGTGAACATTCAAGTATTCAATAATAAATCTTCCCAATGTTCTTATGGTTTTCTTGGTGGCCATATGCTTCTACTTTTTAATGATCTCTTCAAATCTACTATTTGGCCTTGTAGTCTTTTTGCCCCAAATTAAGTCTCCTAAGAGAGGATTTGATTTTTATCTTCTTAAACTCCTTAACAATTCCACAAACTAACTTAGGATCCTAATACCCTTTTGAAGAACATCCAAGATTCAACTTGTCTAGGACCCCCAACTCATCCATATAGAACCATACCAAAACAATCCTATTTTAAGGATTTTATGGGTTTCCTAAAATTAGTTTATTTCTAGAGGATTAAATTGACCAAATGGATATAAGACCTACCTATGTAGTCCTAGTTTCCTTCACCCTAGGGGATACAAAAATCACACACTAATTGGCACAAGCTAATCCACTTTCTTCATCTTCTTTGTTCTTGCAATCACCAAGTTACATTGTTGAGCACACTAGTGCCCACCTAGGGCTCGATGGTAAAAATAGCTAGCCCACTCCTTATGTCACAAAATTTCATATTTGAAATGTATGTACAGTTCTCTACTTGATTATAGGTGGCCATAAGGATAAAACCATTTGAGGTCATGTTAAACCCATATTTCTACAAGTATCTCTCTACAAACTAGCAAACTAGCCAAATCAAGAATAATTTCTAACTCCTATAAAAATAAAATAAGTTGAAAAAATAAGAATGGATCTAGTAAGAAAATAATAATAAAAACTAACAATCCATACTGTAAAGACCACTAGCTCAATCCATAGGACTCTGGAAGAGTAGTTTCAAACCATACTATGGTTAATTACTTGCAAAATTTTCTCTTAACACCCTATGCCTCTATACAATATCAATGCCAAACCTTGCCTTGAGTGTGCCATGTCCTTATATAAGCCTCTTGCACATGTGGTAGTTTTAGAAACTATAAAAGTAAATCATATGTTTAGAGTTGCACAAAAGTTGTCAATGTGATCATGACAACTTTGCAAAGTTACAAAGTTGTCATGAGCAACTTTTTTCTTTTTGCCTCCTACTTCTTCCTAGAACCCAAATGTGTCCAGTTTGATCCTTTAGGACTAAGTAAGAACTATTTACTCTATTTCACCTATTTTTAGTCATGGTCAACACCTCTGACATTTTTAAGTTCCATAAGCAACATCAGCTCAACTATGTCCTATTTGAGTCCACATGTTAAGGACAACTCAACAACTCTTGTCAACCCCTTCTAACCTACTTAGACACACCTTATGGAATTTTCTATGTCCTTATTCTAAATTGGTCTCTCTAAAACCATTTAGAAGCCAAAATTTAAAAAGGGAGAAGCCAAATTTCTAGATGCTCCTACACCACTCTCTCCTTATCACAACAAAGTCAATTAACCTCTATTGGAAATGAGGTGTAATCCAATGAACAAAATTTTAAAGTAACCTTTAACCACCTAAGTGACCTATGATTTAGGTTTTTTCCTCCATTTCACTAGGTGCTTCATCTATACTTGGTGTCTTTTTTTCTTTTTCACCCTTGAACTCAATACCATTTCTTCTTGTATCTTGGGATTTTTAGGTACACTAGGCTACTTGGTATCTTTCTCCACCTCTAAGATTTTCTCATGTTCTTTTATATTAGGAGCTTTTTATTTGACTAAGTTCATAATATTAAAAATAGGTGAGGTGGAAAACTCCTTAGGAAGCTCTAGTTTGTATGCATTCTTCCCATACTTCTCTAGAACTTTGCAAGGTCCTATTCTCCTCATTTGTAACTTTTTTGGAACATTCTATTTCATCTTTTCTTTTTTTAGATGAGACATCACCAAATCTCCAACTTTAAACTAAAAATCCCTCCTCTTTATATCTACCTTAGCCTTTAATCTTTGATTAGCTTCTAGGAGTGTCTTTATGACCTGTTCATGTATCTCCTTCATAGATTGGGAAAAATCATCAGCATAACTACTTGCCCCTTTTTGATCTTTCAAGTCTCTAAGTTCACATATACCTCTAGGTTTGAGAACATATACTATTTCAAATGGACTCTTACCTATGTTCTTGTTTACATTGTCATTAAAGGCCATCACTTTCTAAGCTATAATTTCTGTTGGAAATATAAGAGGAGTAACTGAGAGGCGAGAGGTGAATTAGTTACTACTAAAATAAATCTTAGATCCCTTAGATGTCAACACAAATTGTGATCTAAAAAATTGAATACCGTTGATGCTCAATAAACATACATAAATTGTTGAAATTGGTAATTAGTGAATGTATAACTTAAGATATTGTTAGTTATTAATTAATCTTAATTGAAAGCATGAATGAAATAACATGAACACATATGACACCAAGAATTAACATAGAAACCCAATTTGGGAAAAACCACCAATGTAACTAGTTATTGTTTTTTCACTCTTTTGAAGTGAGTCATGTTATGAGCCAACCCTATCAAAGGTTGCAAGAAAATATTGTTAGGTGTGACCCTATTAAAGTATTTGATCACCCTATTAGGAGTGGCCTTGTGAGAGGTCTTTTGACAATTCGATAGAACTGCCACCTTGTTAGAGGATTTACAAATGGTTGTTAAACCAAATCTATTAAAAGATTTAGATTACTACTAAAATGGTTAGAAAGTAACAATGAAATGAATTGATTAAGATGCAACTAATTTTCTAATTATATATCTCTATTCTAGCATGTACTTGATCCTTCCTGATTGAATATAGGTTTTTTGCTCCTCAAGGATATTTTTCTTATCCTTCAAATTTGCTTCCTCTCTTCATCCCTTACAATTCATTCATAATATCTTGCACACTTTGAAACTACAACTTGATCTTTTACTTATACCTTTTACATTGTCAAGTTAGCTCAAATACAACTTATAATAATTAATATTCATCACCATAGTTGACTAGAAACAATAGATAAATCAATTGAGCTTAATATGCCAAAATGAGGAAATCCTTCATTAGCCAACCCAACTCAGTAGACACTAACTCAGAAGAAATTTCCTATTTTAACCAATAGAAGCTTAGTTAACATTACAAACTTGCAAAAATTCTTTAGTAACCAAGTTAGCTCAGTTAGCACAAGTTACATCCAGCATTCCTTCATTAACCAAGTGAGCTCGATTAACACTCATCTTCTACATGATTTCCTTTGACACCCAAGAGAACTTGGTAGACACTATCTTCTACATAGGAATGCTCCATAGACATGAAAAGTTGTCTTCACTACCCGAGTGAGCTCGGCATGCACTGACTGATAATTGATATGATATTTGTATAACATTAAGGACAACACACAATTAACCAATTGTATCCACCAATTTGGTCCCATACCTAACCATACTTCTTAGTTAAGAATTTTAACAAGTTCACAAGAACCATGTTTATCACCTTAGTTTGGCCATTAGTTTGAGGGTGATAACCTTACCCAAAAGCCAAGTTTATTACCAATATTTTCCATAATCTCTTCAAAATATGACACTTGAACTTCACATCCCTATCTAATACTATGCTCTTAGGTAAACCATGGATTATGTGTTGGATACAATTTAATAATGGAGTGTTGTCTTTGATGTTAGAGAAATTCCATATTAGTTATCAGTTAGTGTATTCTGAGCTCACTCAAACAATGAAGATAGTTTTTTGTTTCTACTGAGTTCACTCAAGCGTTGAAGAAAAGCATGTAGAAGATGAGTGTTAACCAAGGTCACTTAGTTAATGAAGTAAAGTTGGATGGAACCAGTACTAATTGAGTGCACTTAGTTTTACTAAAGGATTTTTGCAAGTTTGTAGTGTTAACTAAGCTTTTGTTGGTTAAGATAGGGAATCACTACTGAGTTAGTATCTACCAACCTAGGTCAGCTAATGAAGGATTTTATTATGTTGGCATATTAAGCTCAATTGATTTATCTACTGGCTCTAGCCGACTATGGTGATGAATATTAATTATTCTAAGTTATATTTGAGATAACTTTACATAATGAAAGGTATAAGTAAAAGGTCAAGTTGTAGTTTCAAAGTGTACAAGATCTTATGAATAAATTATAAGGGATGAAGAGAGGAAGAAAATGTGAAAGATAAGCATAATATCCTTGTGGAGAAAAAAAACTACATTCAATCATAAAGGATCAAGTATAGGCTAGAACATAGAACTATAATTAGCAATATATTTGCATCCAAATCAAGTCATCTCATTGTTACTTTCTAACCATTGTAGTAGTGATCTAAATCTCTTAACAGAGTTGGTTTAACAACCATTTTTAAATCCTCTAACTAGGTGGTAGTTCTGGTGAATTGTCCAAAGACCTCTAACAGGGCCACTCCTAATAGGATGATTAAATTGTTTAACTGGGTTACACCTAACAGTATGTTTTATAACCTTTAGCCAGGTTGGCACTTAACTGGGCTCACTTCAGAAGAGTGAAAAATAGTAAATAGTTACAATTGGTGGTTTTTTCGAAATTGGGTTTCGATGTTAAATCTTGGTGTCATATGTATTCATTTTATTTCTTTCATGCTTGCAATTAAGATTAAGTAATGATAGTCACTAACAATATGTTGAGATCTGCAAAGTTGATTAGTTACAAGGCACATACAGTATTTACTAAGTTACAATGTTAACTATGGGTATGTTGAGTATCAAAATTTTAGTTATAAGAGTTTCTTTGTGCTAACATCTAAGGGATTTGGGATTTATTTTAGGAGTAATTGATTCAACCCTCTCCTCTTAGTTACTCTCTTATATTTCCAAAAATTGGTATCATAGATTTTGGTGTTTTCAAAGAAGGTTTCAAGAACCTAAGCTAAAGATCAGTATGTTTTAGAAGAGAGAGATTCCAAATTTGAACAGAGAAAATTTTGTAGCATGGCAAGGACTTATGAGGTTACATCTAGCTACTATCTTTGATTTTGGTTGCAAATATATTGATGTTGAATATAGAACTCCAATTGGAACATTATTAGTTGAAGACATTGCTAAGAAGAAGAACCATAACATCATGATGATTGATATTGCATCTACTCTCAATTATGTTGAATTTGATGAGGTAAAAGATTATAAAACTGCTCATGCAATGAAGACCAAACTGAAAGATATCTATGGAGGAGATGACCATGTAAGAAGAGAAAAATTAGAAAGTCTTAGAGAAAAATTTGACCAAATGAAAATGAGAGAAGATGAATACATTGCAAAATATGTGTAAAAGAATCAAAGCCAATGTAAGTTCAATCAAAGCATCTACATGAGATATTAAGGAGAAAACTATTGTAAGCAAGGTACTTAGAACTCTTCTTCCTATCTATGCAATTAGAGTGTCTACTATTCAAGAAATGAGATGAGATCCAAATAAAAAATTAACATTGGATGCTCTAGTTGAAAGAATGATAGCTTTTGAACTGGATAACTATGATAATTATGTTCCTGTTTCCAAGAATATCGAGTCTACATTTGAAGCCAAACTCTCACTCAAAGAAAAGAGAAATAAATCAAATAAAAATCAATCTAAAAGTGAGGAAGAAACTAAAGAAAGTTCTGATAGTGATCTTGAAATTTTTGAAGCCCTTCTTGTAGAGAAATACTCCAAAGGTAGAGGAAAGTACAAAGGAAAAAATCTCTCTAATCTATTTTTCTTGTGAAGAAATTGGTCATATTGTTGCTAAGTGTCCAAATAGAGAAAGAAAGGATGAGAAGAAAAGCCACAAGTAAAAAGGCAAGAAGGAATTCAAAAGTCACAAAACCTTCAAGTAAAAAGGTAAGAAAACTTGTTTTATGGCTAAGGATTTTGATAATAGTGAAGATCAGATAGTGTATATTGCTGTAAAAGATGAATCTAACAATGAAGGAGATAAGATGACACTTATCTCTCATGTTAGGAAAAATGAAAAATGGATTATGGATAGTGAATGTTCACAACATATGATTGGAGACAAATCAAAATTTGAGCATTTTAAATATTATGATGGAGGAAGTGTAAGATTTGGTAGCAATGAACCCCATTGCATAAAAGGAAAAGGTTGTATCTCTTTAACCAATTTACTCATTTGTGATAATGCCTATTGGGTTGAAGGACTAAATCATAATCTACTAAGTGTGGTACAATTGAACAACATTGCATTCAAGGTTGAATTCATGAATGACAAGGCAATTTTGCTAGATGACAGAGGAAATCTGGTTGGATTAGGCAAGAAAAAAAAAGGTAATCTATTTTATCTTGAACTTAGTGAATACTCATGTTTTATTGCTCAAATAGAAGAAATTTGGTTATGGCATAGGAGACTATGTCATGTAAACTTTGATAATATGGTCAAGATAATAAAACTTAGAAGAGTAAGAGGTATTCCTAGTTTGAAGAAACCTAATGTTGGTCTCTACAAAAATTAGCAAATTGGAAAGATGGGAAAGACTAGTTTTAAATCAAAAGAAGTCTTGGAAATTATACCTACTAATTTATGTGGACCTATTGGAATAGAGAGTTATAGTGGAGAAAAGTTTTTCATTTCTTTTTTGATGATTATTCTAGAATGATGATTGTGATGTATCTAAAAGAAAAATTAGAAGCTTTTAAGAAATTCAAATGGTATTTGGAAAAAGTAGAGAAAGAAATTAGAAAGAGATTGAAATGCTTAAGATTAGAAAGAGGTGGTAAATTCATCACTAATGAATTCAATAATTTCTATATTAAAAGAGGAATCAAGATATCAGCCCCTAGTACACCTAGTACACCTCAATAAAATGGTATAGTTAAAAGAAGAAATAGATACATCATGGATTGTGCAAGGACACTAATGATTGAAAAGAATGTTGCTATTAAATATTGGAAGGAAGCTATTAGCACTACAGTTCATACTTTGAACTGAGTTCAGTTGAAGAAAGATTCAAACCAAACTCCTTATGAACTATGGTATGGTTACAAACCTAATGTAAGTTAATTAAAAGTATTTGGCAATAAATGTTATATCTTGAAAGAGTCTAGAAAAGGAAATTTTTTATGTAAATTGTGATGAATGCATAATTCTAGGATACTCTTGTAGAAGTAAAGCATACAAATGTTTGAATTTGTCTACTCATAAGATCATAGAAAGTGCGCATGTGAGAATTGATGAGTTTGTACAAAAGAGTGAAGAAGAAAGAAAAAAGGAGCTAGAGGATCATAGAGGATTTGTTTAATATGAACCTGATACACTTCTAGATCTATTTGAAAAAAAGGAGACTTCATCTCCTAAGTCCCCTAAATCTCCAATGGTTATCGAGTTGTAGGAAGTGCAAACCAAGTCACATTCTAAAGGACCCAAGTAACAATTAGAGGCTACCAAACTAGTTCAAATCAAGCTTGAAGGACCTGAATCACACACAAAAGTACTCAAACCTGAAGTTGAAATTCATAATGAAGATAGTGAAAATCATTCGAATCCCAAAGAGCCTATATTAGCAAGATATGTTAGAAGGTATCATGCACCTAATCAAATCATTGGAGATAAATTAGATGGAACAATGAAAATAAGAAATTTAAAAGGTACATGTTACTTGTTGAAGTTGAACCTAGAAATCTTTAAGATTCTTTGGAAAATGAAAGTTTGATTGAAGCAATGAATGAAGAAATAGAATAGATAGAAAAGAACAAAACTTGGACACTTGTTCCTAGACCCAAAGATAAAAATGTCATTGGTACAAAATGGGTATTCATAAATAAGCTGAATGAAGATGGAAAAGTGTATATAAAAAAAAATACTAATATATAAAGGTTATTATCAAGAAGAAGGTATTGATTATGATGAAACTTTTTCCCTTGTTGCAATATTAGAAAGTGTTAGATCTCTACTTGTATATGAAGCTCACAGAGGATTTAAAGTGTATCAGATGGATGCCAAATCTGCATTCTTGAATGGAATTCTTGATCTAATAAAGTCTACATTAAATGACTAGAAGGTTTTATAGATCCTAACAAAAGAGACATGGTCTCCAAATTACACAAAGCTCTATAGGTTCTTAAACAAGCTCTGGAGCCTGGTATGAAAGACTACATAACTATTTGATACAAATTGGTTTTCAAAGAACAAATGATAATAGTAGTTTTTATATCAAGGAAGGACCAGACAAGAAGATTGTGTGAGGAAAAATATTTGTTGGTAATACTCTATTTACAAGGAATGATGACTTATGCAAAGCATTTTTAGAAGAAATGAGTAATGAATTTGAGATGTTCATGTTTGTTAAATAAAATTCTTTTTTGGATTGTAGATATAGTAGAAAAAATGGTATCTACATTACTCAATCTAACTATATCATGGAGATACTAAAGAATTTTGGAATGGAAGACCCAAGATATGTTGGAATTCCTATCTCTACTAGACATTAGCTTTCCAAAAATGATGATTCCAAAGAAGTAGATAAGACCACATACAAATCAATGATTTGAAAATTGTAGTATGCAATATGTACAAGGCTTGACATTGCCTTAGTAGTTGGGATAGTGGCAAGATTCTCAAAAAATTCTAAACAAAATCACATGATGGAAATCAAGAGAATTTTGAGATATTTTAAAGGAACTGAAGACTATGGTTTATGGTACAAACTTGCAAATAATTTGGAATTAAAGGTGTTTACTAATGCGGATTGGGTAGGAAGTCTTGATGATAGAAAAAGCACTAGTGGAGGAGAATTCTTCCTTGGTAAAAGATTGGTATCTTGGACAAGTAAGAAAAAAAATTGTACATCTCAATCCATAGTAGAGGTAGAATATGTGGCAGAAGTAGTCAATTGTTCTAACATTGTTTGGTTCAAACAATTGTTGGAAGGAATAAAGGTAGAAATCAAAGATCCAATAGTCATATATTGTGATAACACTAGAGTAATCAATACATCAAAGAATCCAATGATGCATTCCAAAATATAGCACATTTCTATAAAATATCACTTCTTAAGAGAATTCATGTAGGATAAAGAAGTCAGATTGGAATATGTGAATACAAAAGAACAGATTGGAGACATTTCACCAAGCCATTACCTAAAGATGTATTTTTGTATATAAGAGGTAAGCTAGGGGTCATTCCCCTATCTAAAGCTCATTAAATAAATCTTATTGATGCATCGACAAGAGCAAGTTGAAGATCAATCTATTGATGTAGTATTTTGCAAGGTCATATTGCATATGGATCAGTACTTAAGGTACAGTGATATTATTAGTATTTTTGTCTTTGGCATATGTTGTCAAAGAGGGACAATACTATCATATCTCTCAAAAATTTTGTTGTTACATAGAAGTCCTATGAAGATACAAAGAGCGAGAAGTTCTATAAAGAAATATCAAAGAGGAAGAATGAACTTGGCAGAAGATTGTTGCAGATAGAATTTTTCTAGTAGAGGGAGTCTTGTTCTGAAAATTTCATTGTGCTATGTTGTGTTGCCATCAATGCCAAAGAGGGATATTTTTGGATACAATTGAATAATTGTGTTTTGTATTTATGTTACACAAATTTCATATTAGTTATTAATTAGTGCATGTCGAGCTCACTTAGGTAGTGATGACAATTTTTTGTGTCTACTGAGTTCACTCAGGTGTCAAAAGAAAGCATGTATAAGATGAGTTTTAATTGAGCTCACTTAATTAATAAAGGAAAGTTGGATGGAACTAGTTATAAATGAGCTCACTCAATTATTGAAGGATTTTCACAAGTTTATAGTGTTAACTGAGCTTTTGTTAGTTAACATAGGGAATTGCTTATAAGTTAGTGTCTACCAAGCTAGGTCAGCTAACAAAGGATTTTCTTATTTTGGCATATTAAGCTCAATTGATTTATCTATTGGTTCTAGCTGGCTATGGTGATGAATATTAATTAATCTAAGTTATATTTGAGCCAACTTGACATCATGAAAGGTATAAGTAAAATGTCAAGTTGTAGTTTCAAAGTGTGCAAGATGTTATAAATGAATTATAAGGGATAAAGAGAGGAAGCAAATTTGAAGGATAAGAAAAATATCCTTATGGAGATGAAAATATATATTCAATTGGAAAGGATCAAGTACATGTTAGAATATGGATCTATAATCAGCAATTCAGTTGCATTTAAATCTAGTCATCTCATTGGTACTCTCTAAGCATTGTAGCAGTGATCTAAATCTCTTAATAGAGTTGGTTTAATAGCCATTTGTAAATCCTCTAACCAAGTGGTAGTTCTATTGAATTTTCCAAAGACATCTACCAAGGCCACTCAAAATAGGGTAGTTAAATTCTTTAATAGTGTCACACCTAGCATGGCTCACTTTAGAATAGTGAAAAATAATATCTAGTTACAATTGGTAGTTTTTCCCAAATTGAATTTCCCCATTAAATGTTGGTGTCATATGTATTAATGATATTTCTTTCATTCTTGAAATTAATATTAAGTAATGATAATCACTAACAATATGTTAAGATCTTCAAACTTAAATAGTTACAAAACACACATAGTATTTACCGAGTTGCAAAAATAACTATTTATATGTTGAGCATCAATATTTTAGTTATAAGAGTTTCTTTGTGCTGACATGTAAGGGATCTAGGATTTATTTTATGAGTAACTAATTCACCCTTCCCCTCTTAGTTACTATCTTATATTTCCAACCTTGTGAAGTTATCTCATTGAAGAAAAGATGTGCAATATGACTAGCATCATTAGTAGTTTAAAAGGGTAGAAGAAAATCATTTTACTGAATCTATCTACCTCTAGAAATATATTATCCAATCTAGTATTTTTCCTTGGTAGACCTACTAAAAAATCGATGCTCAAATATTCCCATGGTCTATTAGGAGTAGGTAAAGGTTGATACAAACCATGTTAGTAGGTGTACCTTTACCTTTCTAACATACTCCACATTGTTCTACATACGTTCAGACATCCTTTTGCATTTTAGGCTAGTATTAGAACCTTTGCACCAATTCCAAGGTCTTTCTCAAATCAAACTTTCTACTCAAGCTTCCATTATGCTTTTCTTGGATCCAGTTTTTCCTCATGGAATGCCTACGTACACATAAATAGTTTTCCTCAAAATGTAGTCCATTTTGCAAAGTATAGTTAGCATATTCACCATGAAAATTGTTCTTGAACTCCACACGTACCTTGTAAACTTCTACAAAATCTTCATCTCCCTCATAGGGAGTCTTGAATTCTTTTAGGCCAATTCTTTGTAATTGTACCTCTTGGACTATAAGTAGCCTTCTACTCAATGCGTCTACCACCTTATTATATTATTCTTTTTTATACTTGATTGTGAAAATTTAGGCCTATAAGAACTCCATCCCCTTGATCTATCTCAAAATAAGCTTCTCTTGAGTGTTAATGAAAGTGAGAGCTTGGGTTTCAATAAATACCACAAAATCCTTAGGCAGCACGTATTATCTCCACTTTATAAGGGCTTGCACTAATGCATAGAATTCTAGGTCATAATATGAATACCTCAATTTACCTTTGTTCAAGCTTTTACTAGAATTTGCCACTAGTCTTCCTTCTTGTCTCAAGACTTCTCCTACTTCTATATTGCTTACATCACACTCCACTATAAAGGTCTTTCAAAAAACTAGGTAGTTTTATGATAGTTTTTGTGCTCACTTATTGTTTTAGTTTCTCAAAAGCTTTAGAAGCTTCCCTAGTCCATTTAAACCAAGTTTTGTGTTCACTTGATGTAACATGAATCTAGATGTACCCCAAAATGAGGTGATCTGGAAACCAACAAATAAACACAATGGAAAATGAACAAGAGGAACAAGATTCAGATCTAGAGAGATGATATTCCATATATTCAAATCAAGGAGTTTACATCCAACATGCTTGGCTATACAACCTTTGGTTATGGCCATTACAAAGAAGAATACATCTTTCTAAAGAAGAATATATCTTTAGACTCAAATGTGGAATTCTATCTCCATGCTACACCATGCTAAGACTCCATAAACAAAAATTACTTCTCAATGTTAAATAATAATGCCTAAGACTCTACCCAAGACCCCTTTAAATACTTGTACAACCATAATATGGCTTGCTAAAAATTACTAATGAAATAAATGCTTACATTAAAAGCATAACCAAGCCACTCTTTTACTCTTAATAAATATTAGATACCCATCACAAAATTAAATACATGTAAGGTTGACCCAAAGGAGAACTAGACATAGAAAACTTGGTCAAAGAAGGACAGAAAAATATTGGCACTCAACCAATACTGGATAATTCTTCCAATATTGTAACTCAACAAACACTACAATTGACCAACTCACCACTTGAAATATCACTCTATTGATATTGACAAAATAAATGGGATAACACTCTAACCAATATGTTAACATGACATTAGAAAATTCAACTTAGTTAATACTAAATAATTACTGGCACTCAGCAATGTCTGTAACTCAACAACAACAACAAAAATTAGCAGGATAACATGACAAATAGAATGATCCTGCATCAGACTATCGGGGTAAATAGAAAAGACCTTAGATGCTCCTACATTAGACTCCCTAGGTAAATAGAAAAATGTGTCCCACATTTTTCATTTAAAATAATTTTTTCACTCAGCTTCATCTTCACCAAAGTTTTCCATTCCATAAAAGAAAAGACATCAAATCTAAAAATAAACAATATAAAATTCATCCATTCAAAAATAAGAATCTCATCCAACCAATTGACATATAGACTCAATTGAAAATCACAATTCTCCATCTATAACTTATCATCACCATCATCCATAACATCATCCTCATACATGAAAAAAAAATCAGCAATAATATCCAAATCACAAACCTAATAAATGAAAACATATGAACTTAGATCCATAATTGTAGTAGCATATAAATCCATAACAATAATAGTATATATATATATATATATTCAATTCTCTAGTAACATATAGATCAACACCATCATAAAAATCATAATTAATAGTAATATCCATATCCTCCAGCATCTTAGAAGCAACATATAAGTTCATATCCATATTAGCAACAAAAACATCATGTAAATCCACGTTAATAATATCTTTGAAACTCTCAACCAAGTTACCAGCAAGTAAATTCATCTTCTTAACATAAGCAACATCTAGATCAACAACATCCATAACAAAATGAATATATAACTTTGGATCAGCAATGATAGGAATATATAAGTCCTCAATCACATCCATTTCAACATTAACATCATCTTGAATAATAGAAACTTCTAATTCCTTAACAAAATCATCATGCACTTGCATGATCTATCTTCTTCTATTCATAATCTCATTAACCAACTAATAAAAATTCTTTCTATTTTTCAAATTCTAACTAAAATTAGACTCTTCTAGATCATCAATCCTTTTATGTAATTCATCTCAAAAGGAATCATACTTATTGCTCTCAACATCATCAAGACGTCTTTTACGGTCTTGCACTAACTCAATAGATTCTTCGTTTCCCCAACATGTCAAAAGATTATGAATCAACATCTCTCCTTCCAAAAACTATCTTTTCATAAACAAAAATTGAACAACAAGTCCTCTACAAGTGCATGACAAATCCATAGATCTTCCACCCTACACCAAATTCACCAATGATCAAGGACTTCTGAAGTTAAAATCTTCTCAAATAAAATTTACCCAACCAAGGTCCTAGTACAAGTTACCTCACACTTCAATGATCTTCTTGCACACTTCATAACAAATGAGCTTTGATACCACCTGATGCAACACAAATCTAGATGTACCCCAAAATGAGGTGATTCAAAAACCAACAAACAAACACACATTAGAACATGAACAAGAGGAGAAAGATTCAAATCTAGAGAGACAATATTCAATATATTTGAATGAGTAAGTTCACATCCAACATGCTCAGCTATGCAACATTCTAGGTTGCAACCATTACAAAGAAGAATACATCTTTCTAAAGAAGAACAAATCATCAAACTCAAATGCAAACTTCTATCTCCAAGCTACTTCACACTGAGACTCCCTAATCAAAGATAACTTCTCAATGCTTGAATAATAATGTATAAGACTCTAATTAAGACCCCTTTAAATACCTGCATGACCACAAGTTAGCTTTTTACAAATTACCAACTAAATAAACCCTTACATTAAATGCATAATAAAGCCACAAGTTGGCTCTCAACAAATATTAAATACCCATCACAAAATTAAATATGCACAAGGTTGGCCCAAACTAGAACCAAACATAGACAACTCCATCAAAGAAGGACCAAGATAAATACTGGCACTTGACGCATACAAGAAAACTTAACACCAATAGGAACACCTGACTAATACTGGATAACTTAACCAACACTACAACTCAAAAAATACTATAACCAACCAACTCAGTACTTGGAATATCACTTAATCGATACTAGTAGAATAAATGAGATAACATGCTAACTAGTATGCTAACATGATGTTGAAAAAGTTTAACTAGCTCAATACTAAATAATTATTGGGACTTATCAATCTCTATAACTCGACAACAACCAAGATAATAAATGGGATAAGACAATGAACATAATGCTCCTGCATTAGCACCTTTTATGGTATTTAGGATAGGTGCACATATTTCTTTGAACTTCCTCACAAACATTTTGTAGAAATGAGCTAAACCATGGAAAATCCTAACTTCGGTCCCTATTCTAGGTGTTGGCCAATTTAGGATGGCTTCCACTTTTCTTTGATTCCTCTTAAGGTTTCCTTGTAACACCACAAATCCTAGCTATACTAGTTCTTGTTCAAGAACTCACTTTTCTCTAAATTAATTACTATCTTCTCCTCTTTTATCCTCCTTAACACCAACTAAAGATGTTTCATATGTTCTTCCTTTGTCCTACTAAAAATGATGATATCATCTAGGTAAACCACTACAAGCCTACCTATGTAGTCTTTGAATACTATATTCATCAGCCTCATGAATCTGCTATGTGCATTTGTGAGGCCGAATGACATTACCTAGAATTCATATAAACCCTCTATGGTTTTAAAGGATGACTTCCACTCATCCCCTTCTTTCATCCTAATCTAGTGGCAACAACTCTTAAGGTCTATTTTGGAGAAATATTTAGCATCCTCTAAATAATCGATTAGATCTTCTATTCTAGGTAAAATAAATCTATATCTAATAGTAATCCTATTCATGGCCATAGAATTCATTCACATTTATCACATACCTCCCTTTTTAGGAGCCAATATAGCTAGTATTGCACATGGGCTAACCTTCTTTTTGATTAAGCCTTGGTCTACAAATCCTACACTTGTCTAGAAATCACATTGTGTTGATTAAGTGTCATTTTGTAGGCAACATTGTTGGGTAAAGATGATCCTAGTTCTTTGTCATTGTAGTGTGGTTGGTGTCCCATTACATACAATATCCTTATACTAATTCAAAAATTTTTTGACCTCCTCTGGAATAACAAATTGTTGAGAGTTTGGTTCCTTCTTGGGTTTCACTATGATAGAAAACCATTTTTCCTTGTCTTATTTTAGTTCATTCAAGAAATCCTTAGCACTCATTAGCAATACATAAAAATCTACTACCTTATCAGATTCTTCTTCCACCAATTCTTGCAACTTATAAGTAACTCCATCATTTTTGAAATAATGTTTTTTTTCTTGCCATTATGCACTTTATCTCTATCATACTACCATGGTCTACCTAGTATAAAATGGCATGCATCCATTGGTACCATATTACACAATATATTTACTTGTTAACCCCTATAATAAATTTGACCCATGATTGTTCATTAACCAACACATTATGGCCCTTATTCAACTAGGTAACCCTATATGGGTTAGTGTGTGGCAACTTTTTTAGTTTGAGCTTCATCACTACCTTTTCTAAGGTGATGTTATAAGTAGACCCTAAGTTTATGATAACCTTGCAAACCTTTCCAATTATCTTACACTTTAGCCTAAAGAGTTCCATTCTCTACTTTGGTTCCCTTTACTAGGTTCTTTAATTAACACGCTTTTTAATATTAGGTTCTATCCACTTTAAGTGTCAAAGTTAATCTTTGGTATTTTGACATCAATAAATTCCTCTTGTGCATAGGCTATTTCCTTCTAACCTTGTGATGAAGAGGCTTTATTAGGACATATATAGGAAGGGTGGCCTAATTGTCCGTAATTATAAAACTTCATATTAGAGAAGTGACACCATCTTCCAAAACTACTAAACCTACCTCTTCCTCTAATACTAGACCCTCTACCTCTATTGTAGTTTCCTCTTCCACCTAATTCAATACCTTGTCTGGTCACTTTAGAATCCCCTAAACTCTTTCCCCAATACTTCTTCCTCCACAGCCACCTTTATATCCTCTGGAGTCACTTCCTTTGCCTATCCCTTTGAATGTTGAATCTTTATTTTTCTTGTTCTTTTCCTCTACCTTGAGTGCAAAATAATAGCACTTTTGAACTATGGTGGATGTCCACAAAATTATTTCCTCTCGGGTAATCCACCTTAGTCCTCCCAAATATCTAGCCATTTTGATGCTCTCCTCTTCTTGTACCTTAGATCTTAGGCACAACTTTTGGAATTCCTCTATATAGGATGTCACATCCATATCTTTTTCCTTTAGGGTTTGCCTCCTTTTTTGTAACTAAATTTCATAGTCCTTAAGTAGGTAATGTTCTTTGATCTTTGTAACCATAGCCTTCTAGTTAGTTATTGGTTTCTTATTTACTCTCTCCCTTTCCTCTTGATCGAACCTCCACCATGTCAAAGATGGTCCTCTCAATCTAGCTTTTCCCACTTTTACCTATTTTTCCTTTAAGATCCCCTTACATTCAAAATTATTCTCCATACCCTCTATTGATTTCATGAAAAACTATGTATTTATTTTACCACTAAATAGAGGTACTCCTTTGAAGGTTTTTCCACTTAAGGCTTTGACAAATTTAAAAGTTGGTTATTTTGCTATTAGAGGGCATATTTCTTGTGTGACACAATCTTCATCTATTACCTTCCCTTTATCCTTCTCTTTATCCTCATCTAAATCCAATTTTTCTTTCACCTTATCAGTTGTCTCTACAACTTTATCAATTTTTTTCTTCATTTCTTCTAATTCTTCCTCAAGAAGTCTATTTATTTCCTTCTTCTCCATGACCTATTTAGCCAACTCAAAATTTTTCACCATGGTACTCTCACCGACTAACTCATACATATACAATTCCTATCCCAAATCTTCACTTCTCTGATATCACTTTGATGGGGAGGACCCCAACCACCAAGACCTAAAAACACTCATTCTTTAGGACAAAACTAGGCCCACCCTCTCCAAGATTCTTAGGGTCTCTTTTTTCAACCTAATCCAAGGGATAAATTCTCTCATATCCCTCCTACTCCTTGATCCACACAATCAACTTAATTTACTCTTCTTCCCTTACAAACACACCCATGCATTATAGGTCTCCAACTTGTTATTCGAAGAAATCAAGACCTTCTTTGCCCAAGTGAACATTCAAGGCTTCAACATTGACTCTTCCCAAGGTTCTTGTGGTTTTCTAAGTTTCCATATGCTACTACTCATTAACGATGTCTTCAAATCCATTATTTGGCCTTGTAGCATTTTTGCCCCTAATTAGGTCTCTTATGAGGGAATTTGATTCGTGTCTTCCCAAACTCCTTAGAAAACCCACAAAATAACTTAGGATCCTAATACCCCTTGGAGGAACCTCAAAAATTAAAATTTTCTAAGACCCCAAACTCATAAGTACAACACCATATCAAAATGACCCTATTTTAAGGGTTCTAGGGGTTTAATGTAGTTAGTTTGTTTCTAGAGGATTAAACTAACCAAATGGATTCATCCCCTATCCACATTCAATCCTAGGCTCTTTCACCATATGGGCTACACAAATTACAAATTGATTGGCACCAACTAATGCACCTTTTACATCAGTTTTGTAGTGCCTACCCTTATTCACATTTTTTTTGGATATTGTTATTATCTTCAAACTATGATAGACTAGTTTTATGTTAATGGATTAGTGGTATTGTTTTGGCACTATCAAACATTATGTTATGGATTCAGTGGTTATATGATGAGATCATTTAGATTTTACATTTCATGTATGTATGATGATCATTATACTATTTTCAGTTATTATTGATGATTGGATGGATGTTTTATTATCTTATGTGTTTTATTATGGATACTTACCCCATACTTGCATGTGTATGGTGTGCGTGTTTTCATATTGTATGGAATTTCTGATGTGGTTATGGAATGTCCCCTTTTCTTATTTTATATGGTATTTCATGCCTCTAATAAAATTTTCAAAATCAAACAACTGATATCACAAAGATCCACCAAATTTTTCAAGAAATCTGAAATTGGGTATGCCAAAAATAGTGCCAAAAAGCTTCACAGCTTCACCTGTTAGTAATAAATCTGAAAGTAGAAATTTTTACAGAAATTTGAGCAGCATAAAATCCTATAAAATGACATTTCTAGATCTGTATAACATTCACACAATAGCTCCCAACGGAGGACAAAAACTATGCTCATCGGGCTCCAGAAAATAGCACAAAATAGCCCGGAATCACCACAAAAACTTAATAATCTATCACAGAAATATAATCAAATCCAAATAAATATTTTCAGCTCTATTTTAACATTTAAGAGTCTGATATACAGCAGCAAACCAAACTGATATGAAATACTCAACCGGAAACACCAAACTCTTACAAAAAATACACCCAAAAACTCACAAATCTGCACTGTTTAGCACAAAGGCAAACTCTGCATGAGCATGCACATGGAATGGATTCAAACTCCCATCCTTAGCCTTCCTAGAAACCTAAAAACTCCCGTTCTTGGGTCTCCCTGGAAACCTGCAAACTCTCGTTCTTGGGTCTCCTTCTCCACAGGTTTGGCAGCCTCTGAAGAATAACAAAGAATGAGAAAAATCAAGTTCTGGAATGAGCCCAAAATGCCTCCAAACCCCTTAAAAGAGGGCATAACCATAACTCACGTCCAAGAGAGGTTAATGAAACATATTTTAATAATAATTTTCATTTATTAGTCCAACGGTTTCCAAAGATTAACCCCCTTTTTTCGAAACTTCACTTTCTTGGGCCTACCTGCCTTAGCAAAGATTATTATTTTTTAATTATTTGAAAAGGGGACATGACAAGTCCTCCCCTCCCAAACATTGCTTGTCCTCAAGAAATGGTTGAACAATAAACCAATCAATCCACCTGGATCCCAAATGTAGTCATGAACTATACTACTACCAATTAACACAGGCTCCTGCAATATCTCTGCAATATGACCAAGAGGAATCCATAATCAAACTGACAATTATAGCTCAACCAAACTCCAAAATCACAACTTACACAATCAGAAACCCATGAGACACAAACTCTTAGAACATAACAATCCAAGTAAAGTGGACTACCAACACAGTAAATACCATCAATGCATTCCACTGGCCTATACGGAATGTACAATCCAACTCTACAACAATGGTGAATGCTCCCAAATGAAACTGTACCAAGTATGGAGAATCCACACACTATACAACTCCTGTAGTCAACACAACTCTATAGATCATCGTCCACTATCTCATAACCATAACTCCCATGCACCCCTGATGGTGAAAAGCCATCACAAGATAAACAACAAGAAATGGAACCCAAACAAAATTTTCCTACCATCAACTCCTCAACACAAGGATCAATTGCTAACTGATGTACATACCCTGAAATATAATGTTGATTAAAAAAACCAACCTCAGTCAATAACTCACCATGAACAAGTGATACAACCCACTGTGACTGATCACTAGCTAAGTCAGGAGATGTCATAGCCAAAGGAGTAGAATTAATAACAACACCTACTGAAGCATCACTCCAAAAATCCTGCTCTAAGTCATGTATTATCAAGCTATCAACTGTAGGACCTATCACCATGTCGTGCCCATCATAACTCTCATCCCGAGGCATCAAACTATTCCATAACTGATGATAAGCACTAGGAACCAAAGTACATCTCTGTATCATAATCTCATCACCATGGTCATCAAAGGTAAATTAATGAGCATACCTCACAGTGTAATGCCAATAGAATGTACCAATCTCAGTCAGTGGCTCAGACTTCAATCTAGATGAAACTAACTACAATTGATCATTAACCATGTTGGAACTGACTACTACCTCCGAAGATATCACCAAGGGAGTAGTATTACTAGCAGGAACCATGCCAACTGTCGACTCACCAACATCACACATGATCTTTGATACATCTCTAGTCTCTGTGCCATTAGTACTGGAGGCCACCACCATGTCAGGCATACAACAATTTGCTACAACACCCAACTCAACTAAACCTGACTCTAGTGGGAATGAACCTGATATTCCAATGTTAGTATCAAGAATGGATGCATCCCCATCTCCACTGTCTCTGACAATCTCGGCCACGGACATCCTCGAATCACCAAACACCACTGCTTGTGACTGTATAGAATCAGGTGAAGACTGTAGTCGCTCTATCTCCATGGTCACCTTAGCCAAATGAAACTGTGACTCCTTGAAAGCCAACTGTGTACTCTCAAGAATCTCAGAAGTCACCACAAGCTGCTCAGTAAGCTCACTCACCTCATCTTCCTTGGCCAACAATGCATCATATGTTGTACTACCCCACTTCATAAGATAATCTCTGTCGGCTACCAACTGCATATAATCCTGTCTCAGAATCTGGATAGCCTCCCATAAAGAGTGGAACTCTGTCAAGGAAAGATAACTGCCTCCCTGCTCATCACTAGTAGGAGAACCCCATCCATAAACTGCTAACAACTGATGAGCAGCATCGAAATACTAGCAAGTGATAGCAATGTCTTGGTCACTAACTCTCAACTGATTAGACACATGATGGCACTAGCTTGACTGTCTCCTACAAACCTCCTCTGATGCACTGTCTAAAGGAGTATCCTCAAAGTTACTAGTCTCTAGAGTATTACCATCCATATCCTGTGAATCAAATCTAAAACTCATATCAACATACGGAGTATCAAAACCATTAGCATTTCTGTCCAACTCCTCTATACCCAAGGAAATTAAGTCTTCAAAATTTCCCACTGCATCCTCTTGGATGTCATCAATGCCAATATGATCCTGGGACTCATCTATACACACTGCCAAATATGAAATATCATCAACACATTCTAGCAAGTATAGTTGACTGGATATATGAACAAAGCCCAACATCGGTGTATAAAAACTAATACCAACATTGGACAAGCTGCTAGCACAAGAAAAGACAACACCGTGCAATCTGCTAATCAAATCCATGATAGCACCCAAACAAACACTGCTACCAAAAAGTGTTAAAGATCTCCTGTCAATTGAATCCCAAATGCTAATATAACAATCTTGAGTCCATATCTGTAAACTAGAATCAGCTGGTAACTCAAGCAAAATCCTCACTTGAGTAATATGACCAATACCAACTAACTCCACATACCTATCATGATGAGATAATGAAGTCAAAATACTATCTTCACTCACCTTCAGCTGGTGGGATAAATCATGTGAAGTACTACCTGCCTCAACCTCATGTGATGAAGCATCTAATTGTGTCTGGTACTCTTTCTCAGCAAAGTCATGAATGCTCAATGTTTGCTCATCTCTACCAGGTATCTCACCATCCTGCACAACAACATCCTCATAATCATCATCTGAACCCACTAGACTGTAGTCACTGCCTGTTGTAACTAGACCACATCCTGAATACCTGTGGCATCACCCTTTGACAACCTATAAACAATTGTCTCAATTTGAGTATCAAGTGGACCGTTACTATCAATCTGTGTAATAACCTTTCCCACCACCTCCTGTGGTAGAGTAAAATTTGAGACCTCTACCTGGCTATCAGCTAGTTTCTCAAACTCCTCATGCAAGTTCCAGTCAACTTATCCACCTTAGCTGGGTCAGATAACATGTCATTCATTATACGGTGGTGCTCAACCAACTGTTTAGACATGTCATGGCTTATTTTCATAAGTTTATCTTGAATGTCTAAATAACCATCCTTTCTATTATTTTGACTCTGGCTATCAATTGTCCAAGATCGTTCCCTCTGAGACTCTATACTATACCTGTCCATTCTGGATAAAGTAGAGTGTAACCCCAATAGGATATAACTTCTTCAAACACCAAGGACTAACATGAAAATGATTAGAAGTAGCATGCAACCATAGATTTGGACATGCAACTGATTAGAAGCAACATGCAACCACCAAATTATGACATGCAAGATCTGGGTAGTTGTCAAAATTGACATGCAAGATCTGGGTAGTTGTCAAAACTAACATGCAAACTTCTACAACCACCAAATTCACCAAGAACTAACATGAAAATGATTAGAAGTAGCATGAAACCATAGATTTGGACATGCAATTGATTAGAAGCAACATGCAACCACCAAATTATGACATGCAAGATCTAGGTAGTTGTCAAAACTGACATGCAAGATCTGGGTACTTGTCAAAACTGAAATGCAAACTTCTACAACCACCAAATTCACCAAGAACTAACAAGAAAATTATTAGAAGTAGCATGAAAACATAAATTTTGACATGCAGCTGATTAGAAGCAACATGCAATCATAAATTATGACATGCAAGATTTGGGTAGTTCTCAAAACTGAAATGCAAGATCTGGGTAGTTGTCAAAACTGACCTGCAAACTTCTACAAACCCTCAGGCTGGCAAGATCATGGCTCTGATACCACTTGAATGTCCCCTTTTCTGATTTTATATGGTATTTCATGCCTCTAATCATATTTTCAAAATCAAACAACTAATATCACAAAGATCCACCAAATTTCTCAAGAAACCCCAAATCGGGTATGCCGAAAATAGTGCCAAAAAGCTTCACAGCTTCACCTGTTAGTAATAAATCTGAAAGTAGACATTTTTAAAAAAATTTGAGCAGCATAACATCCTATAAAATTACATTTCCAGATCTTTATAACATGCACACAATAGCTCCCAACGGAGGACAAAAACAATGCTCATCGGGCTCCAGAAAATAGCACAAAATAGCCCGGAATCACCAAAAAAACTTAATAATCTATCACAGAAATATAATCATATCCAAATACATATTTTCAGATCTATTTTAACATTTAAGAGTCTGATATACAGAAGAAACCCAAACTGATATGAAATACTCAACCGGAAACACCAAACTCTTACAAAAAATACACCCGAAAACTCACAAATCTGCATTGTTTAGCACAAAGGCAAACTCTACATGAGCATGCACATGGAATGGCTTCAAACTCCCATCCTTAGCCTTCCTAGAAACCTAAAAACTCCCATTCTTGGGTCTCCCTGGAAACCTGCAAACTCCTGTTCTTGGGTCTCCTTCTCCACAGGTTTGGCAGCGTCTGAAGAATAACAAAGAATGAGAAAAATCAAGTTCTGGAATGAGCCCAAAATGCCTCCAAACCCCTTAAAGAGGGCATAACCATAAATCACGTCCAAGAGAGGTTAATGAAACATATTTTAATAATAATTTTCATTTATTAGTCCAACGGTTTCCAAAGATTAACCCCCTTTTTTCGAAACTTCACTTTCTTGGGCCTACCTGCCTTAGCAAAGATTATTATTTTTTAATTATTTGAAAAGGGGACATGACAGGTTAAGGAAGGAGGTCGTAGTCACCTACTTAGTTAGGATCTACACGATGCACCACTTCCTACCATTGTCTGTTTAGCTTAGCATTATATATACATTGTATGTACATGCATGGTTTTTCTGCAGGTTGCAGAAAAAATAATAATATAATAATAAAGTAATAAATAAATAATAATAATAATAAAAGTTATAAAAGTTAAGATGAAAGTTATAAATATTTAGATAGAAATTATATAAAAGTGGATTGGAGTTATAAGCTTGCATGGGAGTTAATGCACTTTTCTATTTCTCATGTGTCAACAACATGGGGGTTAGTGCATTAATTAAGCACATGGTGTCTACAACCCTATGCCTTATCTTGAAGGTTGGAAAAGACTCATGCTTAGTTGGTGACACCTTCTAGCTGTTTGTAGAAGCATTCTAGAGGTTTCCTGAGAGCTCTTTATATTCAGGCATCCCTAGGAGCTTAGATATAGCGTTTGGAGTGCAATTGGAGCATTGGAGGATTCAAGAATTTTGAACAAGGGAGCTTGCTCTGCAGGTTTTCTGAGGAAGAGCGAATTAGCATCAGAATCTGGGTAGATTCTTGTGATTTTACTTATGCTATTTCCGCATCTTGCATTCCCTATCTTCTTCGTGTCTTCCATATGTCTTCTAAGGAATTTCATATTTTTATTGTATGCATTCTCAATATGGGCAATTGAATTTATGTGAAAATCTTTATATGCATAGATCTGAAAGAAAATGAGCGTAGGGTTTAAATTCATAGCCAAACCCATTAGATTATTTATTGGATAAATTTGAAGATCAAAGATTTAAAGGAAAATTCTAAAAATTAGAATTTCTAAGTAAACTATGTATATTCTTGAATCTGCATACACATATATGTATATATCATTATATACATACATATATATATATATATATATATATATATCATTATATACATACATATATATATATATATATATATATATGTGTGTGTATGTATGTATGTATGTGCTCTGATGGTGATAAACTCTGCATGTGTATATATATATACACATATATATATATACATAAATACACCCATGTATATATATATATACATACATATGTATATATATACATATATAATAATCGAATGTTAAATCGCGATAGAGTTTCATGTTATTAGTATTTCATATCGCATGGGAACGTTTTTATAAAATATGTTATTGAAAATCGCGTTAAAAAAATATATATGATGTTGGGCGGGTATGATATACCCCACCCACCACAGGCCTACGAGATCCCAGGGTACCTGCGACCGTAGTGTATCTGTGATCCGCAGTGTACCTGCGGTGTAGATGTATTGGGCCACGCAATTTTAAAATCGCATTGTGATTTGAGTTTGGTTTTAAATTATATAAAGTTTTATTTGCAACGTTATTTCATATGAGATTTGGATATGAATCTCGATTTTGTTGTAATATCATTAATTATTAAATGTTATATATATATATATATATATATATTTATGTATGTATATATATATGTATATAAGTATATATGTATATATAATTAATTATCAATGAATATTATAAAGTTCTAAATTAATGGATCACTCTTTTAATGATTTAAAATATTGGTATTGAGCTTGTCAATTATGAAGAGATATTAATAATTAATTTAATTAAACTCAGTTTAATTAATATTAGTTATTAGAATATATAATCAAAGTTTTGATTCATTGAGAGTGTCAATTTTTCAAACAATGTTATATAAAAAAAATATTATTAGATCAATTAGAAAATTGAGTCTAATAGTTTTGGGGAGAAACTTTTATCTATCAACCAAATACACGGGTTAGGAAAAACATGAAAATTTTCACCTTAATATAATTTGGAAAAACGTAAACTGAGACTTTTAAATTCAAATTTGAAAACTTAGCAAAACCAAAACATGTGTTTACATTGTGTATTCTTTATGCTATTGTTTTGGGTTTTGGGTTGACTGGTGTTGACCAATATAGGATGTCTACCAGAAGCTTGGGGGTTATGTGATTGTGATGTCATGATGATGTTTTAATCTTGATCTTTATAAACCCAACCATGGTTTGTGATGGAATGTTCTATGTATTGGATGTGATTACTAATTGTTATAGTTGAGATTCTTGTGTATGAGACTCTTGACCTAACTATTATTTTGGTCATCGATCAGTTATCCTTGATTATTTTCTAGTCACCATGATGGGACTGAGATGTGGATTTATTCTTGATGATGTCATGTTGTGACATGTTTGACTCAACCATTTTATGAGTCTTCGATCAGTATGATTGAGATATATATTTTGGTTATTGAGAACCATTGGATATTTGATTATCAGTGATACTTCAGTTACCAATAGAGAGTTGTTGTGTTCATGATTTTCTATGGATGTTTGCTCATAGAGATTTGATGCTTTTATGCATATTTGATGATTTTATTATGGATTATCTTTTTTGATTTTGAGATTTATGAGCCCATGAGCATTAGGGTAGGATATCTGCATGTAGTGACGGGAAGTGGCTTGCAATGAGGGCTAGGGCCCTAAGAGGTTGCCAGGGTAACTCATTGCAAGTTGGATTAACAAGTGATAACATTCACACCTAATACTAACTGGATGAACCTAAAAAGATAAGTGTTTTGTTCTCACCCATGCCTTGAGTGCTTGTACAAGCTAGGATGGGAGTAGTGAGATGCATGGTTGTGACCTTGCATTCCATAGTATGCCTTGTCAGTATGAGAGGATACTAGTGGCCACATGAAATCAGTATGGACCCATGGAGTTTAGCTAACTGCCAGGACAACTTGTACATGATAATTGCAATGACACTTTCCCGCTTGCATAGTAGGTTCCTACATGTCATTGTGTGCCTCTGGGAATTAGATGTCAGATTTTGAGCTTTGGAACCTTTGAGTTAGTATACTTTTAGGATTCCTGGACTTATGGAGATTTGTGCTATGTGATTTTGATAGCCTATTTGGGACTTGAGATTATCTCCTTAGCATAGTGGGAGTGGACCACTTAGGTACCACGCGGTTGGGTGGTAGTGTATTTTCCACTCTTATCATTTTGAGATTCATTGAGACATCGTGGTTGATGCGTCCTTCATGATGGTGGATATGTATCCTTTTTCATTGATGATTAGCATATGTTAGATGATGTTATCTTATGCTTTTATTTGCATGTTAGATTACTTCTACATATGATGTTGTATTTATTAGGAGTGACATTTCTACTATGTTAATACCGATGATCTCTTCGGTGATTTGGAATGTTATGCACAAAAGGATGGCTAGGATCCACGATGGTGTAATGATGCTATTGACAGTTGGGAGGAACCATGTACTTAGTTTATTATGTTGATCTTTATGATGGATGTATATGTTCTCTATGATGTTGTATCATGTGATTATCTCTACTTTGATGTATCATGGATTAGAATAGGATGATGTACCTTATTCTACATATGTATATTCTTTGTGCTTATCATACCCTATGACATGTACAGTGGATGATTGTGCATTTTGGAATGTAATTCAAAAAGGACATTTGTATATTGGATGTATCATTATTATTTCATGTGGATGATGTACTAGATGGATTCATGTATGTAATTCAATGTTAAGGGATCTTAAAGAATGTAATATGTTATTTATGTTATGTTTACTTTCAGATGGACAATGCTATTGCTTCTGTTATTGTGCAAAAATTATATGTGATGTTTACTATCATGAAAAAAAAAAAAATTGTTTATAAACTTAGTGAAATTCTAGGTCAATTCTTTGGATCCCTTGGCGAGGCATTACATTTGGTATCAGAGCCCGAGTTTCTACATTGGGAGCTCTGGGTATTTTGGAACAACTAGGACTATGAACTATTAAGTGTAATTTCCAAACTTGATCTAGATGAATTGAAACACAAGACTCAAACTATTACTTGTATATTTTTCATACTTCAACACTTAGTTTTCAAAACTAGAAATATTTACTTAAACTTAAACATAGAACTGAACTTAGTACCTTTTACTATTGTAGGATGGTATCTGGGACTAGGTCTTCTGTTAAAGGCCATGGTAGAGGCCGTGGAAGAGGCTGTGGTCATGGTAGAGCTATCAATGTCCATGAGTCTGCCCATGAGGGATCGGCTCATGTAGAGAGTAGGGAAGAGCATTCTAGTAGGCAATATGAAGAGAGCCATAGAGAGAACCAAGCTGAGTCTAAAGAGGTTGGCTTGAAATAGATGATGTAGACTATTCTAGAATGTCTACCTCCTATTCAAGAACAGCCTAAAGTGTATCAGACAGAACAAGAGCATAGACCCAGGTCTAGAAGTCCTCAAAAGGATCGTTAGAGGTCCATTGTGTCCACTCAGATGAAGGATCTTTCAAGATCCAAGGTTAAGCCTTTTAATGGGAAAGATTCTAGTTATGTGACCGAACAGTGGCTCATCTCTCTCGACAGGATTTTTTCCATGTAGGAGTTCGACAACAATGTTAAGGCAAGTTTTGCAATCACTAATCTAGAGAATTTTGGGGCCACTTGGTGGACGATAGAGGAGAAGAAGTTGGGTATCAATATGAGCAATGTCAAATGGAAATTATTCCTAGAGAGTTTCCATGAATGATTCCTACCAAAGGAATGGAAACAACAAAGAGCTGATGAATTTCATAATGTCAGACAGTACACTTTGTTAGTGATTGAGTATGAGCGTAAGTTTTATGAGCTTATGCCTTTCTTAGGGTTTAGTGAAAATTTAGTGCAGTTGGCACAATATTTTATTAGGGGTTTGAATAACTGTATTATTGGGGGAGTTAAGGTATTTGAACCAAAAACCCTCAAGGATGCGGTGCATCAAGCTATCCTTGTTGAGCAAAGTGTCAACCTTGGTCAAGGTGGTTTTGTAGGAGTACCAGCAGCATCAAGATCTAAAAGCAACTATAATTCAGGTGGTAACAAGAAGTTTTCTTTCTCTAAGGGGAACCAGTATCAGCAGCAATCTCAACAGACATAGCAACAGAAGGGCTCAAATCCTCAAGCTCAAGGTAGTGGCAAAGGTTCTAACACCAAGAACAACCACAATGCTCAACATAATAAACAAAATCAGACCAATTAGTCAGCTCAGAGTAGCCAGTCTTTTGTGAGCAGGAATAGTCGCCAGCAATCTAATGTACCACCTATGGGAAGAGGTCCTGGTAGAAATACAGAATGTTTTTCATGTGGTCAGATTGGACATTATGCAGCTCAATGTCCTCAGCAAGCACCTTAGTTTTTAGGACCTAGAACTATAGCTTCAGAGCCTATAGTTGGTGAAGTAGGTAGAGCTCATAGAGTATTTGTAGTAGTTGATCAGCATCAGGCAGATCATCAAGGAACAGTGGTTGAGACCACAGGTGCTATTAGAGGTATATCTCTTTCAGTATTGTTTTATTCAAGAGCTACAGATTCATTTATTTCACCATCTATAGTTTCTAAGTGTATGTTGGATGTGGTGAAGCAAGATCATGGTTGGCAAGTGGAACTAGCCTCAAGCATTAAGGTTTCCACAGATTTTGTAGTTCATAAGTGTGGGCTTAGTTTAGGAAGCTTTGATACAGCACTGGATCTTCGAGTCATACCCCTTGGTTCCTATGATGTGGTTCTAGGCATGGACTAGCTTGGATCTCATAGAGCCAGTATAGATTGTAGGAAGAAGATTATTATGTGCCAAGATGACCAAGGGAATGATGTGAAGATAGTTGGGATACTGAGGCCTATATCTCTACGAATGATTTCTACTATGCAATTGAAGCAAAGTTTTCTGTAAGGGATGTCAGATATTTGTTGTTATGGTAAATGATCTTAATGCGGAAGATACCGTGAGGAAGACTTTGGATCACCCAATTTTGTAGGAGTACGCAAATGTTTTTCCAAGTGAGATTCCAAGCATGCCTCCGAAGAGGGACATTGATTTTAGTATTGATTTGATTCCTAGAGCGGAGCCTATCTCTAAAGCTCCTTATCATATGACTACACAGGAATTGGGTGAGCTACGTCTTCAGCTAGAAGAACTTTTGGCCAAAGGGAGCATTCAACCTAGCGTATCACCATGGGGAGCTCCATTGCTCTTTGTGAAGAAGAAAGACAGTTTTTTGCACCTTTGTATTGACTATAGACAGTTGAATAAGGTGACTATGAAGAATAGGTATCCTTTGCCTAGGATTGATGACTTATTTGATCAGATCAAGGGAGCTACAGTATTCTCCAAGATTGACCTTAAGTTAGGGTACCACCAGCTTCATATTAAGGAAGCAGATATTCACAAGACTGCTTTTCGAACTCGCTATGGGCATTATGAGTTCACAGTGGTACCTTTTGGGTCGACTAATGCTCCATCGATTTTCATGTGTTTGATGAATGGTGTTTTTCGATCATATCTTGACAGGTTTGTACTTGTGTTTCTTAATGACATATTGATATATTCTAAGACTCAGAAGGAGCATGAGGAACTCCTACGGTTGGTATTGTAGTGTTTAAGGGACAATCAGCTTTATGCTAATGCAGCTAAGTGTGAATTCTTCAAATCAGAGATTCAGTATTTAAGGCATGTTATTATAGGTGATGGTATTTCAGTGGATCCTGCAAAGATTCAGGTGATAATAGATTGGCCTACACCGACTAATGTGTTAGAGATTCATAGTTTCATGGGTTTAGCCAGTTATTATCACAGATTTGTCCGAAACTTCTCTAGGATAGCACATCCTATCACTTCTCTTCAAAGGAAAGGAAAGAAGTTCGTATGGACAGAGAAATGTGAGGAAGCTTTCCATAAGCTCAAGGAGCTTTTGACTAGTACACCGATTCTAGCTGTACCGAATCTAAAAGGTGATTTCATGGTATGTACATATGCTTCTCTTGAAGGGATTGGGGCAGTATTGATGCAGAATAGATGGATGATTGCGTATTAATCACACAAGCTTAAGGATCATGAGTTAAATTACCCTACACATGATCTTGAGTTAGCAGTAGTAGTTCATGCTTTGACAAGGTGGAGACATTTCTTTTTGGGGCACAAATTTGAGCTACATAGTGATCATTGTAGTCTTCAGTACATTTTTACTTAGCCTAATTTGAATGCTCTCCAGAGGTGATGGATGGAGTTTCTATGTGAGTATAATTTTGAGGTTAAGTACATTCAGGATAAGGAGAATGTAGTGGCAGATGCTTTGAGTCACAGGAGACATGTGGTATCATTGATCACTCTTAGTGTGGATTTGAGGAGTTGGATTCTTCAAGCACTTCCTACAGATTCTTGGTATCAGGAAGTGTGCAGAGAGATTGATTCAGGAAGATCTTTGGAAGGTAAGTTTGCAGGTTATGTTGGAGAGTCAGATGGTCTTTTGAGACATTTGGGGAGGATTTATGTGCCATTTTTGGATGAGCTTTGCACCTTGATACTGGCAGAAGCCCATCGTACACCTTACTCAGCACATCCAGGTGTCAAGAAGATGCATGCTAATTTGAGACGTTTGTTCTTTTGGTCTGGGATGAAGCGAGATATTGTTGATTTTGTGGCTAGGTGCCTTGAGTGTCAGAGAGTTAAGGTAGAACATCAGCACTCGACTGGACTTTTGTAGCCTAATCTCATTCCTTCTTGGAAGTGGGATATCATCTCCATGGATTTTATTGTAGGATTACCTATGACAGTTCGACGTCATGATGCTATCATGGTCACTGTTGATTGGTTGACTAAGGTGGTGCATTTTTCACCGATTAGATCTTCCTACACAACAACTTCTGTAGCTAATGTCTTTATGCATGATATTGTGAGATTACATGGTATTCCTAGAAAGATCATTTCTGACAGGGATCCTGTATTCACATCTGCATTCTGGACATCACTGCAGCATGAGCTTGGAGTGCAACTAATCTTCAGTTCAGCATATCATCCAGAGATTGATGGTCAGACAGAGAGGGTGAATCAAGTTTTGGAGGATATGTTACGGATGTATGTGATTGATAGGCAGACACATTGGGAGGATTATCTCTACCTAGCGGAGTTTGTGTACAACAACAGATATCACAGTTCTATTGGTATGGCACCATTTCATGCATTATATGGGCATCCTTGTTGTACACCATTGAGTTGGGACAGTCTTGAGGATTGCATCCTGTTGGGTCCTGAGATGCTTCGTGATATGGAGCAACAGGTAGTGCGTATCCGTGAGCACTTGACTACAGCACAAGATAGGCAGAAGAAGTATGCCGATGCTCATAGGACTGATAAGCAGTTTGCTGTGGGAGATAAGGTTTTCTTGAGAGTGCAACCATGAAAGAGTTTGATCTGATATGGAAAGGGTTCTAAGCTAGCACCTCATTTTGTGGGATCATTCGAGGTTCTAGAGAGGATTGGCCCGGTTGCTTACTATCTTGCTCTACTGCCCAGCCTAGCTCGCATTCATGATGTTTTCCATGTTTCAGTGCTTAGGTAGTATATTCCTGATATTGTGCATGTTATTGATTGGAATGCATTGTAGGTAGAGGATGGGAAGCTGGCTTTGGAGCTGGTTCATATACTGGAGCAGCAGGGGTTGACCCTCAGGGGTCGAACCATCAAGCAGGTAAGGGTCCAATGGGACCCTACTAATGATTCTTCAGCTACTTGAGAGGATGCAGCTAGATTGAGGGAGTTATATCCCTACTTGTTTGTAGGCTTCCAGGAGTAAGCCTAACCCAAGGGGGGTGGATGTAGTGCCTACCCTTGTTCACATCTTTTCTGGATATTGTTATTATCTTTAGACTATGGTAGACTAGTTTTATGTTAATGGATTAGTGGTATTGTTTTGACACTATTAGACATTATGTTATGGATTCAGTGGTTATATGATGAGATCATTTAGATTTTACATTTCATGTATGTATGATGATCATTATACTGTTTTCAGTTATTATTGATGATTGGATGGATGGTTTATTATCTTATGTGTTTTATTATGGATACTTACCCCATACTTGCATGTGTATGGTGTGCATGTTTTCATATTGTATGGCGTTTCTGATGTGGTTAAGGAAGGGAATCATAATCACTTGCTTAGTCGAGATCTACATGATGCACCACTTCCTGCCATTGTCTGTTTAGCTTAGCATTATATATACATTGTATGTACATGCATGGTTTTTCTGCAGGTTGCAGGTATCGGGTATTGACTTCCCTGAATTACCAGGATGAGCATACCCTATTATACTATCTCAATGATAAGAGAAGGGAGATAAATTCTCAAGTCCAAATCCCAAAACCTTAAACCATTTGTCCTAGTGAGTTAGGACAAGTATCAGAGTTGAGTACCCACTAAATGTGTCGGATGAAAAATTTCATGATTTTTAACCCTTTATACTGATTTTGTATGATTTGTTCTAAGATGGGTTTTCATATTTTATCTTGGAGGTCTATGGTGAATTCTTTATTAATTAAGTCTTAATAAATAGATTTAATTAATAAACTAATTATTTTGGAGAAAATTAATAAAATATCATGATCTTTGATATTTTGAGTATAATTAATTACATGAGAATTAATTGAGAGAAAAGAATTAAATAAAAAAAAATTAGAAATTAAAATTAATAATAATAATAATATAATAATAAAGTAATTAATAAATAATAATAATAAAAGCTATAAAAGTTAAGATGAAAGTTATAAATATTTAGATAGAAATTATATAAAAGTGGATTGGAGTTATAAGCTTGCATGGGAGTTAACACACTTTTTTATTTCTCATGTGTCAACAACACGAGGGTTAGTGCATTAATTAAGCACATGGTGTCTACAACCCTATGGCTTATCTTGAAGGTTGGAAAAGACCCATGCTTAGTTGGTGACACCTTCTAGCTGTTTCTAGAAGCATTCTAGAGGTTTCTTGAGAGCTCTTTATATTCAGGCATCCCTAGAAGCTTAGATATAGCATTTGGAGTGCAATTGGAGCATTGGAGGATTCAAGAATTCTGAAGAAGGGAGCTTTCTCTACAGGTTTTCTAAGGAAGAGCGAATTAGCATCAGAATCCGATTAGATTCTTGTGATTTTACTTGTGCTAATTCCGCATCTTGCATTCCCTGTCTTCTTCGTGTCTTCCATATGTCTTCTGAGGAATTTCATATTTTTATTGTACGCATTCTCAATATGGGCAATTGAATTTATGTTGAAATCTTTATATGCATAGATCTGAAAGAAAACGGGGCTAGGGTTTAAATTCATAGCCAAACCCATTAGATTATTTATTGGATAAATTTGAAGATCAAAGATTTAAAGGAAAATTCTAAAAATTAGAATTTCTAAGTAAACTATGTATATTCTTGAATCTGCATACACATATATGTATATATCATTATATATATATATATATGTATGTGCTATGATGGTGATAAACTCTGCGTGTATATATATATACACACACACATATATATATACATATATATACCCATATATATATACATACATATGTATATATATACATATATAATAATCGAATGTCAAATCGCGATAGAGTTTAATGTTAATAGTATTTCATATCTCATGGGAACATTTTTATAAAAAATGTTATTGAAAATCGCGTTAAAAATATATATATATATATATATACATACATATATATACACACACATATATATATATATGTATATATATATGTATATATATATGTATATATATATATATATGTGTATATATATATATATGTATATATGTATATGTATATATGTATATATATATATATATATATATATATATGATGTTGGGCGGGTATGATATACCCCACCCACCGCAGGCCTACGAGATCGCAGGGTACCTGCGATCGCAGTGTATCTGCGGTGTGGATGTATTGGGCCGCGCAATTTTAAAATTGCATTGCAATTTGAGTTTGGTTTTAAATTATATAAAGTTTTATTTGCAATGTTATTTCATATGAGATTTGGATATGAATCTCGATTTTTTTGCAATATCAGTAATTATTAAATGTTATATATATATATATTTATGTATGTATATATATATATATATATATATATATATATATATATATATATATATGTATGTATATAAGTATATATGTATATATAATTAATTATAAATGAATATTATAAAGTTCTAAATTAATGGATCACTCTTTTAATGATTTAAACTATTGGTATTGAGCTTGTCAATTATGAAGAGATATTAATAATTAATTTAATTAAACTCAGTTTAATTAAGATTAGTTATTAGAATATATAATCGAAGTTTTGATTGATTCAGAGTGTCAAGTTTTCAAACAATGTTATATAAACAAAATATTATTAGATCAATTAGAAAATTGAGTCTAATAGTTTTGGGGAGAAAATTTTATCTATCAACCAAATACATGGGTTAGGAAAAATGTGAAATTTCTCCACTTAATATAATTTGGGAAAATGTAAACTGAGACTTTTAAATTCAAATTTGAAAACTTAGCAAAACCAAAACATGTGTTTACATTGTGTATTCTTTATGCTATTGTTTTGGGTTTTGGGTTGACTAGTGTTGACCAGTATAGGATGTCTACCAGAGGCTTGGGGGTTATGTGATTGTGATGTCATGATGATGTTTTAATCTTGATCTGTATAAACCCAACCATGGTTTGTGATGGAATGCTCTATGTATTGGATGCGATTACTGATTGTTATAGTTTAGATTCTTGTGTATGAGACTCTTGACCTAACTATTATTTTGGTAATCAATTAGTTATCCTTGATTATTTTCTAGTCGCCATGATGGGACTAAGATGTGGATTTATTCTTGATGATGTCAAGTTGTGACATGTTTGACTCAAACATTTTTGGAGTCTTTGATCAGTATGATTGAGATATATATTTTGGTTATTGAGAACCATTGGATATTTGATTATTAGTGATACTTCAGTTGCCAATAGAGAGATGTTGTGTTCATGATTTTCTATGGATGTTTGCTCATGGATATTTGATGCTTTTATGCATATTTGATGATTTTATTATGGATTATCTTTTGTGATTTTGAGATTTATGAGCCCATGAGCATTAGGGTAGGATATCTGCATGTAGTGACGGGAAGTGGCTTGCAATGAGGGTCGGGGCCCTAAGAGGCTGCCAGGGTAACTCATTGTAAGTTTGATTAATAAGTGATAACATTCACACCTAATACTAACTGATTGAACCTAAAAAGATAAGTTTTTTGTTCTCGCCCATGCCTTGAGTGCTTGTACAGGCTAGGATGGGAGTAGTGAGATGCATGGTTGTGACCTTGCATTCCGTAGTATGCCTCGTTAGTATGAGAGGATACTAGTGGCCGCATGAAATCAATATGGACCCATGGAGTTTAGCTAACTGCCACGGTAACTTGTATGTGATAATTGCGATGACACTTTTTTGCTTGCATAATAGGTTCCTACATGTCATTGTGTGCCTCTGGGAATTAGATGTCAGATTTTGAGCTTTGGAACCTTTGAGTTAGTATACTTTTAGGATTCTTGGACTTATGGAGATTTGTGCTATGTGATTTTGATAGCCTGTTTGGGACTTGAGATTATCTCCTTAGCACAGTGGGAGTGGACCACTTAGGTACCACGCGGTCAGGTGGTAGTGTATTTTCCACTCTTATCATTTTGACATTCATTGAGACATTGTTGTTGATGTGTCCTTCATGATGGTGGATATGTATCCTTATTCGTTGATGATTAGCATATGTTAGATGATGTTATCTTATTCTTTTATTTGCATGTTAGATTACTTCTACATATGATGTTGTATTTATTAGGAGTGGCATTCCTACTATGTTAATACTGATGATCTCTTTGGTGATTTGGAATGTTATGCATGGAGGGATGGCTAGGATCCACGATGGTCTAATGATGCTATTGACAGTTGGGAGGAACCATGCACTTAGTTTATTATGTTGATCTTTATGATGGATGTATATGTTCTCTATGATGTTGTATCATGTGATTATCTCTACTTTGATGTATCATGGATTAGAATAGGATGATGTACCTTATTCTACATATGTATATTCTTTGTGCCTATCATACCCTATGACATGTATAGTGGATGATTGTGCATTATCGAATGTAATTCAAAAAGGACATTTGTATATTGGATGTATCATTATTATTTCATGCGGATGATGTACTAGATGGATTCATTATGTAATTCAACATTAAGTGATCTTAAAGAATGTAATCTGTTATTTATGTTATGTTTACTTTTAGATGGACAATGCTATTACTTCTGTTATTGTGAAAAAATTATATGTGATGTTTACTATCATGAAAAAAAAAATAATAATAATTGTTTCTAAACTTAGTGAAATTCTAGGTTAATTCTTTGGATCCCTTGGTGAGGCATTACAAGTTTTCTTCTCCAATCACCAAGTTACCTTGCTGGCCATATTAGGGCTCACCTAGGGTTTGGTGGTAAAAACAACTGTCATAATTATTATGTCACAAAATTGTATATTTAAAATATATGTATAGCTTTCTACTTGATTCCAAGTGGCCATGAGAATTAAACAATTTAAATTTAGGTTAGAGCCATATTCCAACAACTAGCTGTATACAAACTACCAGACTGACCAAATCAAGAAAAATTTCTATCTCCTATGAAAATAAACTAATTTACATAACGAGGAAAAAATTTACTAAGAACACATAAGAACTAACTATCACTATTATAAAAACTACTAGCTCAATCAATAGGATTCTAGAATAGTAGTTTCAAAACCTACTATGGTAAATTACTTTCAAAATTTTCTTCTAACACTCTATGCCTCAGTACAATATAAATGCCAACCCTTGCCTTGGGTGTGGAATAGATTTATATAAGCCTCCTCCATGTGTGGAAGTTGTAGACACTATCCAAAAACTCCTATGTACAAAGTTGTACAAAAGTTGTCAATATTGTCATGACAAGTTTGTAAGTTGTAAAGCTATCATGATCAACTTTCTACTTTTTGTCTTCTACTTCTTCCTAGGACCTAAAATGTATCTAGTTTGATTTGTTAGGTCTAAGTAAGGAATTTTCACTCTATTTCACTTATTTTTAGTCATGGTCAACCCCTTTGACCTTTCTTTCACCCCTAAGCAACATTAGCTCAACTATGTCCTATTTGAGTCTAAATGTTAAAGACAATTCAACAACTCTAGTCAACCCCTTTTAGCCAACTAAGTCACACCTTATGAACTTTTCTAAGTCCTTATTCTTCAATGGCTTGTCTAAGACCATTTACAAGACAAAATTTGAATAGGGAGAAGTCCAAATCCTTGGTGCTCTTGTACCATTAATTTTGTGCTTTTCATTATGATGTATATGAATGATAGATGTTCCTCCACTTTATAAATAATTTCAATTGAAGAATTATTTTATTCTATTTTTCTATTACATGCATTAAAATTACCTAAATATCATATCTTCTAAAATTTATTTTGTTCTTATCTTGTAAGAGCTAATAATTTTTTTTCAACAACTATGACTTGTAATATGACATAAAACTTTATTTTTCTATCTTATGTATCAAAAAACTTAAATATCTCATCCTCCAAAATTAATTTTGTAATTCTTTTTATTATGTAAAATGGCAACTAGTCATCCACTTTATAAATTGTTTGAATTATAGAATAATTTTATTTCATTTTCCATCTCATGCATTAATTTTTTCAATATATCATCCTTCGAAATTTATTTTGTGCTTATCTTATCTTGCAAGAGCTAATAATAGTTTTTCAACAACCATGACTTGCAATATGACATAAAACTTCAATTTTTCATCTCTTGTATTAATAAGAGCCTAAATATGCCATTCTCAATTTTTACTTCTTTTTATTATTTATATGGATGAAAATTGGTCTTCCACTTTATATATTATTTGAATTGAAGAATTAGTTTATTTCATTTTTCCATCTCATGAATTAAAAACAACTAGATATCTCATCTTCCAAAATTTATTTTGTGCCTATCTTATCTTGCAAGAGCTAATAATAATTTTTGAACAACTATAACCTATAATGTGACGTAAAACTTCACTTTCCCATCTCATGTATTAAAACCACCCGAATAGTTGATTGTTCAATTCTTTTCTTTTTCTTTTCTTTATTATCCATTTGAATCAAAATAGGTCCTCCATTTTATAAATTATTTGAATTGAAGAAATACTTTATTCTATTTTTCCATCCCATGCATTAAAAGCACCTAAATATTCCATGTTACAAAAAATTTTGTGTGCTTATTTTATCTTTATTGTCTATATAAAAGACAATTGGTTCTCTACTTTATAAATTATTTGAATTGAAAAAATTATTTTTGAACATTTTTAGCTATATTTTTATATGTGTACAAGCTCAAGTATTCAATATATGTTAAATGCAAGGAACCTTATAATATGCATTTCATAAAATTTCACATTTCTCCTTTCTAAGATTGATGCTAAACTTGTCAAAGAAGAAATCATTTGACAAAACTTTGACATCATACATTATAATTACTTATTATGACTTTTTTGGTGGGGTGTTTAGGATAATAATAAAAATCCTCAAATTTTTTACCCTGAAGTAGTTGGGTATGTTGTTTTGTTGTTGTTCCATATTTTTCCAATTTTTGTGCAAATGATCAAAAGTTTATCGCATATTTATATGGTGCACAACACTTAAAAGTGCAAGGAAATATAAAGGGTATGGAGGAGGTAGATCTAGTGATACATGTATTCATGTTGTATTGCATAGTGTGTCTACATTGAAATTCAACCAAAACCAATATGTATGTGAGACATATATTTTGAATCAAGATGAACAATACTTCAAATAGAGTTTTGATTATCCATGATAGAGAAACATAAAATCAAAATCAAAACCAAATTTGGGCACAATGTTTAACTCAATCATTTAAAACCAACTTGAGATTCTTCAGTATAAATAATTGCCTACATGCTTATTTTTTGGGTTGTAATATTATACAAAATAAGATTATCTATGTTGGACTAATCAAACAATTGACATGATGATTTGAGAAATTTAATACTTAACACTTTTTACCACACACTGAGTTTTGTCATTGATTAGAAACTAGTAGAAGAAAGGAGTAGAAATCTTGAAGTCAAGGAATCCAAGCTAAGCCATTAATAGGGTCTTGTACAAGTCAAGACAAAGAAGTTGATGCAAAGGTCTCACCAACATAAAGGTAGACTATGAAATCAAAGGAAAAATGTAGGTGTGCTAAGTTATCATTGATGTGACTTCATAGAAGGACAAGATGAAGTATTATGTGATAGGTATTTATGTTGTAGAGTTCAAAAAAGAATCGACTAGAAGCTACATGGAAGGAATCTAGGTAAATTGGCAACCCTCACAAACTAACTGATGAGCTAAAAGGTATTTAAATGAGAGCAATGAAAAGATGAAGAATTTTAATGAAAGTTTTGAAAAATAGATGAACCATTAAAATCTTAGTAGAGAAACAAGAGAAGAAATAGTCTATGATATGAATGTGACAATAATACTTAAAAGGGTGAGTCTTTTGGAGAAAAAGACCTGGATGACAATAAGAAAGGAAGATCATAATATAAAGGTATGAAATCTAAGAAACCAACATGTTGTTGTTGTATGAAAGTAGGTCATACTTTAGTGGCACAAATAGGTCACCTCTAAAATCCAATATAGCTTTGATGGGTAATTTCATAATTATTATATATATGGTCATACTGAAATGAGTTCAAATCTTATTTTAATGATAAGAGAATTGATGGATACTATTACCATTGTAACAAGTATGACAAAAATGATGGATACTATAGATATAAGGAAGGATCAAACCATTCATCTCCAAAATCTATAAGTCCTACTTGAATGTTTATGAGTTTTCCACATAGATCTACTCAACATGTGGAAACTATGGTCAGCTTGTTGCATACTAAAATATGAGAATAGGTCAATGGAGTAATAGAAGACCTTGGAAGGGTTCAAGAATGACATGTCACAATTATAAAAAAATTTAATAGAAACAATTCAAATGATCAATTGCCAAATAGTAAAGGGAAAGAAAAGGCAGTAGAATAAGAGAAAGTTGGGAATGGCTTAAAAGAAGTATGGAGTAAGAAGAGTGAGGATGCTAAGGAAACCAATCCTATAGATTCTATTACCTCACTATTCAATGGTGAGACCATTGTGTCATGTTAAGACAACTATAGCTTAAGGGCTTACATGAAATAAGGAAAATCATACATTGATCCCCATATCTAAAATGGTAATCCACTTGTGATTATACTAAATCTATAAGTGTTTCTCATGTTTGAAAGTCAATTACACTAGTTGAAGGACAAGAAAGTGGAAAGAATATAACCATTAGTGAACAAGACATGTGTATTAATTTTTTAAGTTAAGTGGTAGGTAAACACTCTATATACCATTTTAATCTTAATTTTGCAATTTTTCTATAAATAGACTCATAACAAGTCATTTACAACTTTAAAAATAAGAAACATACTTGAAATTTCTAATTTGAAAACCCTAGCATTCGTTGTGTGAGCATTATGTAATTTCTATGTTAATTTGAGCAAGACAGAAAGGTGTTTAAATACTACACATTATTGAATTTGTGATAAAATCAAGATGTAGCTATTATCATCCAAGATTAAAATGGCATAATGAATACCATATATCATGTTAGCTGACAATTGAATGAAGCATTTTCAGTATGTGCTTCTTCCATTGATGGAAGATGTAAAAGACTATCTAGTGCCATATTGCCAATTTTGGGTAATGGTCTTCTTGCTAAGAATGTAAGGAATAAATTTAGGTCAATATTCACAAATTGAATGATAAAAAAATTCAAAAACAATTATTAGAATTTTGTGAGAATGCAATGTTTAAGGAAAACAACAAGAATCTAGAGAAAAATATATTATCATATGCCATGGATATTCTTAATTTCTTCCATAAGGATTTGACTATGTTTGCATTGAATAAAAGAAAAAATCAACATATTTTTATCAAAGTACCCTATAGAATCACAAAGGAGGTGATTTGTAGGGTTTCTAGTTTTGCTTCCACTAGGAAGGAACCCACAACTAGAACCATTTTGATGAAGTATTCTATAATGCTAACTTGATGTCATCAAGATGCATAAGCCCAAACAATTGCCCATGTCATGGATTTAGAAGTGAGATATTTTACAATGATAATTACATACATGATGTACTATTTGAGTTATAATAATGGCATGTTGGACAGAGTCATATAAGGAGCATAACGGATGATTATCTTGATTAATCTCTGATCAACTAGAGATGCTGGATCCATAGCCAAATGATGGATAGCTTGGGTAGGATTAAGATAGATTATGCTAGGAATATTCTCAAATATTTTTCTACACTTCTTTTCATTTTATTTTGTTTCAAGAAGGAGTTCCTTGGCTTAAAAGTCTTCAACTAGTCAAAGGATCAACCTATTTCATTTTAAGTAAGTGTTCTATATAGAAGGTTAGATGGTAAACATAACGTAACCCTTAGGGTTAGTTAAAGAGTTTCCATGAAGAAATGCACAAAAAGGAGAGTATTCCCTTCATATTAGTAGAAAAATATAAAGTGGATATGTGTTTCCTTGCAAACATAGATAAGTGTATTGTACAAGTTGTTGGATCCTAATTTGATAGCATTATAATTACCTCTTGGGATATGGAAAGTGATAAACTAACACTGAGACAAATAAATTTGAAATATTTAATACTTTAAAATGAGTTTCATCTTGATCTAATCATGTCAATCCAGGGGCCTAATATTGTGAAAGGTTTCTAAGAAATATGCAATGAAGGGATGCTAGTTGTGAGATGAACAATTATGAATGTAGCTAGAACACATAAAAGTGAATATATGGAAAACCAAACAAATACTGATGAAAAGAACAATCACTTCCAAGCAATAGGAACATCAGAAACAAAAATAAACAACAATATATATTATTAAAAAATTATGAAAGTAATAAAAATGACATAAATAGTTATACAAATACTAAATTCAACTCTAAATTAACTAATGTAAAAATCACTAAATAGATAAAAATATGAACATCTAAATTTAAAAAATTAAATTCTTAAATATACATCAAACAAGCATACTAAAATAAAAATATCATTGTGATTTGCCAAAGATTGGGACCTTACTCCCTGACTTGTATAGTGAATAAAGCACAAACAAAGCTTTTGTTGTTTCAATCATGAGAAAATGATGTTCTTATTCATTGCAAAATAACATAGTTTGGTTTTACATACAATAGCTTCCTCTATAGAAAAATATATATGCTTATAACAATATTTAACCCTACTTGATATTACATAACACACATATATAGTTTGAGTGTACAAAGATATAATAAAGTGACACAATTTAATTTTGATGAAAACCAAGGAATATGGGTGTATGTAAAAAATTATTTTGTACCTAAAAATCTGAAACTATTTTTTTATAACAGTGGATAGAATTAGAAGATATTGTGGTTTCTTTCTCCTATTGTTTCCTTCATTATAGCATTGATAACTACTCATTTTGTGTTAAATTCATCTCTATTGATGCAAGTGCATCCAGTGGTGTAAGGGCAATCCCATAACACCCAAAAATATGCTTAGTGTTTGTTTCTATTTAAATTTTCTTTATTTTTGGGTAGTTGTTTGGGTCAAATAGAGATTGTAACTCTCATAGCTCCACTATTGGTTTTCTGGGTTAGAGTTTTGAGCATCTTGGAATATGTGGCAATGTAGAAAATAGGTTATCTTGTAATTCAGCCATAATTATGATGGTTTAGAGGGTGTAAGTTGGAGGGATGATTATACTTATAATTTAAAGCACTCCAAAAAAAGAATTAGGTCAAAATGCTTTACAATTTAAGAGTTATTGTAGTTTTGAGTTGAGTAGAGACTCCCTAAGAGTGCTTCAAAGTCATATTTGAGGCATTGAATAGCCTTGTACAAGCCCAAAAAATGGGAGATTATTATAGCTCATTCATAAGGCTATAAAATTCTTGGAGAGCTTTCCAAAAATGTAAAATAAATTTCAATTAGAATCCTGGATCAAAAGTTATGCTTCCTAGAAGTTGGACTATCATTTCTAGATTCTTCTAATCTTACACTAACTTCTGATGTGTTTGGTAGAACCTTCTATTTTAGCGATGGATTCCAAATAGAATATTCTAAAATTTATTCCTAATCCTAAACCTAATTTGGGTTACTTAAGGTCATTTCTAGCAATGTAAGTACAACTTTTGTAGAGTTTGGGAGAAGGTACTATGAGGAGGTTTTTTTTCTAGAATCAGACAACATTGTAAGCCCCTAGGGCTCATCATTGAGTCTATTTTCATTTTACTAAATGTAATAACATATCAATTTTGATAATAATATTACCATTTTTCTATTGTGTTCATTTTTTCTTTGATTGTGCCCTCATCAAGTGGTATTGGAGAGGGTTTTTCTGGGTGTGTAGATAGAACACTGACTTTGAGGTAGTTTTCACTAGGACTATGTGTTCATGCATTTTGATATAGTGAGAAGATGCCTCCATAAAGAAAGCATGGTGGAAGGGTTGGAGTTGTTCCTTCTGAGGTTAGAGCCCTCTAGAGACAATTTTAGGCATTGCAAGAGGAGATTTATAGAGGGATGAATATTGTCATAGGTAACAAAAGTAAGGAGGAAAATGAAGAAGAAGGAAATATTGTGTAGGAAGTAGAAGGAGATCAAGAATTCCTAAACCAAGTGGAGGAGAAGCTTTTTATGGCCATTTCTAAGCTATAAGAAAGACCTAAAATTGACATCTACATGTTTTTGAGAAATCTAAACTGTGATGAGTTGATTGACTAGATCAATGAGCTAGAGGAATATTTTGAGTATGAGGATATTAGGGAACCTAATAGGGTTAAGCTTTTGAAGTCCAAAATGAAAGGCCATGCCAAAATTTGGTGGCAACATATTTAGTTGTAAAGAAATAGAAGAGGAAAGGAGAAAATCACAAGATGGGATTGCATGGTGTACAAACTAAAGAAGCAATTTGTTCCTATTGATTATGAGCTTTATTTGATCAAGAACATGCAAGGCTTAAAGCAAGTAGGAAAATCTATCTAGGAATACATAGAGGATTTATTCTAGATTCCTCATTGGGGTTGGCCATGTGAAGGAAAAAAAAGGAGAAGGTTTCATGTTACTTTAATGGGTTAAGACCTAGCACTCATGAGGAGTTATGTGTAGTTCAAATGTCTAGAATTGAAGAAGCATACCAATTTTCCCTGCAAGTTGACAAGAATTTAAACAAAAAGTTTGATGGAAGGAAAAGAGGGCATATTCAAGGAGGAAGGGGTAGTGGTAGGTCATTTCGAATCCAAAATGAGAACTACAAGAAAAATATAGATGTGGGTACCGGTCCAAACTAGAGGAATAAGCATTTCAACCACTCCTGTGATCAAAACTTTGGAGATTAGAGAGGAAGAGGTAGAGGACATGGACAAGGTTTAGGAAGAGGAAGCTTCCATGGTACATATTTTCATTTTAATGAAGAAGGTCATAATGCATACTAATGCCCTCAACTCCAAGGAAGGGTAGATAGGAGAGTTGATAGTCAAGCAAGGGTTTCTCATGTAGATGATGATGCACAATTATTGCATTCAAAGGATGAAAAAAAGGAGAGTTTCTAGTTAATGAAAGGGTCTTGCTAAGTGGTGAGACTAAACCTAGACAAATGAAGAGTTTTTTTCATACTAGGTGCAAGTGTGAGATTAAATGTTGTGATGTGATTGTTGATGGTGGGAACACTAAAAACTTGGTACTAGAGGAGATGGTCTCAAAAATAAAGCTCAAAAGGGAGAAACATCCCCATCCCTATCAAATTGCTTGGGTGTAGGATGATAATAAGGTCCTAGCTAGTGAGAAATGTTTGGTAAAGTTCAAGATTGGTAGTTACCATGAAAAGGGTCTCTACGACATCATTCCAATGGATTTCTATTATTTATTGTTGGGAAGGTTGTGGTAGTTTGATATGCATGCTATACATGATGGTCATGTAAATACCTACACTCTAACAAAGGATGGAGTTCACTACAAATTGAAGCGCTTGATAAATGAGGATGAAAAGGTATGTAGTAGTGGAAGGGTATGTCTTGTTGAAGGAAGAATTTTTTTGGATGGCATGAAACATCAACATGTGTGTTATGCTTTAATTCCTAGAAAGGATAAGGAAAGTAGTAGTGAAGTTCCACTTGAATTTTGAGGTATATTAAATAAGTATGGAGATGTCATCTCTGATAATGTTCCAAAAGGGTTACCACTTTTGGTGTTTAAAACTACTGAACAAAAAAATGATCAACACCAAATTGATAATACTCACACAATCTAATGAATAGCCACTTCCTATCAACAACTCTATGTGCAAACCATTTGGACCAACTTCAACAAAAACAAAATGGTTTCCTAATCTTTAGACTTTGCAAGACCAAGGTGGGTTTACCTAGGAGATGCTTTAGATAACCATTGATATATGAGAATTATATTAGTTTGATTTTGATTCTCATATTTGATTCCTAACACATACATAGTTTATCCAATTTATGATACTTTCAAACTAATATGCATCCCTTATAAGAAGCTTTGTTCCTAGTTCTCCTTAAGTTTACAATTATTTCTAGGAATAGAAACTACCTAAGATACAAAAATAAAATATAAACATGTATTGACCAACATTATAACTCTAAAATTAATGGAATACGAATGATTTTGAATTTGTGATTGATATGATATACAAAAGCAGAACTTACCCCAACTCACTCTTGATTTATGAGACCAGTGTCTTATCCATTGGGCAAAAGACTATCTATTGGTGGGAGATCTAATTCAATTATCTTTTAAATGAGTTCATCAATTGTAATCACCTATTTCCATTCTTATGACTTAACCAATTTATAATCCCATAAACCTCATTGATCTACTAATGCATTTATATAACTCTTTGAATTAAAAGAAACAATAGTGTCAACATACAACCCATCCAAATTGCATTCAATCAATTTAACCTTATTCAAATGACATCAACGTAAACAAACTCATAAAATGGAGATAGAAATTGATGACACAAATCTCATGCAAATACCCTTTTGTAGTATCCTTTTAGATGACTAATACAATGACCAATAGAAATTCAATCAGAGGCCTTGAATATCTTGCTAATGATGTCATTTTTTAATGTATAATCAAAGAGTAAAAGTTTCACAATAAACTCAAAACATCTACATGCAACTAGATTGACTGCACTTTTTTGAAGAAAAACAAAAATTATACAACCTTTAGACCCTCTCTCCAACCTTGGGATCTCACTTATATAATGTGAGACACAACAAGCTTTGGGCTTGGAGAAAGTGACAAGTGTCCAGAAAAAACAAAATTTTTATGTAACAAAAAGCTAACACATCAATATATACTTTGGTAGGTCCCATTTCTATCACATCATAACCAGTTACTAGCTCTTTTTGATTTCCCACAACTATTCCGACTCTTCTAAATATGCAGCCACTAGGCTAGCCAATGATGAATCTTGTTGTAATGTTTGCAAATCAACTCCTACTCATGGGTTCTCACTATTTTCATCTTGAACTATCAAAACCCCTTTTACCCTTAGTTGATATTTTTTCATGTCCACATCATAGGTCTTTGAGCATATAGCTAGAACCATTTGGTGACCTTGATCTTCCTCATCTTTTTGTTCTGGTGCTATTGTGTTAATAATACACACCTCATCTTCTTGTTTCTCATCATCATATGTACCTATATCCTCTAACTACTCACCAAAAGCAATATCTATCATCCAAGTGTCAAATTGTGCATCATCTAGTGAGTTGAATTGTAAAATATCATTTTGCTTCTTTGGAATATAGTTAGCCTCATTATTAATACCAAAAAATTCTTGCCTCAAAGAATCAAAAAATAGCTAGTCTTTAACCAATTCCTCTATCATGGTGGCCCACCAAGCATGCCCTTTCTCATTTACAACTTTATTCATCCTTAGGAAAAATAGGTCATCCAATTCTTTAGCCCATTCATCCTTATTTTTCAATTTATTCTTTCTATCCAAGGCATGAGGAAACAAATCAAATTTTTTATTCTTGTACTTGCTTAAATAAGAAACAATTTTTAGTTGCAAATCAACTCTCCTGTTATCAAAATTTGATAGATCATTAGCAACATCATAGGTTTTTTCAATATGATCATGAGAAGACCTTATAACTAAACAACACAAAACTGTAATTTCTTTCTTCCTCTTTCCCCACTTATTAACAATAGGCTTGAGGACTTCATCATGGGTTTTCAGTTCTTTGCATACACTTATTACTCTTTCCAATTGATCACAAAATAGGGGTCATTCAATTTTATCTACGAAGTACATTAGAGCCTTTCTAAGTTTATCCTCATATTGTGCTCCCATCTCTACATGTAATGTCCAAAGTTTGATTTTTTCTTCCTCAAAGTCTTCTGCTATATAATATTGAGGCCTCTGTGGGGTGTCTGTTATTTCAATAAGAGGAGTGGATTTAAAAGGCTAAACTAGTGGGTGAGGATATGTTATTTTTCCTTGGTAGACCTTCCCATAATTTCATTTTTCAGCTCAATCCTCTTCTAAACCTCTTTATTATAAGCTTCCAAAATTGTTTCATACTTGCTTTGTAACTCAAACATGGCCTTTTCTTCCTTCTTTACAGTGCCCAAAACAAATTGGGATGAATCTACATTCCAATGTGCTGCTTGCACATGAGAGGTATCGACCACTCTTCTTACAACAATACTTCCCATCAAACTAGAATCATCTAGTTGTGATGAGGTGGATCTTGATCCTCTCCTTAATTACCAGATAACCAAGGTAGCTTTGTCTTCATTGAAAGCAGTACCCTAGAAGTCCTTCTTATTTTGGTCTTGTAAATTAATCTTATTTGAAATAGAATTAAACACAAGTGCATCAACAATGTCCCAATTGGGCAACAACAAAATGTTTGATGCTCTAACCAATTTTCTACCTTCCTCAGGGTTTATATTCTGAAACTCCCTCATCATTTCATCTTTTACCTGATTTTGTAGGGTAGTTTCATCCATTTTGAGGTGCTCTATTCTCAACTTATTACACATTTCTTCAAACTTGCCCATATTTTCCCTGCATGCAAATTGAAGAAAATCCCTAGATCTAAAAAAACTGTCATCAGAGAAAAAATTGATAGCTAGCCTATTCTAGTACAGGGTCCAATTCCCTACCTCTATATTCTACAACTATCAAGTCCAAACTTGGTATAGGAGGCTCTTGAGGGTTTCCCTTATCTAGTTCTACTTGGGTGATAAATACACCTCCTTGTAATCCTATCTATTTAATTTTCTCACAAGTGAGTTGTTCTTCTCCAATCCTGAAAGGGGATTGAGTGGGTGAATATTCCTCAACTTGAGGACTCTTTTCCTTTATTACCATCTGCCTCTTGGGAGAAGTTTCATCAGGTCTCTCCTCTTGGACTGCACTAGTGGATCCCATTATTTGCTTTCCCTTATCTACAAGAGCCTTTTTATTCTGAATTATAGTATAAGTTGGTCTCTTTTAAGCAACTATTTGACCAGCTCCTACATTAGGAGTGAAAGCCAACCTCCTCACAACTTCTCTGGCCTTATCTAGGTATGAATCAATAAAAAAATATTTCTTCTCATTCCTAGCTTCCATTTTTTAAGGGAAGGTATTCATGATTTTATTTATTTTATTAGCCTCTATATTAGCATTATCTAGAGGACAATATTTCTGATCACAACAATGAATGAATTCTAAAACCTAGGAATAGACTCTCCACTTTTCCTTTTTAGTTTCCTATTCCTACAATGAGAACTCATTCCTTATAATATCCTCTAGATAGTATGAGCCATGTTTGACCTATCCCAATTTAATCCTATGTCTCAAGGTCCAATTATAAAACCCTCAGTATCACAAAAATGGGGATGGGAAATTAGCCATTTTGTACTGATCCAAAATTTTATGCAAAAAGAGCCAACCACCTTTGGTAATCACAAACTAGTGTGCCATAGTACAAGTAGGAAAAATTGACCCTAGTGACCTTTTCAATAGAAAAATCTCCTCCACTCCTCCTAATTGCCATAAAACTTTAACCATTCCTACCTTTAAAGATACTTTGTAGGGAAACACATGAGGGCTCCCCTTAAAACCATAAACTCTGAAAATAGTAGAAATAGAGGATGGAATAATATCTCCCCAATTATGTGAAACTTTCAAATCATGGGGGTTATCCATAGGCCTAATGAGATTCATTAGTGCCTTGGGGATTCTGGGATTGTCACTTAATATGAGGCATCTCAACTTGGAGGCAAAACACCTATCAAATCTAACAAAACTAGCATTATCAACATCCTAGATCATATATACACTCCATAACTAGACTGGTAGTGCTTCCCCATCCTCCTCTCTATTCAATTCTATCTCTTTACCAAAATATGTTACTCCCTTAAATAATAACATAGGCATCAACAGAGAATAATGGCCAAAAGTTTTCTCTACTTTCCCTTTTGCAATTCCAACCAAACCATTATGAATTTCTTTAGCCAAAAAAGGAAGCAAAGTCAAAAATAAGATCTACACCAAAAGAAGCAATTTGAACCATCATCTACATAAGGCCAATGGGTATGAAATCCTATTCGTCTTCACCAAAAATATGACATTGGGTCCTCTATATTTCTATAGCCCAAGAAGTGAAAAGACTCTTTTTAAAAGGTTCCCTAGAGGCTACAGTGATTACTAGAAAAGTTCCTATTGTGCCAATATGTGCCCTCAGTGCACCTCCTCTAATCACATCCTTCTTTTCCTTGTATTCATTTTCTAGTTCTAGTAGATTAATTGGCACATGATAATCTATCAATGGCTCTAGGTGAAAAACCTCTCTAATTTCCTCAGTACTAATTGAGATCAGAGGCACACCATCAGTTCTTCTCACCACCCTAATAGCTTGGTCATAATTCTTTGCAATAGCTTCAAGAAAATCATAATCCATGAAAAAACTTGGAACTACTAGTTTTCCCAAATCAAAATTCCAAACATTAGCATGTGGGGCAAACAAATTTCTCTTTGAAAACAAATTTTTGAACAAAACAAGGCTAGTTTGTGAAGTTGTTGCATCCCTAACCCAATTTCCTTTGTCATATAGGCCATCAACAATCTTAAGCCTAAGGTTTAAGGAAATTAACTTCTTAACTTGTGTAGTTTCAGTGGTGGACTCTAGGAGTAATTCTAGCAAATCATCATGAACATTTCTATCCATATAATTTACTTGCCTAGAAAATGTTTTCTTTGGAGGCATCTTGACTGTAATTCATAGGAATTAGAAGCTATAGAGGTTATAATATAAGTACTTACTTGATTTACCAAACATGTTCTTCTTTGAACCTTTAAAATAGCTCACAAATAGATGGGATATTGCTTCACATTTTTGCTAGGCTTAACACAATATTCTCAATAGGCTCTTGTTTTTAGAAAATGTGAAATCTTTGTTGGTGTGAGACTAGAACTGATGAAATCTTCTATATTATACTCTATTTTTCTCACATGCAAAGCTTTCATTCCTCATAAATGCATAGAATAGAAAAATAGAGTGGCATCACCTTTCTTTTTAAATTTGCACCATTGATCTTTGAAAAATCCTCCGATCTAGGGATGAAAATAGGGCTGACTCATCTTTCTTCTCAACACACTAGTAGTCAAACTAGTGAAATACTTCCACTTGTACCTTTTCTTCACTGTTGGCACTTTGAATTGGACCCACTTTTCCTCAAAGACACATGACACTAAATCACTACCTCGCTATACATAAAAAGTGAGCACATTGCTATAGCAAGGAAGCGATAACCCTTGATCTGATATTAATCTAATGGCAAGAATTTTACTACATTCTTATTATTATAATGGTGGGTCCCTCGTGTACTTTTCTTATTTGCTATGTTGCTATACATAAGAGGTGAGTAACTTTCAATAGCGACAAAGTGATGATTGTTGATTTCCCTTTGATCAAGTGGAAGACATTCAATGAATCATACAATATGAACATGGTGGGCCCCATCTTTATCTGCCTTACTTGCTATCTCGCTATACATCACCTTTGAGAAACACACCATAGCAAGTTAGCGATTATCATTGATCTCAGCATAATCGAATGATCACAATTCTTTACTTGGCTTCTGACTTGGAAGTGGGTCCACATTTCTTGGTAAAGCTAAGCTAGCTTAACATGCTAGCACATATATAGTATTTTAATCCCTAGTGACATCACACCTCCTTGACCTTGCCATGCTTTCTATTTTTTAGGTAGGTCACTATATTGCTACCAGTGAAAGTCATTAACTTTTTGGTAGTGACATAGCGACCTCCAACAGATTCAAAACTTACAGCATAGAAATGCTTAGTAGGATACCACTATGTCATTGGATCTGCACAACTCATTTATGATGAAACATTCATTTGTGGCCCACCTTTTGAAACTGTCGGTACATCATAACTTTTTGACTAGTCACTACCTCACTACCAGAAAAAGTCATTAAATTTCTAGTAGAAACATAGTGACTTTCATTGATCTATCAAAATTAGGTGTTGGGAAAAATGAATAGAATAACCATAAATGAAATGACTGTCACATAAATAAAGGCATAGTTTGCAAGATATCTTCCTTGGGATCCTCAAAATCACCACCCATTTTAAAATAACACCAAAATATCCAAGCACTCGCTATTTTTCTATTGGAAAATTGATGACTTTCCATTTCATGACATAGTGACCTCTAGTGAGAACCAAATTCTAGTGATAGAGAAAATATAACACATTAATTAAAATTTCACCAATTAATACTACTGTCACAAAAAAGTGGTCATGCACATTTATGAAACTACATGGGAATTTGGCAATCACCATCAACTTTAAAAGGTTTTCACTTTCTTTATATTTCGAGCATTCACTATGTCACTAGCAGAAAAAGTTGTTAACTTTCAGGTTATGACATAGTGACTCACTAGAAAAACTTGAATTCTGGTGACACCATTTTCAAATTGATCCATGTGCATCCTTTCTGATACTGGCAACCCCGAGATAGAGCACATGACCATAATATTTTCAACTTGATACACTTCTCTAGCACTAAACCTCATTTTTTAGTACCATAACATAGTTTTATGATGGTTGCTACATCGCTATAGTAAACAAACTCGCAAATTTTTATAACGAGCATGCGACATCCATTAATCCAAACAAAATCCAATGGTGGGACAAGACTTTTCAAAAAGGACTCAACAATGACTTTAAAGTAGGCAAGAAAAGAATATTTGATCCTTTTAAAAGATTTCATGACAAGATAAATTTAAAAGGGCAAGACCTAGGGTTTTACAAAAATTTTAAAGGGTATCAAAAAATACAAGACCAAAACTTGAAACCCTAAGATCTAATAAATGGACTCATATCTAATTTTTTATACCATGATTTTATGAAAAGTTATTATGCAAAAAATTAGACCAACAACCACCAATAAGGAAAATCAATCATGAAATAGATTTAGTCCCTGGGGCTTATTTACCTGACAAGGTTTCTCATAGGATGACTCCTACTGAGACTAAGGAGCTAAACGAACAAGTTCAGGAGCTATTGAAGAAAGATTTAATTCGAGAGAGCTTAAGTCCATGTGTAGTACCTACATTGCTAGCACCAAAGAAGGATGGAGAGTGGAGAATGTGTATAATCTCTTAGGCTATAAATAAAATATCCATCAAGTATTAGTTTCCTTTGCCAAGAATAGATGATCTTATGGAATACTTTAGTGGAGCTTAGTACTTCACAAAGCTAGATCTTAATAGTGGTTATCACTAGATATGGATATGAGTGGGAGATGAGTAGAAGACTACATTTTAGACCAAGGAGGTTCTATATGATTAGTTATTCATTCCCTTTGGATAGACTAATGTTTCAAGCACCTTCATGCGGCTTATGAATGAGATTTTAAAGAAAAATTGGGAAAATTTGTTATTGTCTATTTGGGTGATATCTTGATTTTCACTAATTCTTTGGATGAACATTTATTGTACATTCATTGTGTCCTTGAAAGGTTGAGGGAAGAGAAATTGTTAATTAATTTGAAGAAGTGTAGCTTTTCCAAAAGGGAGTTAGTCTATTTGGTGTTCATTGTATTAGCTAAAGGTCTCAAAATGGACCTAGAGAAGGTGAAGGTCATCTTGGAATGACCTACTCTAAGGTATACCACTTAGGTGAGGTTATTCAATGGTCTAGCTAGTTTTTACAAGAAGTTCATTAGGAATTTTAGTAGTATTTGTGCAAACCTAACTAAAACAATGAGGGGGGATAGAAAAGAGTTCAAGTGGACTACAAGAGCTACAAGGACTTTTGAATTTCTGAAGTAGAAGATGATAGAGCAACTTGTGTTGGCACTTCCTAATTTCGAAAAAGTATTCAAAATGAATTATGATGTTAATGGAAGTGCTATTGGGGTTGTGTTGATCCAAGAAGGTAAACCTATTGGCTATTTTATTAAAAAATTGAATGATGTAGAGAAGAAGTATCTTGTTTATGACCAGGAGTTCTATGCAATAGTTCAGGCCTTAAAGAAATAGAGGCATTTTTTGTTGCCAAATAATTTTTCTTGTATACTAATCATCACACATTATAGTACCTAAATAACCAAGGTATTTGAAATGGGTAGAGTTCATACAAAGCTATACATTTTTATTGAAATATAGAAGCAAAAGGTCTAATAGGGTTGCAGATACATTAAGTAGGAGAAAGTTGTTGCTGACAGAAATGCAAGTTGAAGTGGTTAGGTTTGATGAACTCAAGAATCTATAACTTGAGGATGCTAACTTTGTAGAGGCTTGGAAGACTTGTAAAGAACCTATTACTCTAGATAGGACTAGGTAGCTAGATTATATGATCTAGGATGGTATGTTGTTTAAAGGAAGACAGTTGTGTATTCCAAGGAGTTCCAAGAGGGAGAACTTGATCAAGGAGGAATACAGTGGAGGGATGGTAGGACACTTTGCTCAAGATAAGACCATTTCCATTATAGTGAATATTACTCTTAGCCTCAACTATTATAGGATGTGAAGAAGTTTGTGTAGAGTTGCCAAGTATGTCAAACAACCAAAGGATTTAGTCAAAATACTAGACTTTATCAGCCATTTCCTATTCCATCAAAGCCTTGGGAGGACATAAGTATGGATTTTATTCTTGGATTGATAAGGACATAAAGTGGTAATGACTCCATATTTTTGGTGGTTGATAGGTTCTCCAAGAAGGCACACTTCATTCCATGTCACAAGACTCATGATGCATTACATATTGCAAATTTTTTTTTTAGAGAAGTGGTGAGGTTACATGGTCTCCCAAAAAGTATTGTTTCTGATAGAGATACTAATTTTTTTGGGTATTTATGGAGGACTTTGTGGAAGAAGTTGAAGATAGAATTGAAGTTCAATTCTATATATCATTATGAAACTGATGGACAAATAGAAGTAGTGAATAGAAGCCTAGGAAATTTGCTAAGGTGTTTAATATGTGATAAGCCCAAAGGATGGAATTTGATTCGACCACAAGTAGAACTTTCTTACAAGAATTCTATAAATAGGAGTACTCATAGATCTCCATTCCAAATTGTGTATGGAAGTAGTCCAAGGACTACACCAAAGCTGAGGAAGATGGAGCAAGGAGAGATGAAAAGTGTTGATGTACAAGACTTTGTTAAACATGTCAAGAACCTACTTGAAGAGGTATGTGCACATATTATCAAGATGAACCTACAATATAAGGGTAGAGCATATCAAAAGAGGAGACCTAAGGAGTTCCAAGTTGGGGATCTAATTATGGTATACTTGAGGAAGTAATTATTTCCAATGGGTACTTGCAACAAGATGAAGATGAATAAATTTGGTTCCTAGAATTTTTTTTGAAAACATGATTCAAGAAATTCATATGAGGTGGAGTTTCTAGATGGGATTCACATTTCTCCTATTTTCAATATTGTACATGTAATAGAATATCATGATGATGGTGTAGAGGAGGAACTAATCCTAGAGTCATGCCCAATTCCTACTTCAGAGAAGGAAGAGATTGGAGAAATTATTGATAGTCATGTGAACTAGAGTACCAAAAATATGCAGTATGTGTGAGGCCTCACCCTGACCTATCATAGAATAGATATTTTTACTTGGATTTTGATATTTAGGAATTTTATATTTTTTATACTTATTCGAGACTTAGATATATAGTGGCTTGTTTTATCTATTGATTTTCACATTATAGTAGTGTTTTATATCTATGATATGTACTAAGAACATGATATTGTGAATGGAATGATCGAACACATATGGATGCAACTTTATGACAAGATAGAAATTAGATTAATGTGAATGAAATTTTAATTTGATTATGATGATTTATGATTAATGTGATATGTGGATAAATGTTAATTTCATTATGATGATTTATGATATGTAGATTTTGGATATTTTAACATTTTGAATGATTTATTTGAAATGGTTAGAAAAGGAAATTTAATGGAATTATGTTAATATGGATTACGTAACATTGAAATGATATGCATTGATGATATATATTTTATATGACCTCCTTGGACTACTAATGATCAAGTTTAATGTGCAAGAAGTGGAACCATGGAAATTTTTGGGAGAAACAAGTTCCAAACATATGTGAACATAGTTTAACCAAGGTGAATCTTTGGAAGATTCAAAAGCCTCATTGTGATAGTATTTTGTTTCATAAATGCAATTTTTCTTGTATGTGGAAATTTTTAATTGCAAAGATGCATTAGGAAAATGTCATGGTGATGTGGAATGTGCTTTTATGTGTCACTAGACACTTGTGGATTTTGTGTGTAGTGACATGTCATCTAGGGTTTGGTCATGGTGGCATTTTACCGTAAAACTAATTACATTGCTAATGATTAAGTAAACCCACTGGAAAAGGGATAGGATGGTTACTATTAAAGGAAATTCGAATTTAGACTTAACTAGTTTTTTGAAGGGTCATTAGGTGATACCTAATTGTCTTTTATGTGAAAATGGGCTACTCATATGATAGTATAACATGTTAGGGACCTAATTTTAACCATGATAGTGACTAGATAGCCTAGGTGGACCCATTACCAATGCCTTCTTCCACCAAATCAATAATGGATTTGTCACATGTGTTCTCTCTCATGTTTCCACTAAGTAAAATGTTGAAAACTTAGAGGGAGACAAGTTTGTAAGAGGAAGTGGCTTTGTGTTTTTGCTAAAATAGATAGCTAGAAATCCCTTTTTAGAGAGTCTTGGAAAAACTAATGGGGTGTTCACCTACTCTCTAATTTTAGAGATAGCTAGGGTTTTGGAGGAAGATTAAGGGAGCTCTACAACAACTATCATTACCTTTAACTTGGACCAAGGTTGGTGTTCATGCCATGACCATTTTTCCTTTGTTTAGCATTACAAAATGAATCTTAAAACATGGAAAAAATTTTATGGGATCATGCATTGTATTGTAAATCTTTGTATTGTAAATTATAGAATTGTGTTGTGATGGTGTGAAGGTGAATTGTGTTCATGTAATTTTCTTGGCCTTTTTTTCTTTGTCTTCTTGTTTCTTGATTTGAATGTCAAGTGTCGACGGGTGTGAAGGCTTCACTCAACCATTGGAGGGAAGAGAAGTCTTGGGTGAAGGGATTAGTAAAGCTCAAAATTGTAGTTGATAAAGTCTATCTCATAATTAGGAGTTGTTCTTTCATTCATGGAGTCTAAGCTCCATTAAAGTCATGTGCCTTGAAGTTTTGGAGGTATAAGTGTATGTGTAAAAAGGAGGAGAGTTTATGATAGACTTGAGAGGTAAGAATGCAATTAAAATATGATTTTTTGTTATGGATATAGCATTCTCCTCTTTGAAGATTCTACCTTCACCCGATGTTGTAATGGTTCCAATGGTGAATCAATGTGCAAACCTTGGAAGAGATTGTTATGTGTTGTGTTGTAAGTTTTCATGCATTATCAATTGGTATATGTGTGTATCCCATTTTGACATATTTTCCATACTTAGTGAGTGGATTCATAGAAGCCTAGGATGGGAGGTGAGCCTCCATGGTTACTAGTTTGTGTGTGTTTTTAGGTTTTGTGAAGATGGATTCCTTGAAGAGAACAGGATTTCACCCTTTGACTATGTTGGAGAATCAAGTGCTCATTAAGAGATAGATCTTTTCCATGTCATCTCATAATGTATTGTGATGTTGAGTTTCTATTGTTGTGTTGTTGAAATGTTAAAGAGGATTCCTATTGTACATTGTTGTAGATGTGTAAATTGAAAATTAAGATTTTGCATATAGTTATCTTTACAAGAGAAAGATTATATTTTTATCATAGTTAAGTAAGAAAAAAAGAAAATATCATTTTGTGTAAAAAAACAACTAATATTGGAGAGACTCAATTGTATTTGAACATTATTGGAAAAGTATCAAGTATATGTGATCTTGTATTTTTTTTAGATTATGTTGATTATGAAAAGAAAGTTTTTATAATGTAATGTGTTGAAGGAGAGGAATCATTTTAAAATTTTCTTTCATTTTAGAACAAAAGGATCAGAATTAGTAACTTTCTTTAATAGACACTATTTTATCTAAATATTCATACTTGATGTTGTTCCAAAAGCATTACTAATAATAAACCTATCCTTAAAATAATGTTGATAAATTCCATTGACCTGTACAAATATGTTAGCATGTTAGGACAAAATCAAAACTAATGCCAAAAATAAGATTAATTACATAACTATTGAGTAGTGGTGAATAAACAAGTAGAAAATTCAGCACCAAGGAAATGCATAAGTAAACAAGCCTATAGGCAGTATTTAATTCTCTAGAATTTGTATGGGGAATGGTAAAAATCCACTTCAAATTATAGTCTAATATTATATTTAGAGAGAATATACTAGGCATATTGTAAAATAATAATAGAATGATATCTTATCTTAGGGAAAAGACTCAACAAATAATGACCACCTAGTCCAAAATATTTGTAACAGAAGACTCCCATTAGTCACATGACCCTTGTGTCACTATGTTATAAAAAAAATAAGGAAAAATAATAATGATTGATATATGTATAAACTAAGGCCATGTCAAGTCTAGTAATGAAATGCCTAGGAACCTTTTCCTTAGACCTAGGTAGTCCCCCACATTAGCAACCAATAAAAAAAGAAAAATTTAACAAAAAAAAATTAAAATTAAAATAGAGTACCATAAGATTGGGCACGTTTAGGGGAGAAAAGTCAATTTGCAAAAGTGAAAAGTGGCCCCACATTTTGGGCACATGTAAAAGCATTGAGGGTGACTCCCCACCACCTAGGTGACCATAATTTGAAGGTATGTAAAAAGCTTAGGTTTTATCACTTCACCAACCACCCCATACCTTGGGAGAGTATTCAAGCACTTGGACCTAGGCTTAGTCACATAGGGAAAGGAGATAGTCTAGGTGTTAGGGGGTAGAGATGTTGGGAAAACATGCTATGAGATTATTGCATGTTAATACTTTAGCATGGGTAAAAGTGGCAAGGAGGAAGTGGGTACAAAGTGGGGGTAGGATGGGTAGGTTGGGTTTACAAAAAGGTATTTAGGTTTAATCTTGGGTTAGATTACATAGGGATTGTTAGTTGTTAAATAGGTTATTTAATAATGTTTTGGGGTATGGTATAAAGATAGTGTTAGTTAGTATATTATAAGACATGTATTTAAATAAATAAAGAAATAAAATAATTGATAACAATAAGTATGCATGTTGCATTAGATAGAGTTATTTTGATAACACATTAGGCTTTGGATTAGTAATAAGATTGTGAAAATATTAATTAGTAGGAATATAATTAAATTTTGGGTTTAGGGAATGTAATGTACACCATCTTTATTTTTTTAATTTTAATTATTCTCTTTTACATAAATAATATACTCAATTTTAAGAGGTAATGAGAGCCCTTATATATCTGTATGTTAAATAGTGTATTATACTTAATCTTCCCACAAGATACAACCAATGAATATAGCATACTTAGATTTATATGTGAAAGTAAAATATAATATTTAAAAAATAGTGTGTTAGCTAAAACATGTAAAGATATTAGTTAATACATACATCACCTTGTGGATGTATATAAAGGTGTTTATATATCAATTGAGTATGGCTCTTAGATGGAATATGGGTATTGTTAGGGTATCTTTAGTTATCGATTATTCAAAAATTATCAAAATTTAGAAATTAAAAATGGCAATGACAATTATGGATAAATAGGTTATCAGAAAGTAGCACATTAAATAAACTTAGAGAATAAATAATTAATAATTGATTTAAAATACCTAGGTGGAAAACATCAATTTAGTTGAAGACTAATAAAGGACACAATGCAAGTATTTCATTAAAATAGTAATAACCATACCATATTATTATTGAACATAGAACATAACGATTAATCTTATACAACTTGAAGTCAGAACATATAGGATAATTGTAAACAAAGTCACATTTAGAAACGATGGAATTATGGCTTCCTAATTTGAATAGGGATTCAAACTAAAATTATATTATCTACCCCTTATATTATAACTTAGACTTCTAACATATGTTAGAAAACAAATTAGCCAAACTTGAAATGAAAACAAATTCTTCCATGGAAAAAAAAATTAATTTTGTCCAATCCAATCATCAATTAAAGTAACCTTCAAATATTCTCAAGGGATACAAGTTGTTAATTCCAATTACATTGTCGTTCAACAAAAAATTCATAATTAAATGTAGGTCTACGCATATTGTCATTAGTTCACCTTTCAAAACAAAAAAAAATTTGGTTGAATTTTTCCTTGTATAATTTAGAGCATGAAATTCTAGTATCAAAGTAGTTGGTTACAACACCAAAGCCTAAGCCATTATGGTTAATTCACTAAATTGCAGCTTGTGTTCAGGATGCCTTTCATTACCCTTAATGATTGTCAAAGTGATAGAGTCCTTAGGGGTGCATGAGTGGCATCTAGAGGGGTAAGACATGGAATTGGTGGGCCTCCACCAAAGCAACCTCAAAATATTACTTTTTATAGTCATTCAAAACCTTATCAGAGTAGTATAGGAAATGATGCCACTTTTAATTCCATAGTCTAAATAAAAAGGAATAGGGGAGCATAGAGCTAAAAATAGGGAAAGAAGCATGAGTCCCCTACCTAGATATGTAGAAGGACAAGGTGACTAGGAAGAGGCCTCAATTCATTAAATTGAACCACCACCAGTCATAGAGCTGCCCATAGTAGTGAGAGCACCCAGAGACATAGGGAATGACATTATGGAATTGATCTAACTCAAACTACCTCTTTTCATCAGAAGCAGGGATGGTACATAGCCAGAGGCATGGTCATGGAGCTTAGAGAGGTGCTTTAGTTTGTATCCCTATAGGAGCAATCTGAAGGCATGACTTTTTATCCACTTCTTACGAGATAATTCTTCCAGTTGGTAGAAATAGGAGGAGACCATAGGTGGAGTGAGAATAGAAACTCTTACTAGGTTGGTATTTCTGGCCAGATTTAGGGATAGGTATCTTTTAGAGAATTTTAGATATAGAGTCAAATTGAGGAGTTCCATGACCTCCAACATAGGGGCCTTACTATAGCATAGTATGAGAGAAGATTTCTAGAGCTCCTTCCTTATGATGAGTACATAAAGGATGAGAAGCTAAAAATCTATCAATTTATGAGGGTCTCACCTTGTCTCTATATAATTTAGTATGCCTAGTTTTTTCAAGCACCTTTAGGGAGGTAGTTGAGACAAAATTGGTTGCAAAAGATCTTCATAGAAAACATGAATCTCAAGATTGGTCTCACAACCATAATTTCTCCTAGCATTTAGGAGAATATAAACCCTCATGTAAGGGTAATTATGTTCATTCAATAGGGTCCTCTAAGGCCCCTCAAGTATGAAAAAGGTCTCAATAAGATAATAGGTAGAAGTCAGCATAGGGGTATCATGGCTCTAAGCCCAAGTAGTGGCAATCCTAGGAGTCTCGATAGCCACAAGATTAATATGTAGATCCAATAGGATAGATGGTCAGCAATAGTCTAGGCCACATGGCATTCAAATTCAAACTCCTAGACCATGTTACGCTTCAGTGGTATGGGTTATATAGCCAGAGAGTGTCCACAAGGACCAACAACTAGTAACCTATTAGGAGTCACTTTAGAGCCTATAGTAGGAGATGTGGGTTGGTCCCATAGGTTATTTGTGGCAATTGATAATTGCCACATTGATCATTAGGCCATAGTTATTGAGGATATAGGTATAATCAGAGCTATTAAGGCTTCTATGTGGTTTGATTCTAGAGCCATTGATTCTTTTGTATCTCCTTTTGTAATGGAGCATTGTAGGCTAGTGGTAGCTAGGTAGAATGATAATTGGGAAATTGAATTTTCCTCTAGGGATAAGGTGATTGTTAATTCCTTTATTCATGGTTTTTAGATTCAAATTGGAGACATAAGCATGACCTCAGATCTACGAGTTACCCCCTAGGATCATTTGATGTAGCCCTTGGTATGGATTGGATATGTGCATATAACAGTAAGATGCATTGTAGATAGAAGAACGTTGAGTGTTTTGATGGTTATGGTACTCCTATGGTGATTTTAGGGATGAAAAGGCCAATGTTTATTCATATGATCTCCACCATGCATCTTAAGGAGTGCCTATGAAAGGGATGCCAATTGTTTGCAGTATCTATCAGTAACAAGGAGCAAGAAGATGAGAGGGAACCTTCTCTAGATGACTACTTGATACTACAAGAATTTAAGGATGTGTTTCCCTCAGAGCTTTTGGGCATTCCACCACTTAGGGTGGTTGATTTCCACATAGATTTGGTGCTAGAAGTTGAGCCCATTTCTAGATCTCCATATAGGATGGCTACACACAAACTCAATAAACTTAAGATTCAGTAAGAGGAACTTGTGGAGAAGGGACATATCCATCCTAGTGTATCACCTTTGGATGTGTTGGTGATCTTCGTGAAGAAGAAGGATGGATCACTCAGATTGTGTATTGACTACCAACAATTGACTAAGGTAACAATCAAGAATCAATACCCACTCCCTAGAATTGATGACCTATTTGATTAGCTTCAAGGTGCCCATCTTGGAAATATTCAAGACAATGCTAGGTTATTGAGAGGGGAGGGGTGAATTAGTAACCTCAAAACTTTATCAACTACAGATCTTAATTACAAAAGTTCAATTACCATTTACTTCATCAAATATGATCTAACTGCATGCATGAGAAACTGGAAACATAAAACATTCATAACACTTGAACACAATGATTTGGTGACCTAGAAACCTTTCAAATAGAAAGTAAAATTGGGGTGGGAATGATACCCATAAAACTTCAATACTATAGCATAAAGTAGGCCAGTTAAGGTGTACATTGATCACTTCTAATAATCTACCCTATTAGGAGCAATTAGGACTACTAGGTTCACCTTGTTAGAGATTTTACAAACACACAATGAAGTATGCACTTGGTAAAGATATTTGAGAAAAGACATTTAAGTCTACCTTGTTTAAGGATTTAGACTAGTTAACCTATTAAGATGAAACAATAGATCTCTAACTTATAACTAAATTGCTGTTAGAGATTCCTTGAAGTACAGATCACCTTTATGTGATGGATATGTCTCTACTGCTCCTTTACTGATATGGCCTTACAATACACTCTTTATCTAAGGTTGGTTCACATTCACATGCTTATGCTCATATTATGTCATACTTGGATATGATATGATACATTACATATATACCAATCCAATTTACATAATTATAAAGTTGGCCATTATACAAGTTAACGCTAATATTACAAAGTTGGTCCATATGAAGATAATCAGGTTTCAAAGACCAACTTGGTGAAGTTTTAATACTCGACATCCACTATCATTACTCGGAATTGTCATGCATTTAGTAGAAGTAGAAGCTCAATCCACACTAATCACTTCAACATAGTCTTGAACTTGGTCTACACTGGTGATTTGGTAGATACTGTGCAACTCAGCATAAACTGGGTTACTTGTTTACCATGACTACACTTGGTAAACACTAATTTTGCATTTCTTGGTTAACACTAGCTTTGCTTTACATAAATTGCTAGCTCAGTAGAAACTATAAAGCTTAGTAACCAATGAAGTGATTGAGTTGAACTACTAAACTTCACATTGACTGAATTCACTTGGTAACCACTGAAATGCTTGGTGGCCATTGGAATTAGTCTAGAAAACTTGGTAGCAACTGTAATGCTTGGTGGCTACTGAAATACATGGCAAACGCTATAGACTATTCAATGAGTATGGTAGCCATACAGAATCTAAATAAGTGTTGTCACTAATAACAAACTTGACTAATATGTCAACAATCTCCCCTTTTGGCATTAGTGACAAAAACACTTATCAGCCAAATGTGATACTTAACTTGGTATGGTATACTATTTTTGAGATTTTTCAAAAAAAATCTTTGTAAGTATATGCAATATATTATATCAAAAAATTCTCCTCAATTATATACATTCTCTCCCTTTGCAAGATTTTTCCCCATACAATATATATATTCTCTCCCTATACATAGCATACTAAGTGTCTCTTCCCATTTTTGACAATAATGCCAAATATTTATTCAAAACATATTTACATGGAGACACCAAAATGAGAAAGAAAATTAGAATGTACCTTAAGAATTAGTGCTAAGGTTTTATTCCAATTTTCTTGCAAAACCTTGCATGTATGTAGAGCAACTTGCACTTTTATCGATAGTTGTATCATGCGATCTGCAATGGAGAAGTTGTTGTCATGGATCAATGTATTTGAATAAATAATATGTTTTTGCATTAAATCCATGATAGGAATGATCATATTCTGAATATCTATTAGTGTAGATTAGATCCTTGCTTCTTCTCTCAACAACTTTGCCTGCATGTCTGATTAGAATCTAATCTTCATATGATGTGTAGAGCTTGAATTGGGATCAAGTTACAACTATTGTGCACTGGCTTTTAGATCCTCGTCAATCTTTGTGAATTTGTTGTTTATCTCCTTTTTGAACTTAGTAACATGACACAACTTTCCAAAAAGTGATGCCACATTTGTGCAAGAGGTTTCAAGATTGGTCAAAATTGAGGAAAGTTCTACTTGATGGATAGCAATTTGCTAAGTAATGTGCTCAAACACTTTATTGTCAAATTTCTTTTCTACTTTCTCAATCAAGTTATCTTGACCACTAGTGTCCTCATTAAAATTTTGGATTGCCTCTTCTAATTGGAATAAAATATGTTTAAAAGTATCAACTTCAATACTTATTGCGTCAGACAAGATATTCTTGGCATCATCTAAAATTTTATATTCTCTATCTCTTTCGTCTCTTAGTTTCTACTATGTGAATTTGATCTGTGTAAGATTGAAAATGTCCCATTTTGGAATTTCTATTTCTTCATCTAGATCTATATCCTCCTCTATCTCTTTTCCTCTACTCAAAAATCTTGTACTCAATTGAGCCATAGGTACAACTATCCTAGAACTTAATGCCTTTGAATCTAGGATGGAAACAATAGTTGAAATAGTAGGACTAGTAGTGAAAATTGATATAGTTCCTACTAGTGGAATACTAATAGGAATACTTTTTGAATCCAAAACTAAAGTAGTCAAAATTGTAGAATCCAAAATTGTAGAACTTAGTACTAATGAACACACAATATCCATCGCTAATGATGTTGACTCGATAGCTGAAGAAGAGGGAGGGTATGCTCAGTAGATAAAGTGGTAGACACTTCTATCAATGATGTACTAAGTTTTAAGGGAGAAAAGAGTGATTAGACATTTGATGTGTCTGTGGTTGTCACAATCAAACTTGCTAAAGCTATCTTTTGATCTTGATGTGGCTACTAGTTTAGCTATACAGTGAGGAAGTGAGGCCATAACTACTGTAGCTATCTTAACTTATTTGGTCTCCTCGTCATCTTCCTTGGCTTCCTTGGTAGCTTCTTCCTCTTTATCTTCTTCATCTTCCTCATTATCAAAATGTGTTGGCTCACTATAAGTCTTATCTTCATCATTATCATTGTCATCATCATCATCTTTAATTTCCACTAGTTGCTCATTTGGCTTGTGAAGATGATACTATTAGAAGTAGTAATCTTTCCTTGGTTGTATTTATTTATTAAATGGGATAAACTAAGGTATCCCTTATGTATTTTTTATTCTTTAGTACACATGTGAAGGACATGTCATTTTCTTATCCTCTAGTCCAGATGTGAGGATAACTCTTTTTTGTAATTCCTTTTATAAAGGAAATTATTTTAGCCTCCTTAAGAGGATATTGACACTTTGCACACACTTATTATGAATGGTGGAATTCATAAAAATGGGAGTTACACATGCAAATCCTTTCTCATCTCTATAAAAGAGATGCCTCTCTCATTCTTCTATATACTTCTTCTACACATCATCTTGATGTTATTGTAATGAGTTATTTGCTCCACCTTCTTTCTCTCTCCTTTCTTAGGACTTTTATCTTCCATTCATAATATTACAAAAGGGGTTTTCTTTGCTTTCTCCTTACAAAATTTCTTGTCTCCATTCTTGTTGATCCATAGTGAAGATCATTTGGTTTATGGTAACATTCTTCATATCAAGCTCTCTTGGATTGTTTTATTAGTTTTTATTTTACTCAATTTGTTACATGGTATAAAAGCTTTCTAATCCTTTTTTTGAACTTTTCTAAAGGTTACCATATTGGAGAACTTTGTTGAGAGGAGAAGTGAAGAAAAAAATTCATTCCTATTTTTTTGGCAGGCCTTTTATTCAATCTTCAAGTTTTTTTCTAACCCTCTTTGGACGGTTTACTGCCAAAGAGTTCTTTTTATCATCTAACCCATTTTTTTCTTGCTTTGGAAGGCTTGCCACCAAAACAAAGAAAAAATAGCTATACTTTTATTACTCTTAACACCTTCTTTCATAGACCTTTTAAAAATATTAATCAGTTCATTTTTTTTAACAAAAAATACTTTACTCTTTACAAGTCATTAAAAGCTTTATAAATAATATTTTTAACTATCTTGTTTCTCTTTATTCTATATTTCTTTCAAATAAATTTATATCCATCATTGGTATATTTTTCTTTAAACAATAGTTATAATTTCAAAGATATAAGGGTTTCTAATTCAAATCTCAAAAAAACTAATAAGTCATAACTATTCTTCTTTTCTATTTATAACACTTCTTTCCTATTATTAGCTTATTGTGAGTTTTACAATCATAACTATGTGTCTTATTCTCTTCTTCTAACTTTAGCCATGTGGTTTGTTCCTTTTGTCTAATCATTTATGAGATTCTATTTGTTTTTTTTTTAAAACTACTTATATTTCTTCTCCACTTCTTTCCTATTGTTGGTGTTTGAAAATGTTACCAGTTTTCAATTACCCTGATGAGAACAAAACACATCCAGGGGTAGCTAACTCCCATTTTCAACATGCCCATTCAGACACCAGGACAACTATAAGGCTAGACCCTTCTTCTTCTTCAAGCTCTGCAAAACCTAGGCGGTTGGACCTATAGATTCTTTATATGGTACTAGTTATCAAAGCATACACTGAATCTAATTTGAAGCAAATAAAAACCCCTAAATCTTCTATACTTAACTAGGAATCACAAGCATGAAATAGCTAAGAACATAACTCATGAAATTGGCAAGCTAGGTGCGGGTTAACATTGAATAGCTTTCAACATAAAAGGGAAAATTGATTTAATATGTTGATATCAACAAGTCCCAGGTATGAGCAAAAAAACCTAATGATCCTATCTTTGATCAGTGCCTTATCTATTGGGCAATTAAATGAATTATAACCATACATCTTCTGGAAATCTTAGACATATCTCTACATCAAGATCCCTGATCTATCTTTCACCTTGTGAATAGACATCTGTTTTTGATTTGAATCTCATACTCAAATTATCCCATCATGAAATTTGCAAACCCTATGATAAACACCAAGAAATTACATGGCTCTTTGTTCCATTAGCAAGACATTTAATTCACGTACATTTCAAAATGAAATGCAACCTAATTTATGCTATTGGTTCACAAATTAGAAGAAATAATAGATACATAATTAGGAGACAAGATTCAAACTCAACTTAAAACCTTTGTTGTGCTTTATTTGTTTTCCTTGAAACCAAATACATGAAATATATAGAGAAATGGCTCATGAAATCACCTAACTAGTAAGGACTATTTGCATAAAAACTCAAAATGCTATTCAATACAACGGAGAAATGCTAGGTGTGTGGCTTTCATAGCCTGAGCAAAGCTCCAAGAACTGAAAATGAAAAACCAACCAACCTACAATGGAAGAAAAATAGAAAGATATAGACAAAGGTGAATTCCCAGATCTAATATGCAACTGACATCTGTCCACTTGAAATTCCCTCTCTTAGCAACTGAACAACCTCTTTCTTCTCTCTTCCATCTTGATTTGATCTAGTTTTTATCATTACTGTTATTGATCTAAGAAATATCTCCATAGAAATGATGAAACCTTGACTAGTCATCAAAATATCAGATTACTTATTGAATGCTAGGTAAAATTTGAGCTTTCACTGAATGAATCTAAACAAATTTGACCCTAACCACATTTCCACTACCTTTTAACCATACCCTAGTCATCATCATGCTAGGAATCAATTTTGAACTTCCATACCTAAATACAGTTGCAAAAAGGGAACTGATAGAAAACATCTTGTAGAATGAACCAATAGCATTCTGTGCAAAAACCAACCTCAGAATCAGAAAATTCAGTTTCTCACAATTTTGGCGGTATATGATAAGGCATACTTTTTCTTAAAAAATGTCCCTGATATGGCCTTTGGAAGTTCAGGGTTCGGTTCATAGATTTTCAATTAAAATTGCAAAATTTTATTCCTTGTATAAAGTTTGGACTATATAAAAATTCCAAACTTTATTTAAAATGTCTACACGTGATTCTAGAAGGAAAAAAGTAAAATTTTAATTTTAATTTGGACCTCTTAAAATTCCCTCACAATTCCATTTGGGTAAAACTTGGTTTAACCATGCTTGACACATGTCTTTTGATTGCCTCAGACCTGAGCAATGCCACATGTCACATTCTGACTGGACATCTTCATCAGTACCACGTGTCATCTTCTCGCTACTTTGCCATGTTATCTTCCCTGCATCTTTCTTATAGCGAGTTAACAAGAACCCTCAGATCTACCACGTGGCATGATTTGGTGCGGCTCTAGACCTACTTGCCACATCATATTACCTTGAAATTCATGCCACATGGCACCTTGTGATTTGTCAGGAACTCCACATCACTACCATGTCATCTCTGCAACATTAGCATCGCTACCTCACTATGGCTAATTGGTGAGTATCTTTTCTTGGCGAGATAGCGATAATCATCTAATTTGCCAAGTGTCATGATCTTGTGCACCAGATTCCACGTCAGCATTCCTCTGGCAGTTTGTTTATTCAAAATTTTATCTTACTCAATGTCCATCCGGCATCATTCGAGCCCACCTACAAGCTTGAACTTTCAAAGGCCCTCTTGTCTTGTTGACATTAAGTCTATTGAGTGCGAACATATTTAAAAATAATTTAAAACCCACACATGGACAATTTGGGATAAAGGGTTTGAAAGGCCCCCTTCAACTGATGACTGGTCTTTGGCATGAAGTGCCATTCCTTGTTGACTGAGCCAGCGGTTCATGCTTGATTAGGTTTCTTTCATGGGTGGCTGCTTCTCTAATGCATGGAGTTTATGAGCTACGGGTTACTTCTTATTCTCATACACCTCTCTCTTTTGGCTTTGGTGCTTGCTGTCTCCTTTTACATTGCGCTAGTCTCCTTGCAGGTTCTCTTCATTTTTGGCAGCTTCCTCTTGTTTTTCTTAGCGTGGGGGCTTCCTTTTAGTGGCCTAGCTACTCTGCCTACATGGGGGTCTTTGTCTTTACCTACAAGTTGACCTTTTATGCGAGTTAACCTATTGACTGATTGTGGTTTTCTTAGCTTCTGCTTGCGTGGTCTTTGCTTCTAACACCTTCCCTACCTATTTTTAAGTATGCATGCTCTATTTCTTGTGAACTTCGTTGTAATGCTTGTTGGGGACGTCTTATCTATTGTTTGTGGCTATTATATCTGCTCTGTATCACCTATTCTTTCTTTACCTCCAGCTTTACACTTGGTGTGAGCTTCAAAGCTGCCTCCTCTATGTATTGGTTTGTTCCCTCATGTGCTTTTGCAAGTTTTGGTTGAATGGTTGAGTTTGGGAGCTTCATCGATCCTTCTTCCTGTCTGAGTCATATTCACAATTATGCATTTATCCATGTTGCCACTGATACCCAACATTCATGACTCCCTGTACATTTCCCAGTCAAGGCAATCAAAGCCCATGAACTTCTAAAATGATTGCTTCATTTTTCAAGGAAAAAGAAAATATGAAGCCCTTGACAAGACAAATGTAGCCTTTTGCATGTTGCCAATGCTGCAGTAGCTTCTAATAAGCGCAACATAAGTAATAAGATTAAAATGGATGATCTAGACCACCATCTATTTGATCACACTAATTGCTTCTTGCATTATATTCTAGAATGCCCATCAATTATAACATTATAGCTAGACATATCAGGAAGCAATTCTACTTGATAAATCCCTTGAAATAAACTCTCTGCAACTTCTAGGTGACTATTCTTGCAAAGGGCACTAAAGATTATATTCTAAGGCATAATATTGGGGTTAAGGTCACCCTTTTATATATGCACTTCCATCTTATTTAATTGTGCATATATTTTCCTTTTAAAAGCACCCTAAATTCACCTTGGAATCTGTCAATTTGACGAAATTAGTCAAGCCCCAAAGTGGGTCTGACTAAAAAAAAATTTGTTTTCAGACAACTAATACTCAAAACTGACCCATTAGTCATCTAATACTGATCAACATCAAAATCAACCAATGGAATCAACATCTGAAACCTATTTTTTCCTTGATCTGCAACTGAGACTTTCTGCTAATAGGGACTATTGGCTAGCTTTAAAAACTGACCAGATCATCTACTCGGACTCTAAAAATTGGCACACTGATTCTTTGTTCTGCATACTTTCACCCTGTCAGATCTCATCTTATAAAGAATTCCCAGTCAAAAGATATTCACCGCACTGTTTCCTTCTCAGAATTACCTGCAAGAAAACATGTCAGAAAGTAATAAACTGGGTTTGGATTTGACTTTGAAAACTGGGCAAATGAGCATATGGGAAAATGAAAACTGGAGCATTGGTTCTTTGTCATGAGGACATTATGAATTTATGATTTAGGCTCATGAAAAATAACTAGGCAAAAATGGCGATTAGTCAAAGTGGGCTACTCAGATTTTGCAGACTCAAAATACTGGCATAAAATCATTTTTTGCAAATGGAATTGACTTGGAAAAGTGTGCAAATAGATTCGTTAAGATTTGCAAATTGACATACTTAAAGTATTTTAAAAGTACTACACAATGGTACAATCCATTTGGTCTATATAATCACAAATTTTGAATTATGACATCACAAACAGGGTTGCTAATCAATCTGCAAATACTGACACCAGTAAAACTTTAAAAATTGTGTTTGGAATCACATTTGAAAACTGATCAAATGGATTTTTCATATGTTGAAACTTGAAATATAACAAGTCCCTGATGTCTAAAATGCAACGCAAAAGGAATTTTCACATTTTGATCAATTGGGTCAAAGTTATAACACACCAAACAGAGCTTCCTAGAATTAGGTGCAAAGTGCAAAATAATGAAAACAGTAATTGACCAACATTGAGGGATTCAAAACCTAGTCAAATGAATGCAAAACAACTCAAAATATGAAACATAAGTTCTTGGATATGGACACTAGACATTCCCAAAGTGGTAAGTCATGAAACATTTCTGGGTATGAGATATTCAATGACAAACACAGTCTCCTATCCTTGTTTGACATAGGGTAAAAATGCAAATTTAACAATTGTTCAAAATGGGATCTTACAGAATGGCTTAGAATGGCGATTTAACTTCATGGAATAGGTAGATGCACTAAAAGGAAGGTGTTAGAAACATTAAACACCTCTTGGGGCTCAAAGGGCGGTCGGGTGCACATACACTTTAAAAGCATTTAAAGGCTTGATTTTCTCAATAGTGCTCGAAATTCGGGCTACAATTTTGAGCACCAACACCTATTATTAGCTTATTGTGAGTTTTACAATCATAACTGTGTGTCTTATTCTCTCCTTCTAACTTTAGCCATGTGGTTTGTTCCTTTTGTCTAATCATTTATGAGATTCTGTGTTTTTTTTTCAAACTACTTGAATTTCTTCTCCACCATTTCAATTAATTATTAATTTAAAAAAAAGATTTCTCTCATAATTTTTTTTTTGCATTGAAATATACAAAAAATTTCAATCATATTTTTTTTCCTCTCATGTATTTAAAAGAAAACTTTTATTTACTATTATTGTTCATAAAGATTTTAATTAAATCTTAATTCAAACTTGAGATTAAAACAAAAAAGTAAAGTACGTGATTTTTTTTAGGAAGGAAGCTTTTTTTAAAAAGAAACAAAACACACACACACACACACACATGTGTGTGTGTGTGTGTGTGTGTGTGTGTGTGTGTGTGTGTGTGCGTGTGTGTGTATGTGTGTGTGTGTGTGTGTATAGTTAGTTAGTTTTTAAAAAAAATAGAATCTAGATTTAATTTTAAAATTTAAAATTAAAATTATTAAAATATTTTTTAAAAAATAAAGAAGGGGTTTAATTATTATTATTTTTCTCTCTCAATTTTTTTTTTAAATTTAACTTATTTTTCTTCAAATTGATTTAGTAAAGAAGATATTTGTTTCCTCTTATAATCATGTTGACTCTCATTCCTCAAATTAAGTTCAATAACTCTAACTATCATGCTTGGAAAACACATGTCTCCTTTATTTTTTGATTTAAGCATATTTTAGATGTTGCTACTGACCCTTCTGTAGTTCCTAGTACCTCAGCTACACAAGATGAAAAAAATGCATGGAATACTAAAAATGAGGAAGCCCTTGGCCTTAGTGGTATATCTCTTAACCTAGATTTATATGTTCTAATTGCTCATTACACAAATGCCTAGCAAGCTTGGGATATTTTGAAGCAAACATATGATAGACCATCTGAATCATGAAAGATTCAATTGCAAGACAATTTGGAAGACTTAAGGTATATTGATTTCAAATCTATGGATGAATTTTAACTTAAATTTGATTATATTAAAAGTCAACTAATTGGATTAGGCATTACTCTTACTGATATTAGATTAATTACCATTATTTAAAAAAAATGTCTTCCTAGACAATTTCAACAATTTATTACTAATGGTCATTCTTAACTTGCTATTCCTACTTTGTCTACTCAATTAACGTATAGTATTTTTCAAAATTTGTTGCATCAAGAGGGAGCTAAGTTGTTGTAATTTGGTACTCTTGGATCTAATGAACATGCCTTTGTGTCTAAAAGTCAAAATTAGAATTTCAAATCTTCTAATAATGATTCTCCCAATACTCATAATAATAATAATCACAATAATTAGAATTTTAATAATAATAATAATCCAAACACAAATCGCAATAATACTCATCCTAATCAATCTAATAAAAAACCCCACTATACTTATTGTGGAAAAGATGGTCATGTAACTAATAATTGTTTTAAAAAACAAAAGGATAAGCAACCTATCAATAAAAATAATCAAAACTCTCATCCATCTCATCATGCTTTTACTATTAGTTACAATGTTCCTAAAAATTTAGAATGGATTATTGATACTAGTGCATCTCAACATGTTACTTTTCATAAAGAAGTGTTTGATTCTTTAAAACCAAATCCTTCTAATATTCTAATTCAATTAGTTGATAATCATAGTTGCAAAGTTGAAGGATTCAGTAATCTTAGTGTTCCAAATGGAAAGTTTCATAATGTTATTTATGTTCCTAATTTCAAATACAATCTTCTTTCTGTTGTTAAATTATGCCAAGATTATAAAATTGAATTTTATAAGGATATGTGTTATGTTATTGATCCTAACACTAACAAAGTTGTTGCTAATGCTAAGTTAGGCCATGATAACTTAAATTTTTTGGGTTGACCTCTTCCAGACACTCTTTGCACATTTATATTGCTTTTAATATGGAGCATGAAAGGCTTGCTCTTTTAAAAACTAAGCATATCTCAGCTAATACAGTTGAAAACTTACTCCTTTTACTTCATCTAAGATTGCATGTACTGGGTGCATGAGTGAAAACATGCAAAATACCAAAGGTTATTAAGCTTATAATCCCATTACTAACAAAGTGCACATAGCACGAAATGTTTGTCTTGTAGAAAATGATGTATATGATTCTTCTAATGCTCAAAATGAATAATTTAGTGGAAGAAGAATTATGTTAGAGGTGGACCATCCTCCTTCTCTAAACCCTACTTCTTATATATCTACATTTATTCCTCCTATTCTTTCTTATAGTGGTAATGGTAATGATGCATTTATAGATCATGGTAATAATGCTAATATTGATAATGGTAATAAAGCTAATGTTGAAACAAATGATGCATTCATACATCATGACTCTTGTTCTAGTGATAAATTTGTTAAGAGAAAAACTAATTGGGTTCAAAAATTACTTAGTAAAAGAGATCAATTTTTAGAATGGGTGGATTTCAACCTAGGAGGATTATTTACTATAAATATATTTTGATGTTAATGATCCTCATTCATCATATTTGGCATTTCTCTTTAGTATGTTGCCTAGAAATTATGTTCTATTAACTATTGACTTTATGATCTTAATTCTATTTGCATGATTTCATACCATGATATTTTAGGTATATTTATTCATGTGTATATATGGGGCTCGACATATATATCTCGATAAATATACAAACTATTGTTTCTATTGTGACTTATCAATTATGAGTGCATTCTTATATGTTTCACAAAAACAAATGTTCTTTTGGCTTTTCCTATTTATTTATTATTCCTTGAGATTATGAGTTATTATACACTATTACCTTCAACATTTATTTTGTTCTACTGAGTGACACATATGTGTAGTTTATGCTTGTCCAGCATCATTCTATTTCCATATAAGCACTTTATGGTTTATACCATTTATTCTTGGAGTTTCCCTCCAATTTTAGTTAATCTGACCCATCTTGAAGGCGTTTTACTCTTATTTGAAGGCAATCTATTGTTAATACCCATACTCCTCCCATTTGATATCTTTTTTAAAAATGTCATATAATGTTATGTATACTTCATTGCTTAAATCATGAGTCATGGAAGTTATGGATTGATCACCCATTAACTTGTAGTAAAATGACTTATTAGTGGACTATGTATATCCATGTGATTGATGCATTGTTGATGTTGGATTCATTAGCTAGCCTTTTCTATGGTCCTTTCTTGAAATTTTTAATAACATATTTTTTCTTTTTAGAATATTATTTATCTTGATTTATTTGTGGTACCAAGTTACTCTATTTAAATTTACTCTATGAGAGTTTACATATACTTAATAAGTCAGTCTCTAACTTGAATATAAGATTAAATTATCCTTGTGGATAGTTGCCATGTTTCTTGTTTCCATGTTTCAGGTAATAAATCATGACACATACAAATACCTCTTGAAGATGTAACACACATGAAGGACTATCCACTTCTCTTGGCTCTCCAACGATGTACCCATGCTAATAAGAGACCTCTTGCACAACAAACTTGTAATATTGTAAATTGGGTTTGACACCCTTTGTTAAAATCTCCCCAAGTAAAGATTAAAGGGGGATGTTAGAAGCAGTAATCTTTTCTTGGTCATATTTATTTATTAAATGGTATAAACTAAGGTATCCCTTATGTATTTTTTATCCTTTAGTACACATGTGAAGGACATGTCATTTTCTTGTCCTCTAGTCCACATTTGAGGATAACTCTTTTTTTTAATTCCTTTTATAAAGGAAATTAGTTTACCTCCTAAAGAAGATATTGACACTTTTCACACACTTATTATGAATGGTGGCATTCATAGAAATGGGAGTTACACATGCAACTCTGTTCTCATCTCTATAAAAGAGATGCCTCTCTCATTCTTCTATATACTTCTTCTACACATCATCTTAATGTTATTGTAATGAGCTATTTGCTCCACCTTCTTTCTCTCTCCTTTCTTAGGGCTTTTTTCTTCCATTCATAATATTACAAAAGGGGTTTTCTTTGCTTTCCCCTTCCAAAATTTCTTGTCTCCATTCTTGTTGATCCATAGTGAAGCTCATTTGGTTTATGGTGACATTCTTCATATCCAGCTCTCTTGGATTGTTTTATTAGCTTTTATTTTACTTGATTTCTTACAGATACACATTTCTCCAAGTGTTTGTAGAATTCTTCACAATATATTCTATGTCCTTCATCAAAACTAAACAAGTATTGAATTTTAATGTCATCTTAGTCTCACTTTCCTTCAATGACTTGTTCACCTCAACATCTATCAAGGTAGGTACCAACTATCTTAAGGTTTGAGCATAGATTTCTTTGACAGTTTGTTTGGTAAACTCCCATCTTACCTTGATTTTCTCTAATAAAACATTAGGAATTTGAGATGCTAGCTAATTAGGGGAGTATTTCCATTGGCCCATTTTTTCCATGATCAAGTCTTCAACCTGTTTCTACTCTAGTGGTGTTCTAGTCTCATACTTGAGAAATTTGAAGTTGTGTACACCTACTCCTTCTCTTAATACCTTAAGTCTTTCCTAAAACATAGGTGGAGATTGATTAAATTTAACATCACCACCTTCCTTATTTGCCTTCTTCCTTGATCTTCTTGTGAACGCTGTAGTGGATGGCTTAGGTGATGGCTTATGTGGCTTGGTGATGATCACCTTGCCCTTCTTCTTCACAAGTTCTTCTTCCTTTTTTTATTCCTCTTCATCCTCTACTTCTTCTACATCTTCTCCTTTTCCCTTGATTAAGATAAGAGGTGTTCTTTATTTTAGCTTAGCTATCCTCCTCTTTCCTTTTTTAACCACCTATGGAAGCTTTATTTCAAGCTCTATCCTCTCCTTAGCTTCATCATAGGTTCCAAAGTATGGTTTCTTTGGATCAACAAGTTCATTTATTAGGGCTTTAATAATGTCCTTGGTTTCATCAACGTTTACCTCATAAGGAAGAGGTTTTACCCATACAACTTTGGGTTTCACTTCCTAAATGTAGACTCTATCACTATCTACCATAAAACAAACATCATCGTTGCAATCTTCAACTAGTTTCCTAGGTATCTTAAATCTATTATTGATTTTCTCCTTGAAGACATCAAAATAGTTGTCCATAATACGAACAAATTTTTTTCCCATCTCTACAATTAATTCATTGATTTGGTACAATATTGGCACATCCTTTCTCCATACTACTATGCCTTTGGAGGGAAAAAAAATTGAATATAGAAAAATAAACAAGTCAACAGAGAGCCAAAATTGCAAGGGTTATTGTTGAAAGTCCTAATACTTTCCATATTATTGTTGAATTATTTCAACAATAGATCTTCCAAGTCATAAGACAAATTTTTCTTCACAACTTTGTAAGCTAGGTCAGCAGCTTCACATGATACACTATTGAGATGGCTTGAACTATATATTTTCTGTGCTATCACACGAATACAAAATTTCAGCTTTGTATCAGTTACATTGCTGATTTTCATGCCTCTACCATCCCATGCAACTAGGGTTTTTTTTTCTAACTCCACCCGACCTAGGGTTTTAGTAACTTTGGCTTTGGTGAGCATGGGAAGACCATTAATGTGATGAATCATTTTCTTTGTGATTACAATTAGTTTCTTAATCCATAATTGGCCATTGTACACCTAGCTTAGGATGTATTTGATCCACTTGATTTGAAAACCTTAGGGCATGTGGGGAATGTGGGTCAAACCTTTGTCTTCTAGATGTTTATGCTTGGGAGTGAGAATCCTATTAACACACAATTAACCTAGGGCATCATCCACTTCTAGGGTACCAATTTCTTGAATAAAACACTTGAAATGAGTATGAATATCATTAATTAAGAGTACCTTAGGAGGAATCTACAATTCCACTTTGCTCAAGTTAGGGTTTCTACAATTATGGGAACAAGTTTCAAGTCTGGCACTTTCCACTCTACTCAGACTAACATCTCATACCATTTCCTTATTTTTTTTCTATTGCTTGATGCCATAGTTACTCAGTAAATTATGAAACCTTGAAAACCTTTGCTACAAATTTTCCTCAGAGTTTCTTGTTCACATTTTAATTTGCTTCTTTGCAATAGCACTTAGATTTCATGGTGAAAAATGAATTTCATTTCCTTCCTTTTGTTAAAGCTTAGCCATTAATGCTCAGTACAAAGGTAGGTGAGATAACATTGTGCTTGATAGGCTATCATCCACTATTTGTTGGATTACTCAATAAAGGCTTCATAACTTGGTAACCAAAGATATCCTTGTTGCTCCTGAATTTTCTCGATAGAGTCCATAACTCAAACATGCTTAGTAGAGAAGACAACTTGGTGACAACTAATATCGATCTCTCTTTGTGACCCTTTATACCTTGAATAGTGATTTGGATCTTTGTTTCCTTCCAATGGGAACTATTGATCTTGATAGCCAAATTCAAGTTATCCTTTGGAAACCTAGTTGGAAATGGTGGAGTCACCCACTTCTTGAGTGACATGACCATATTTACTCGAACTAGCATTCTCTATAGATTTAGGAACCCATTGCTAGCTCATCTACTTTCAAATGTTGTTTTCTTTAGCCTTCTTTTTATCTTCAATTCTACCCATATTCATGTAATTTTTAGCTAGATGACCAAGTTCGATACAAGTGAAACATCTTATGGTGGTATCTTTTCTTCTCGTGTGCTATTTGACACAATTCATTCCAATGTGTCCAAATTCTCCATAGTAATGACATCTATAGCAATTTTTGTAGTCCCAACCGTATATTTCTTTCACAATTTTCTTTGCTAGATTAAATGACTTAGATCTGCATTATGATGCCTTGTGACCTTGTTTCTTTCATTTGTGAGACTCACCCTCAAATTTTGGTTTCTCTTTCCATTCTTTAGCCCTGTGACCATGCCGATTGTAATTGTTGTAGCATTTTCCATTAAATTTAGTTTTTCCATTACTCCAACGTTTGTTTGATGTATGAATTATCTTACCATAGTGATTGAAAGTAGGTTTTTGATTCTTTTGAGTACATTGTTTGGAAGATTCACCTTCTTCTTTGTATCCAATTCCACTTTCCCATTTTGTCTATAGAGATTATGTTCGTTCAACCGATTCAATTGATCCATGTCTCCTTGGGATTTCATTATCCTTTCATTGATTTTATTTTTAGAATTTAGATCATTCCTCAATCTTTCATTGATTTGTCTTTTAGAATTTAGATTATTTTTTATCCTTTCATTTTCAAATCTTAAGCTCATGATTTCTTCATTTGCATTGGAGAGTTGATCAATAAGGCCTACTTGTTGAAGAGATTGATTTTGAAATTCATTTTTCCTTCCATCCAATTCTTCTTTTAACTTTTTTTTTGTTCCAAGACCTCACATAATCTTATTGACTTAATTTCTTGTTCTCTTTTCAGTTTTCTTACTTCTTGCAAGGAACCATTCCTTTCTAAGAGTTCTTTGATTGCATCATTTGCTTCATCTGTGCTACTTGAAGAGAAAAAGTCTTCAATTCTTTCTTCAATTTACTAATAATCATTCATCTAATTTTCAAGTTCCTTCCTTCTTTTTAGACATTGTGAAAGATGCTCCTTAGCTTTCTTGAGTTGGGCAATGACCATTTCTAGATCTAGCTTTTCCTTGTCAATAGCTTTGGAAAGTCTAAATATCTCCATTGTCCTTGATCTTTGCTCAAAATATTAAACTTTATCCTGAGAACCTTAGAGATCTAATGCCAATTTTTGGAAATATTCAAGACTATAATAGGTTACTGAGAGGGGAGGGGTGAATTAATAACTTCAAAATTTTATCAAATATAGATCTTAATTCCAATAGTTCAATTGCCAATTAGTTCATCAAATATTGTCTAATTGCATGCATGAGAAACTAAACTTCACACTGACTAAATTCACTTGGTAACCAATAAAATGCTTGGTGGCCACTAGAATTAGTTTAGAAAACTTGGTAGTGATTGTAATGCTTGGTGGCTACTGAATTACATGGCAAACACTATAGGCTCTTCAATGAGCTCGGTAACCATATAGAACCTGAATAAGTGTTTTCACTAATATCAAAATTGAATAATATGTCAATAGCTTGAGTATTTTCCAAGATATATTTGAAGTTTTGGCATCATCAGTTGCATATTTTAGAAAGTGACATTCATAAGACTAAATTATGTACTAGGTATGGTCATTATGATTCCATAGTGGTCCCATTTGGTCTTACAAATGCCCCTATTGTATTCATGAGGCTTATGAATGGGGTTTTTCATACATTTATGGATAATTTTGTAGTAGTGTTCTGTGATGATATATTGATATATTTATGTGATGAGAACAAACACGAAGAGCACTTGGGGTAGGTGTTGTAATGCTCAAGGGAAAATCAACTATATGTTAGCTTTTCCAAGTGTACATTATTTAGGAAGGAAGTGGATTATTTAGGTCATGTGATATTAGATGGAATCATAGTGGACCCATCCAAAATCTAGGCCATCATGGATTAGCCTGCAACAACAAATGTTACAAAAGTTAGAAGCTTCATGGGTTTAGTAGTGTATTATAGATAGTTTGTGGTAGGATTTTCCAAAGTAGCTCACCCCATCACATCCCTTCAAAGGAAAGGGAAGAATTTTGAATGGACAGACAAGTGTGAGAGGGCCTTTTAAGAAATCAAGAGGGCACTCACTAGTGCACCAATGCTAGCAGTAGTTGATCCTTCATCAAATTTTGTAGTATGCATAGATGTTTTACCAAATGGTATTAGAGTCATTCTCATGCAAAATGGCCATATTATAGCATATAAGTATAGGAAACTTAAGACTCATGAGCTCAACTATCCAACCCATGATTTAGAGCTTGCAAAAGTGGTTCATGCCTTGGCAAGATGGCACCACTTTTTTATAGGAAATCACTTTGAGCTTCATTTAGAGCACCAAACTTTGTAGTATATTTTCACATAGCCAAATTTGAATGCTAAACAGAGGAGATGGATGGAGTTTTTATGCAGATATAATTTCATTGTACATTACATTGAGGGAAAGGAGAATATAGTCGTAGATGCCTTGAGCAAGAGATGTCATGTGATATCTTATATGATTATTGAGACAAATTTAAGAGAGTGTATACTACACCACCTTCCTAAAGATGTATTTTATGCAAAATTTTGTCAGTTAGTCCATCCTCAGAGGCCCCTAGAGGGAAGATTTTCTTATTTCTCATTAGGTTGAGATGGATTACTACACCATAAAAGGTGCATTTATGTACCCTCCATAGATGACATACATGATTTTATCATTTTGGAAGCCCATAGAGCACCCTATGCAGCACATCCAAGTTTTAAGAAGGTTCATGTTGATTTGAGACAATTATACTATTGGCCAAGAATGAGACTACAAATTGCCAACATTGTAGCCAAACACCTAGAGTGTCAGAGAGTTAAAGTAGAACACAAACATCCAAGTGGACTCATGTAGCCACATGAGATACCTAAGTGGAAGTGGGACACTATCTCCATGGATTTCATTGTTGGTCTTCCAATTTCTTCTCATCATCACAATGCCATCATGGTTATGGTGGACACTTTAACCAATGTTCCCCACTTCAAACCCATTCACACTACCTTCACAACACCTACAGTAGCACAGGTGTTCTTGAGAGACATTGTTAGACTGCATGGTATACCTCATAAAATAATATTAGACAAAGAATCCTTATTTACCTCCTCATTTTAGAGGGAATTGTAGACATCACTGGGTACCAGGGTCAACTTTAGCACATCTTATCATCCTCAGATAGATGGGAAAATAGAGAGAGTTAACCAAATCCTAGACAATATGTTACAGATGTATGTAATGGACCACTAGACCAAGTGGGAAGAATACATTCTTCTTTTAGAATTTTCCTATAACAATGGGCATCACGCTTCTATAGGCATTCCACCATATCAAGCCTTGTATTGTACACCTTGCAGGTCACCCCTAAGTTGGGATAGGATTGAAGATAGGATATCTATAGGACCATAATTAGTAAAGGATATAGAGAAGTAGGTGGTATTGATTAGAAAACACCTTAGAGAAGCCCAAGATAGATAGAAGAAACATGCAGATGCGAAGAGGGTGGATAGAGAGTACATGGTTGGTGAGAGAGTGCTCTTGAGAGTGCCACCACATAAGAGCCCAATTTGTTTTGGAAAATCCTCTAAGTTAGAACCTCACTTTGTGTGGCCTTTGAGATTTTAGAGTTGATAGGACTAGTTGCTTATCATTTATCCCTACCATCTAGCTTGTTGTGCATTCATGATGTATTTCATGTATCTATATTATGGAAGTATATTTATGATGAGTCTCACATCATAGATTGGGATTCTTTGTAGGTGGAGTTAGATAGATAGATAGCATTGGAGCCCATTTGCACTTTGGCTTGATAGACCCTCACACTTCAAGGCATGAATTTGGACTAGGTTAGAGTCTAGTGGGGTTTCTTTAATGATTTCATGGATTCATTGGATGATGCAACTTAGATGAAGACTCAATACCCATATCTTTTTGATGAACTCTAGAATGAAGTTCATGCTCAGGGGGGAAGGATGTGAGGCCTCACCTTGACCCGTCATAGCATAGATATTTTTACTTGTATTTTGATATTAAGGACTTTGATATTTTTTATGCTTATTCAAGACTTAGATGGATAGTGGCTTATTTTATCTATTTATTTTGACATTACAGTAGTGTTTTGCGTCTATGCTATGTACTAAGAACATGATATTGTGAATGGAATTATCAAACACATATGGATGAAACTTTATCATTGGATAAAAATTAGATTATGATGTGATGCAAAATGTTAATTTGATTATGATGATTTATGATTTAATGTGATATGCAGATAAAAGTTAATTTGATTCTGACAATTTATGATATGAAGAATTTGGATATTTTAACATTTTGAATGATTTATTTGAAATGATTAGGAAAGGAAATTTAATGGAATTATGTTAACATGGATTAAAATTATATGCATTTATGATATATTTTTATATGACCTCCTTTGAGTACTGATGCTCAAGTTTAATGTATAGGAAGTGGAACCATGGAAATTTTGGGGAGAAACAAGTTCCAAACCTATGTGAACACAGTTTAACCAAAGTGAACCTTTGGAAGATTCAAAAGCCTTGTTGTGAAAGTAATTTTCTTTGTAAATTTAAGTTTTCTTGTATGTGAAAATTTTAAATTGCAAAGATGCATTAGGGACATGTCATGGTTACATGGATTGTGCTCTTATGTGTCACTTGAGACTTGTGGATTTTGTGTGTAATGAAATGTTATTCATGATTTGGCCATGGTGGAATTTTACCCTAAAACTAATTACATTTCCAATGATTAAGTAAATCCACTTGACAAGCGATAGAATGGGTCACTATCAAAGGAAATTCGAATTTAGACTTCACTAGGATTTTTTAGGGAACATTAGGTGATCCTTAAGTGTCTTTTATGTGAAAATGAGATACCCATATGATAGTGTAACATTTTAGGGACCTAATTTTGACCATGATAGTTCCTAAACCACCTAGAGTGCCCATTTACCAATGCCTTCTTCCACCAATTCAATAATGGAGTTGTAACATGTGTTCTCTCCCATGTTTTCACTAAGTAAAATATAACAAACTTAGAGGGAGACAAGTTTGTAAGAGAAAGTGGCTTGGTGTTTTTTCCAAAATAGATTGTTGGAAATCCCTTTTAGAGATTCTTGAACAGACTAGTAGGGTGTTCACCCACTCTCTAAGTTTAGAGAAAGCTAGGATTTTGGAGGAACACTAAGGGAGCTCTACAACAAGTATCATTTCCTTTAGCTTGGACCATGGTTGGTGTTCATGCCATGACCATTTTTTCCTTCTTTTAGCATTATGAAATGAATCTCCAAAAATGGAGCATTTTTTATGGATCATAGATTGTATTGTATATCTTTGTATTTTAAATTTTGGTAATGTGTTGTGATGGTGGGAAGGTCTATCGTGTTCATGTAATTTTCTTGGCTTTTTTTCTTGATCTTATTGTTTTTTAAATTTGAATGTCAAGTGTTAATGGGTGTGAAGGCTACACTCACCCTTGGGAGGGAAGAAAATTCTTGAGTGAAGTGGTTAGTTGGGCTCAACATTGTAGTTGAGAACATTTACCTCTTGATGAGGAGTTATTCTTTCATTCATGGAGTATGAGCTCCATTGAAGCCATATGCCTTGATGTTTTTGAGGTAAAAGTGTATGTGTAAGAAGGGGGAGGTTTTGTAATAGCCTTGAGAGGAAAAAATTCAATTGCAATATGATTTTGTGTTATGTATATGGGATTCTACTCTTTGAAGAGTCCACCTTCACCCAATGTGGCAGCAGTTTAAATGGTGAATCAATGTGCAAATGTTGGAAGGGATTGTTATGTGTTGTGTTGTATGTTTTCATATATTATCAATTTTTGTATGTGTGTATGCCATTTGGACTTGATTCCCCTACTCAGTGGGTGGCTTCATAGAAGCATAGGATGGGGAGGTAAGCCTCCATGGTTCCTAGTTTGTGTGTGTTTGCAAGTTTTGTAAAGATGGATTCCTTGAAAAGATTAGGGTTTCACCTTTTGACTATGTTTGAGAGCCAAGTGTTTTTGAAGTGATAGATCTTTTCCATGTCATCTCATAATATATTGTGATGTTGACTTTCCATAATTATTTTTTTGAAATGTGGAAGGGGATTCACTTCCTATTGTACAATGTTGTAGACATGTAAAGTGAAAATTGAGATTTCGCATATAGTTTTCTTTACAAGAGAAAGATTGTATTTGTATCATAGTTAAGTAAGAAGAAAAGAAACTATCATTTCATGTAAAAGAAGAAGTAATATTGTGGAGACTCAATTATATTTGAATATTATTGGAAAAGTATCAAGTATATGTGATCTTGTATTCATTTTCAAGCCATGAGATGCTATGAGGGAATTGTAATTTTTTAAACATTATGTTGATCATGAAAATAGATTTTGTATAATGTAATGAGTTGAAGGAGGAATCATTTCAAAATTTTCTTTCATTGTAGAACAAAAAGATTTGAATTAGTAGTTTACTTTGATAGACTCTATTTGATCTAAATATTCATACTTGATGTTGTTCCAAAAGAATTACTAATAATAAACTTGGCCATAAAATAAAGTTGACAAATTCCATTTATCTATACAAATATGTTAGCATGTTAGGACAACATCAAAACTAATGTCAAAAATAAGATTAATGTCATAACTATTGAGTAGTGGTGAATAAACAAGTAGAAAATTCAGCACCAAGGAAATGAATAAGTAAATAAGTCTGTAGGTAGTATTGAATTCTCTAGAATTTGTATGAGGAATGGTGAAAATCCACTTTCAATTATAGTCTAATATTATATTTAAAGAGAATATATTGGGAATCTTGTGCATAAAATAATAAGATAACAATATCTTAGCTTAGGGAAAAGACTCAACAAGTAATGACCACCAAGTCCTAAATATTTGTAAAAGAAGACTCCCATAAGTCATGTGACCCTTGTGTCACTATGTTATAAAATAAAACAATAATTTTTATTTTTTTGATATATGTATAAACTAAGGCCATGGAAAGTCTAGTAATGAAAGGCCTAGCCTCCTTTTCCTTAGATCTAGGTAGTCCCACACATTAGCTCCCAATAAAAAAAAAAAAAATTTAACCATAAAAAACAAGAAAATCAAAATAGAGTATCATAAGCTTGGGTTCCTTTTGGGGAGAAAAATCAATGTACAAAAGCGAAAAGTGGGCCCACATTTTGGGTACATGTAAAAGCATTAAGGGTGACTCCTTTTGTTCTAACATAAGTTAGTATTCCCCCCTCCCAACTACCTAGGCAGCAATCATTTGAAAGCATGTAAAAAGCTTAGGTTTTATCACTTCACCAACCAGCCCATGCCTTGGGAGAGTAGTCAAGCACTTGGACCTAGACTTAGTTGCCTAGGGAAAGGAGATTGTTTAGGTGTTAGGGGGTAGAGATGTTAGGAAAACATGTTGTGAGATTATTGCATGTTAATACTTTGTCATGGGTAAAAGTTTTAAGGAGTGGGTAGGAAGTGGGGGTAGGATGGGTATGTTAGGTTAAAAAAAGTTAGTTAGGTTTAGTCTTGTGTTAGATTTTATAGTGAATGTTAGTTGCTAAATAGGTTCTTTAATAATGTTTTGGGGTATGGTATAAAAATAGTGTGTGTTAGTATATTAGAAGACATGTATTTAAATAAAGAAATAAATAAAATAATTCATAGCAATAAGTAAGCATGTTGCATCAGATAGAGTTATTTTGATAACACATTAGGCTTTGAATTATTAATAATATCATGAAAATATTAATTAGTAGGAATATAATTAAATTTTAGGTTTAGGGAATGTAATGTACATGATCTTTATTTTATTTATTTTTAATTATTTTTGTTTATATAAATAATATACTCAATTTTAAGAGGAAATGAGAACCCTTATATATCTATATATTAACTAATCTATTATACTTAATCTTCCCAAAATCTACAATCAACGAATGTACCATACTCATATTTATATGTGAAAGTAAAATATAACATTTAAAAAAAAAACATGTCAGCTAAGACATGTTAAAATATTTTTTTTTGAAATTAAAAGCAACCAAAAGCAAGGGGGTCAGCCCTTAACAGTCAAAAGGCTGGTAACCAACACATTACCAACTAGTAACAAAAACAGACAAAAAGAATAGGAGAACCAGCAGTCAGAGACAAGAACCTAAAACCATAGAGCTAGAACCAGAAAGGAACCCAAGCAACTAACTAAAGTCCAACAAGGCACCCAGGCCTAACCAAATCATAATTACAGCTGATAACCAGCAAAACTATAACTATCATAATAGTATATAAAGTCTTTGGATCCATGGACCCCATAACTGAACAGAAATAAAAAAAGACTTAGATTTCTTTTTTTCCTTTTCCTCTTGCATGAAGAACGATTTGGGCCCAGTCATTAGCAAGGAACTTAAAGAGTAATTTATTGTCCTTCATGTCCAAGCCAGCTTCCTCTTTCTCCTATGCCAACAATTGGAGGGTAGTTGCAGTAGCATGAGTAACTTTAAGTCTAAACTTGGAGAAGGTGAAAAACCCCTCCTCCAAAGCTTTGACTCTTTCCTCTAGGTTTCTGTAATGCTCCTCCACTGTCACCGTCTCCTCTTTATGCTCCTTGACCTTCTTAGCAGCAACCTCCTTCATTTTCTATCCCTTTGGTTTATCTTGCAACACCCATGGGTTAGAAGAAATCTTCAAATTTTCATTAATAGGGGAAGAAATGGTAATAGGGGAATTATCCTTTTTGCTTGTCTCATCACAAGAAGTAATGGGTTTATGTGAGAAGCTAGCTGAAACATGGGTTGTCTCAGTATTCCTTTCTTTACCATCCAACACTTAAGTTTGAGTGTCATCCATCAAAATGTTCCCAGAATTGAAACTTTTTTCCCCTTCCTCATTACCATCATCCTTTCTAGAGTTGGAAATGCTTTCCTCCTCCCTTCTGTCATAGTTATTGTCAAAGCTATCTTCTTCTACTTCCTCAACACGGTATCTAATTGACTTCTGCTTACCCCTAGCCTGGGACTGAGCTAGCCTACCAGAACTTCTTCTTTCTTTTCCCCCAATATCTTCACTAGAATCCTCTCCAACAACCTCTACCACCTTATCAACTTTTAATTTCTTGTTTCCCTTTTGTTCTATGGCTATGTCAAGTTTTTTTCTTTTTCTTATTATCCTTACTAGGAGATGGCACAGGAGTATGGATTTTTGTCTTTGTATTGGAGCTCGAGGGGGAAACCCTACTATGGCGGGGGTTTTCCACAACAACCTCTCTAGGGGGACATAGAGCTAATTGGAATTGATACAAATGGAAAATTAACCCCTGATGAATAATGGTGAAGTTTAGGCCTTTACTTTTTCTTTCCTTAATATCATTAATCATATCCTCAAGCGAATGTAGAAGAAAAAATGGAATGGAAATGAAATCCCTATTTCTAAAATGATTCAAGAAGGGAAAATGATAGTAATAGCACACTACAAACTTGCCTTCCAGGGTGAGATACTTCATCAGGACTAGACACACATCATCCCAAGGCCCAGGTAGCTTATCCCTTTTAAACCCTCCTCTATAGCGAATCAGCTCCTCATTCTCTGCAAAGAAGTTTTTCATGCTATTCTCATCCGAGACTTTGGTGACTTTATTCCACTTTTTTCCCTTCATTGTGAGTCCTGTTTCCATGACAATAACCTCCTTTATGACTTGAAAAGTTATGTCATTGATTGTGACCTTCCTATCATCCCAATTATTCACAAATTGTAATGCGCAATTTTCATCGTGCCCAACCATGGACATCATATATGGCAAAAAACTCCCTTCCTTCAGGAGATATCGAGTTGCCATCCTTTCCTTGAAGTTCTCAAGTCTCGTTGGTTCCAACCAATTCATATCACCTCCAATATTAATTTCACCACTATCTTGCCTCTCTTCCTCAGAAATACGCATTAGAACTTTATCGCTTTCTAATTCTCTGTGGCTGCTCTCTTGCTTTAATCCTTTGGGGGAATATGGATCAAAATTATAGACCCATGTATGATGAGCACCAGAATCCCATAACATCTTATTATGAGATTCGTGGGTATTAAGAAACCTAATTTTCTCTCCTCGTTAATTTTTGACATCCCAATCCATAATATCTATCGTACTTCCATTTAGGAAGCGATTCAAAGCTTGCCCCAAATTACCATAATTGCAAAAAAACAATTTCCTTAATTCATAATTACTCCACTTGTCATTTTTACGGCCATGTCTATCTCTTATTTCCAAAATGCTAAAGTTAAATTTAGCGAAAAAGTTCTCCATCTCGCCAAAATTGGCCTTACTTTTAAATTTAGTGATCATCATTTTGAATTCTGCCACCTTTTACCTTGAATATCAACATCCTTAGATTTTCGTTGATATTAGCTAAATTTTCCCAGCACGTGATTGCTCTAGTGTTAAACTCCATGGTTGTCACAGTGTCTGCCACTTGATCACCCTCCTAGTAGATGTGTTGCAGGTGGGCCATTCTCATTTCCTCCAATATATTTTTAATATCCAAGATGATATTTCTAATCTTTCATCCCAATTTTGCCTCCCCTTTTACCCAATTGATCACCAGTTTGGAGTCCCCTTCTATAGTTAACTCTAAAATGTTTCTTTCCCTAGAGAGTTGTAGACCCCATAATAATGCCATAGCTTCTGCCACATTATTGCTACCAATCCCCACCTGGCTTGCATAAACCAATAGAACATCACCATTCCTATCTCTCAACACACCACCAACCACTCCCTATCCTCCTTTTGTAGCTTCGTCAAAATTCAATTTATACTATGTGATGGTGGGTGGTCTCCATATTGTTTGTTGTCTCCTCCTCCTAGAAAAGCTATCAAAAAGGAAGAAGTCCTCTTGACAACCCCAATTCTCAGCCACAATGCCTTCAAGTATTCTGGGCTCCTCGTTTGGCATCTTCTATTTAGCTACTCTTATATTTTCCTTCAACAGTTTTTTCATCACTCCAAAAACCACTTCATCCGTCCTATTTCCTCCTCTGAATATTCATTTATTCCTTTCTTTCCATATGTTCCAACATACATATGGTGGGATAAACTTCCATAGGAGGATTAGTCATGGATGATGGAATGGGCAATCCCAATTATCCACAAACTATCCCAAGTTATCTTTCATGACCCAAACCACCCGCAATCTTTCCCAAACCTTCGACTAGATGTCAACTGCAAACTAACATTCAATGAAAAGGTGGTAAATAATTTCTTCCTTTTGTTCACAAAGGCAGCAATGGTTTGTTACGTAGAATCCCCTTTTTTTCAAATTATCAATTATTAGGATTTTTCCATGTTGAACCATCCACCAAAAGAAATTAATCTTAGGTATAAGGTTACTGATCCATACCTTACTCCACATAGTTGGGCATAGTTCCTTACTAAACATTAGGGTATAAGCAGATTTGACAGTGAAGTTCCCAGTCAGAGTTAAATCCCAATCTAAAACATCTTCCTATGGCAGCATTGGGATCCTCTGTTCCTTTATTAGTTCTTCCAATTCCTCTATGAGAATACCTATCTCCTATGAATAATCCTCCTTCAATAGCTTCTTCCATCTCCTCCCCTAATTAATGTAGTCCCCCACTCTAACCCCTATGTCCTCCTTAAGGAGTTCCTTTAAACCACTATATTTACTTAAAGCCAGTGGTTTCCCCTCCATCCACCTGTCTTCCCAAAACCTTATATTGAAGCCATTGACCATAATCCACATCAATCCTTCTCTTAGTAGTCTTCTATTTCTAATAATGTTCTTCCAAATCTTTGAACCACTCGGGAGGTCATTATTATACAAGTTCCACTGAAAGGAGGTATTAGACAAATATTTAGCTTTCATAATATTTCCCCACCCCATGTTTCCTTTGTCCAGTCTCCATCCAATTTTTGTAAGGAGAGCTTTATTAAGGTCTTTCATTCTTCTAATCCCAAGGCCCCCCTTAGCTTTTTGTTTACACACCTCCTCCCAGTTGACCATATTCAATTTATTTTTCTCTTTAGTCCCTAACCATAGGAAATTCCTTTGAATTCTCTCAATTTTCTTAGCCATATTAAGATTAATCTTAAATATGGATAAGAAATAAATAGGGATTCCCTAAAGGGTTGCAGCAATCAGTTGAAGTTTTTCGGGATTGCTTAATATCTTCCCTTTCCACCTTGCAAGCTTCTTTTGAATTCTCTCCACTATAAAATTCCAAAATTCATTAGACACCTCCTTGGTAGTGAGGGGGAGGCCTAAATAAGTGTCTGTGAGGCAAGCAGATTGGAAATCAAAGATTTTCCTAATCCTTCCTCAAAGTGAAGGATCAGTCTTAAAGAAATAAATCTTGCTTTTATGGTAGTTCACATGTTGCCCTGAGCTTTCTTCATAATTATGTAAAATCATTTTCTAGGCTTTAGCCTCCATGATTGAAGATTCTCTAAATAGGAAGGTGTCATCCACAAATTGCTGAATAACCTTAGCTTCTGCATTAGTGGCTAGTTTCACACCTTTAATGCAGCCTGAATCAACCAATTTACAGAATGACCTTCCCAAGACTTACAAAACCATGATAAAAAGGTAAGGTGAGAGGGGGTCACCCTATCTTAAGCCTTTTCCTACCATTATGTTACCCCATGGGGACCCATTTAGTAGGACAGAGTACTGCACTCAACTCAACATCAACATGATTAGGTTTATAATCCTATTGTTAAATCCAATTCTTTCTAGTACATCCTGAAGGAAGTCCCACTTGACCTTATCATAAGCTTTGGAAATGTCTAACTTGAATGCCATTCCAGGTTGCCTACTCTTTTCCATTGAATGGATAACCTCATGGGTTGAAATAGCTGCATCAAGGATCTGCCTTCCTAGCACAAAACCCTTCTGAGGACTACCAATAATTTTCTCCAAGAAAGGCTTTAATCTATTCACTAAAACCTTTGGCAAAGACCTTGTAAATAGTATTACATAGACTTATAGGTCTAAAATCATTCAAATTCAGAGGATTGGAATTTTTAGGAACTAGTACAATAAAGGTATTATTTATACTCTGTAGTATTTTGCTAGTTCTGAAAAAATCCCCGGTCTCCCAAATAACTTCTGATTTGATCACCTCCCAGAAATGCTGAAAGAAAGCAGGTGGGAAGCCATCGAGGCCTGGGGCCTTAAAATCTTTCATTAAGAACACTTCCTTTTTCACTTCCTCTTCTGAGATCTTACCAAGGATCCAATCATTTTCCTCTTCTCTTATACTCCTTGGGATTGAATTAATCAGACTTCTCCTGGTCACCTAGTTCCTAGCAAAGTTATCTTCCTTAAGCACCTTATTGAAGTGATCAAACACAAGTTTCCCCATTTCCTCCTGCTCTTTCAATACCCTTCCTCCTTCATCACTTAGTTTTGAGATAGTGTTTCTTCTTTTGTCGTTAGAAGCAGATCTGTGAAAGAAGGTGGTATTTTTATCCCCTTCCTCTAACCATTGGATTCTAGATCTTTGTTTCTAGAAAATTTCCTCCTTTTGTAGGATCTCTTTCCACCTCCTAAGTTTTTCCTCTTCCTAAATATTCTCCTCCGAGTTATTCCCTTTTGCAATAGCCCCTTGGATTTGTTAAAATATTTGTTAATACATATATCACCTTGTGGATCTATATAAAGGTGTTTATAAATAAATTGAGTATGGCTCTTAGATGAAATATGGGGATTGTTAGGGTATCTTTAGTTATCAATTATTTGAGAATTATAAAAAATTAGAAATTAAAAATGGGAATGACAATTATGGATAAATGGGTTATTAGAAGGTAGCACATTAAAGAAACTTTGAGAATAAATAATTAAGAATTGATTTAAAATACCTAGCCAGAAACATCAATTTAGGTGAAGACTAATAAAGAATAAAATGTAAGTATTTTATTAAAATAGTAATAACCATACCATATTAGTATTGAACATAGAACATAACAATTAAGATTATATGACTTAAAGTCAGAACATATAAGACAGTTGTAAACAAAGTCACATTCACAAACAATGGAATTATAGCTTCCCAATTTGGATGGAGATTCAAAATGAAATTATATTGTCTAGCCCTTATATTATAACTTAGAATTTTGATGTATGTTAGAAAAAAAATTGGCTTCCTATGGAACCTTGAGCTACTAAACTTGAAATGAAAACAAATTCTTCCACAACAAAAAGATAATTAATCTCTCCAATCTAATGACTAATTAAAGTAACCTTCTAATATTCTCAAGGGATATGATTTGTTAATTCTCAGCACCCAATAGTTTGAAAAAACATTCATAACTAAATCTAGGTCTACACATATTATCTTTGGTTCAACATTCAAAAAAAAATTGTTGGTTGAGTCTTCCCTTCTATAATTTAGGGCATGATAGTATGAAGAATACCTAGTAAAGTTGAAAGGATGACTAGTGGAAGATTTAAATTGGATATTTGTGGTAGAGGTTACCCATTTGGGTTTTCCTCTACTAGCTATAAAGTGACAAGGTCATTTTTCATTCTACCTTGACTGTCTGATGCAAGAGCATCTAGTGGTGTAAGGGCAATCCTATATCACAAAAAAATATGCTTAGTGTTAGTTTCTATTTAAAGTGTCTTTATTTCTAGATACCTATTTGGGTCAAATAGAGATTCCAAATGTCATAGTTCCACTATTGGTTTTTTGAGTTAGAGTTTTTTAGCACCTTGGGATATGTACCAATACAAAAAATAGGTTATTTTATAATTGATCCATTATTATTATTTACAAAGTGTAGATCAGAGGGATGTTTATACTTGTAACTTGAAGCACTCCAGGAAAAGAATCAAGTGAAAAGGCTTTATGGTTTGAAAGTTATTGTGGTTTTAAGTTGCCTAGAGACCCCTTAAAAGTGGTTCAAATTTAGATTTGAGGCATTAAATGGCCTTGTACAGGCCCAAAAAATGGGGGATCGTCTTAGCTATCCATATGAGCTTTCTAGAAATGTAAATGGTTCGTCAATCAGAGTCCCAAATTAAAAGTTATGCCTCTCGAAAGTTGGACTACCATTTTTGGATTCTTCTAATTTTACATTAACTTCTGACATGTTTTCTAAAGCCTTCTAGTTTGGCAATGGATGCCAAGTGGAATATTCTAAATTTATTTCTAATTGTACACATAATTTGGGTTACTTAAAGTCATTTCTAGCATTGTATACATAGTTTTTGTGGAGTTTGGGAGAAGGTACTATGAGGAGGGCTTTTCTCCCGAATTAGAAAACATTATAAGCCCTTAGGGCATGTCATTGCGTCTATTTTTATTGTACTAAATGTAATAGCATATCACTTCTAATAATAATATTCCCTTTTTCATGTTGTGTTCATTATGTCTTGGCTTATGCCCTTATCATCTATTCACTATTACGTAATTTTCCTTAATTTCCCCTCCACATAATAAATCTTTCAACATAGATTTGTTTGGTCCCATTCATTTCAAAAATTTACATCACGGGCTTTCTTTGAGTCTCCAGCATGATATATTTTTGTTTTGATCATCATACAAATAATACATGTGAATCCTTGGTTGGTAGTGTATTATGTTAGTCTTGGCTTAGTACAAAAAATGGTGAAAATAGAATATTTTTTAGTTTCTCACAACGATAGCTCCATCTCCATGCAATAGTGTATCAAATATTTACTTCAAACTCTTCTCCTTATTCTAAACAAGTAACCAAGTGATAATATGAATATGTTGTACCAACATCATATAGAACAACTTCCATCTCAAATATGATAGGATGTTTAAATAAAGTAAGCATTAGGAAGATCTATTCCACAAATCAACATGATGTAATAATAAAGATTAATAAAAGGAAACTATTGTCACAAAAGTTTGCACCTATGTCCAAAGTTTTTACCTAAGGACAACCTTGTGAAACATGGAAATAGCCTCCAAGCTATGGGAATTGAACTATAAGGTTGAGTCTCCAAAGAAGGCTAGATTCCTTTACTATCAAGGTGCACCTAACTACTCTTGGAGAGAAAAAGGGAGAAGGAATGCATAGAAGCAAATCTACCTATTCTAACCTAAGGGGGTGATGCACCAAAATAGAGTGTTCAAACCAATCTCTGCCCATACATGCACTATTAAACCATCATGATACCAAAAGATACACACATCCAGACTTGCTTTAATCTAACAATCACATGTAGATTAGGAAACCCAAATGAATGACACAAGGAAAAAGAGGATTCACTTATATACCATTCATAGGCCAAAAGAGATAAGGTAGAATAGCTCTTGCACTTCACATCAATGGTTGAAGGAGATAAGGTAGAATGTCATACAATTCAAAGGCAAAGGGAATTTATAGTGAAATTGCAAAGAAATATCAAAGAAGTCAAAGAAGAGTCAACCATAAAAAAATTTACAAAAATTGCCTTTATAGCCTAGGCATAACTTAGATATTTTCTAACAAAAGTTACTCCGCAACCACTGCCATTAAGTCTTAAAAAATATAATCTAAGCATAGATCAAGATACAATGAAATTTGATATTTTGTTAAGGTAAGACCCTGACAAAAATAATTTCATTAAGCCATTCTGACAAAGCAGATGGATAGGATCAAAGGTGGTGGAGTGTTCATCTTCATTTACCAAGTGCAGCATTCACTCAGGAGTGGTTGGAATCAATCATGAAGATTGGATTGTGTAAGAAAACTTGATTCCCCTTATTTTTGTCTCATCAGTCAGCAAATTCAAAAGGTTAACTGAATCTTGTCATCAAAATGAGCCACATGGACCAATGATTTTATTTTATTTTTCCACCTCACAATGTCTCCACACAGCTGACCAACTAACTGTGCCACCTTGTAACTCTAATCACAACAGTCTCATAACTAATAGCCTTAACTATGTTTCCTTCCTACTAATTTCCTTAGCCAAGCCTATTGGGACATGTGTCCTTTAGGAACTTTTTTGCATTGCTTAATTACCTTGCATCTTCACATTGTGAGGAAGCATTGATCATTGATCTTTGAAAGATGAATGATAGCAAAAAACATTCATTATACTGCACCTGCCCACTAAAATTTATGGGCCCATGAACACCTAAGCAACCACCTTAGCATGAGCTTGCACCACCTTAGCATCACCTTGCAGTTTCATAGAAAAAACTTGACCCCACAAGGACATGCAGCAGCAAGGCGCTTGCTCGCATTCCTTAATATCCTTGCAACTTGACATTGCGGGCAAGCACCAGCCCTTGATCTTGGGAGATCTAACGGTGTTCACAACACATACCGTCTGAACCTACATGAATATTCTTTGTGACATCACTAGGACATGTGTCACTAGGGTGCTTGCCCACATTGTCAAAAAGTCTGACAAAAGACAAAATGTGGGAAAGCGAGCGCCAATCAAACTGCTAGGTGGACTGACTTTTCTCCCCTCTATGGCCCATAAAAGAACATGCACCCACCTGCCATGCATCACAAAGGGGATTCCCCTCATTATGTAAAGGTAGTGCATCTTGAGAATGTGAGAAAGAACCCACTGTAGATATATGGAAGATCTGACGGTGTGAAAAGCTATGGGTAAGAAGAAATAAACTTAGGGAAGAAAAGAAATACCATAAAGTTTTAAATGTTTTATTTTTTTGTATTTTTAGGGCATTAAAATAATATTAAAAATGGTAAGTGGCCATTGGGTTGGTCTGCATTCAAAGTTCAAATTCTGGTCAGAGACAAAAATAAGTAACATTTTTGGTGAATCAGAGGGGATGAAAGCCAGCTATGCATATGACCAGTGGCCTTATGCATCCATTGGGCTATAGAGTCATAAAATATTTGGATCAGTGCACTGTAAAACCCTAACCCTACCTCTGTGGGAGAAGAATACTAAAAGCTCTATCTCTACAACTCTACAAACTTAGAAAAACACATGTGCTCGTGCACATGAAACCTCAACCCTTGTCAGAAACATGGTTTGAGATAGATCCCATTGACTGGGATAGGAAAAATTTCACCACTAGGCTTGCTTAATTGAAAAGCATTGGCCTACTTGCAACTGACAATCACATAGGGACCACTCCATAGTGCATCAAATTTTGAGTGTCTCCCTAGTTTTTCTCTATTTGCATCCCATTTCAAAACCAAATCACCCTCTCTAAAGATTATAACCTTGGCCTTCTTGTCAAATATCCCTTTCACCTATTGCTGATGTGTTTCTAGGGTCTACATGGCCTGACTTCTTTACTCTTCCAGCTCCATTAGCTATGCCATTCTTTCTATCATGGCATCATTTTCAATTAGCTCTAGCTGATGAGCTAGTTTTAGGGATGGGAATTCTAATGAAATTGAATGCCTTGCTTTTCTGCCATATACCAACATAAATGGTGAATTTCCTATTGACCTCTTAGGTGTTATTCTATTAGCCCACAGTGCAGTCCTCAACTTTTGATGCCAACACCTCTGGTTATCTTCTACAGTTCTTTTCATAATCCTAATCAAGTTTTTGTTGGATGAGTCAGCCAAACCATTGCCTTGAGGATAGTATTTTGAGGATGTGCTCAAGTAGATATTATGGTCAACTACCCATGCACAAATCTGAGCTCCCACATAATATTCCATCAAGGAAGTCAACAACTGAAGATTTTGTGGTATCCTTCAATGCAACTGCCTCTGTCCATCTGGTGAAGTAATCTATAGTAGCTAAAATCCATTTGTGACCAAAACTAGAAGAAGGATTGATATGGCCTATGAAATCTAATCCCCATTGAGCAAAAGGCTGGTCCACCTGAATGGGATGAAGAGGAAGAGCTGCAAGCTTTTTCTTACAAGAGAAGAAGGAAAACTTTTCACACTTCCTCACATACTTATGACAATCATAGAATAGGGATGGCCAGTACTAACTAGCCCTCATGATCTTCATTGTAGTTGTCCTTGTTGAGAAGTGACCACCATTAGGACCATCATGAAGCTCTTTGATCATTCTTTCAGCTTGATCCATGTTAATGCATCTTAATAGGGCTCCATTAAAATCTTTCCTAAAAAGGATACCATCAACTATGGCATAAGGAATTGACTATAATCTATAGTATCTCCTTTTAGTTCTATCTAATACTTGAGGATATCCATTACCCAATAAGAAATTCTTCATATCATCCATCCAATTCCTTGGGTCATCATTTCTTGTGTCTTGTTGTTCTGTTAGTATCATAGCAACTTCCTCATCTAGTTCTTGATATGATATCATCTTTTTACACAACCCCCTCCCTCTTACTAGCTTGGTTATCTGGATGTCAACATCATATTCCATTACTTTAGTAATCCAACCAGATCTCTTCTCACTAATATCTTTGCTCAAAAGAAAATCCTTCACACTTGCATGGGGTACTAATAGATGAATTTTATTATGAGACAAGAGGTGTCTAAATTTCATTAAAGCTTTGATGATTGCAAGGGCATTCTTCTCTACATAGTTGTATTTGTCTTCATACTCTTTAAGACCTTCACTAAAGAAGGCTATGGGTTGCTCTTCATCTTTATCATTTGTTTGAGTCAAGACAATGAAAATGCTTGACTCACCACTTAGCATATAAAGGATGAAATCCTTTTCAAAACTTGGATTAATGAGAGTAGGGGTGGAGGCTATGGCTACCTTGATCTCTTCAAAACTTTCCTTCCCTTCCTTGGTCCATGCAAAAATCATATTTTTCTTGAGCATAGCCATAAGGGGTTTTACCATGGTAGCAAGATTAGGGATAAATCTTCTCACAAAATTTATCCCACCAAGGAAACTTTGCAACCCTTTCTTATGTTTAGGAAGAAGGAGAGCAAGTATCACTTTTGTTCTTTCTAGATCAATTGTTAAACCATCCTCAGATACAATGTGTCCTAATAATTTTCCTTGATTGGTAACAAAGATACACTTGCTTGGGTTAAGGGATACCCAAACTCTGTACACCTTAAGAACACTTGTCTTAAATGATCAAAATGATCTTCTACATTCTTTGAATACATTGTGATATCATCAAGGTAAACTAATACAAACTTTTTAATCACATTTTTGAAGGCCATATCCATTGCCTTCTGAAATGTAGCACCTGCATTGGTTAGCCCAAATGGCATCTTACAATAAGTATAGGTACCCCATTTTGTGGTAAATATAGTCTTGTACCGATCAGAATCCTTGACCAGCACTTGATTGTAGCTAAAAAATCCATCAAGAAATGAGGACCTCTTTGAACAACTTATCTTGGACAAAATCTGCCCCATGGAAGGAAGAGAATGGTGATCTTTAAGGGAAGCTTGGTTAAGGTCCCTAAATTCCACACACAATCTAATTTATCCATTCCTCTTCCTAATAGGGACAAGGTTTGCTACCCATGATGAGTGCTTGATGGGGAAGATTATATCGGCCTCAATCAATTTGGATAGCTCTTTTCTCATTAAGGGTTCAATTTTGGGATTCACTGGCCTCTATTTTTGTCTTACTGGTTTGACATTATCAATTAAATCTATGGTATGCTGAAACAAACTTGGGTCAAAACCTTTTAAATCATCATACGTCTAGGAAAATAAATCATTAAATTCTTGACATAGATGAATAAAATTTTCTTGCTCAATCTCAGAACATACCTTCCCCATGTTTAAGGATTTTTCATTAGCAACCATGACTGGGATGTGACCATCTTCATCAGAAGCTATGTTCATGACTTTGCCTCTTGCTTGGTCATCAAGATTGAAAACACTCTCTAAAGTAATGAGACCCTCAGGCAATTTATTGGAACTAAGGTTAATGATTTGATCACCATACTATTGTTGCAGCCTCGACTCATTTCTATCTAAAAATTTTGCTTCATTCTACAAGAAGCTTACAATTTTTTCATTGGATTCAAACACTTGCCAATGGATGTTGTTGTTAGGGATGTTAGGCCTTACTACCATTTTGATTTGTTGCTTCTTTTTCTTCGCAAGATTCCTTAGCACATCCTGAGATGCACCTATTGTTGCAAGTCTATCAGCACGTCTATTTTCTTTTCTAGGAATGCTTTGAATATTAAATGCATCGAAACCCTCAAGAAAATCCCATACCCTATGTTTATAAGACTTAAGAAAACCATTCTTGGTGATATTCTAATTTTTCACTTGATTAACCACGAACTCACTATCTCCATATACACTTAAGGCTTGAATTCCTCTTTTCTAAGTAAGTAGGAGACCTTGCATCAAGGATTCATACTCGGCCACATTATTAGTGCAACTAAATTGGAGCCTAAAGGAGAAGTAGTACCTTACTTGTGCAAGAGAAATCAACATCACACCACCCCCTGATCCATTCTTATTCCTTGATCCATCAAAGGACATACTCCATATCCCACTCACATCTTCTTTAGTCTCCACAAGATTGGGAATTAGAGCATCCTTCTCTAATCTACAATATGTACTAAGGCCTATCTCAAGGGTTTCTAACATAGGATCAAATTGATATGCATTAGCCCATTCATCTAAGAGAAAATTAGGTATCTCTTCTAGGGAAGTAGTAGGCTCATTCATTATGTCATTCTCATCCATTTCTAGGATAGTGCAATTCATGTTGATGAGATTAGGGGTGTAGGGTTCAGTATGATGGAGGGCTTGAGGCTCTACTCTAATTAAGCTTTGGTCCCACTTCTTGTCCTAAAAGACATATATGACCAATAAAAAGATATATAACCACCTATTTGGGCAGTGAAGTCTCTTGACAGATAGATGGCAAAATGTGGCTTGACTTCAACAACGGATATATCTCATACTTATCACAATCTCTACTTGGAACCCTTCAATTCTCTCATAAAATTTTAAGAACATAAGTAATAAATTTTATTAACAACAAAATATGAAATATGAAATATGATATATTTCAAAATGAAATACAAGTGGAATTCAACATGCTTTTCATTGAACCACAAAAAAATAAAGAATATGAAAAGAGAAAAGATCTAAATTGGGTAATTTAAAGGCTCCGTCATTTGTATTAATTTGTTTGAACTAATACAATTGGAATATCATATCTAATGAAATGAAATAAGTCAAGATACAATCAAAATACTATAAATCTACTTCCTTATTTTCTCGAACAAAATAAAAAATTACCACCTTACAAAATATTGGATCGACTTTAAAACATATGAAATGACATTCATTTTTCTCAGAATTTAGACCCTTCTTCCAAGCCTTGGAAATCCCTTTATAGACATGGATTGAAACATGCTTCAAGCTTGAAGGAAATGACACATGTCAAAAAACTATTGGACTAATACCTTTTTATATTAAAAAAATAACAGAAAGAAGTGTTGGAGATAGTTTTAAAATTGACCAAATGGTAGCATGGATGTTCAAGACCAATTATCTCTTTGCAATGTAGGTATATCCATAGTGAATGAATGGTGCAGGGCACCTAAGGCTCTTAGGCATGAATTCAAGGTTTTTAGTATGTTAGAGTTATTACGAATGAAGTTTGGTCCATATTTGTAATGAAGACTCAATTGTAAGGTACAATGGCGCATTGGTGCGGTTATAAGCCAAGTGATCGTTTGTAACCAAGGAGTCATTATTTATGTGTTCTTGAGTATTTTAATATTTTTAGGATGTTTTAGGTGGATTTGAGTCATTAGGACACCTTTGAATTGAAGGTGTGTAAAAAAGTGCAAAGGTGCAAGAAAGTTGCAAAATGCAAAAAGTTGCTAAAGAACAATTTTTGAAAATTTGTTGTCAAACTTAAAAAATGAAGTTTTATGGTCTTCCAACCATCCAAATGGAAGTTATAAATATTTGAAGGAACTTATTTAAGGTCTCCACATATGGGGAAGGCCATGGTACAGACGGGTGGACAACATTTGAATAAAACTCAAAAATTCTGTATTTTTCTCTATTTTTTCAACTTTTTATGGCCTATAAAAATTGGTAGTGATAAAAATATTATATGGTTCAAAAGAGGATTGAGTCAGCATTATAATTCAAATGGTTTGAAGTTTTTATCTATTTTGTGCTAAAAGTTATATTAGTTTTGGCAGAGGTAGGTTTGAAATTGCTATACATTTGAGGGTTTCAACAAGATGACCTCCTAACTTGCAAATCCACTATGGGATTTCAATACCACTTGGTGAAATGCAAGTTAGGAGAAGTGAATTGAAGATGGTAGAGTTTCAGGGCTGTAGGAGTTGGGCACCTATTTTTTCCAGCAAGCCCTAGGTTGAACATAGTCTTATGTCTAATCTAGTTTTGAAGGAAAACCAAGGATCAGGCTCCCAAGTTGATTGATTTGACCCAAGTGAAGGGTGTAGAAGGAAAAATAAAAGGTTTAGAAGAGATCCAAGTGGTTTAACCAAGTCTTTGAGCCCATTTATTTATGCTTCCCTTGTAACCCAACCTAAACTAACCATTTAGGATTGTGACACAAAGCAGGCATAACTTGATGCTAGAGAAGAGTTGGTAATTGATCTTTTTGAATCTTGTAGGAGTAGCTAAAGGGTATTTATTGATGTGAAAACATTGGATGTTTCTTTGTATTTTTTGGGAGTTTAACCACTGAAACTAGGAATTGTCCTAATAAAAGTGCTAGTAACAATTTGTAATTTTCAGTGTTGGGTGTTAAGAAACTTCAAAGTGGGGGTTTTATCATTTTTTTGAGTCAATAAGAACCATTTATATTATGGAAATGGAGTTCTAACCCAATTTAAGAAGCATTTTCCATTTTAGGCCTATTTGGTGTTAGGGAGTCTCTTATAGGTGTGATTGTCCCAAGTTGTTTGTGAACCCTAGGTTTGAGGTTTGGGCTTGTGAAGTGAATTCCACTTGGAGGTAGTGTCTACCTATGTTAGAAGCCCATTGGGTTAGTCATTAACATTGGAAGAAGGCCTAGTTGTTGTTTGGAGGTTGGAAGCAAGTTAAGGTGTCGATCGGAGTTGGAAGGGTAGTTTGGTGCTTTTGTTGCATACTCTGCATCAATGAACTACAAAAGAAATATATCCTCATCTGATGGCTCTCCTATCCCTTTTGGATCTTCATAGTTTGTTCCAATTATGTTCTCTAACTCTCACCAGTAGGTAAGGTACTAATCTCTACTATGGCTTCCCAAATAGTAATATTTGTATCCATATTAGGCCATGTTGTATTTATAGCTATATTTACTTTATTTAAGTTCTTTCCCATATGGAATTTGTAAGTCCCTTGTGTCAGTAAAAATCTTATTCATATCTATTTCTATTTTCTAAAATATGTGAATGATCTCGTCAAAACTTGATACATCCATCTTCCCATAAAAAGATGCAACAATTCTTAAATTATCCAGAATATTATCAAATAATGTACACCATTCTTTCCATTCCTTTAACTTTCCAACAACATCTATAATAGGAGAAATGGAATTATGTATACCATCATCAATAATCTTCATCTTACTTTGTATTAATTGCAACTTGCTAGTGAAAAACCCATAAAACTCTTTGATTATGTCAAGCATTTGTTTAGTAGTAATAATAATTTCCATTGGAGATTCTTTCTTTAGAGTCATCATTGGGATAAATTTATTATGGAACTAGGAGTAAGGTGCCCCCTTATTAAATAATAGATTCAATAGAGAAAAGGCTAAATTAGAGACACTAAAACTTCCTCTACCTATAGCTTATCTTTTGGTCTAGCTTCTTCCGTGATCTCAACTCTATACACCTAATTCTGCAAGTTTCATGGTTTTAAAGGTTATTTTTTTAATCTAATGGTGATCCTTATGATCAATTTAAAAGCCTTTAAAAGCTAGAACCAACATTAATGGAATTAAACTTTGCATGCAAGAACTCCTTTAAAATTTATATAAATTATTTTATCAAAGATTTGGTTGTATTTATATAACAAGACACTCATTTTCACTTATCAATTACCACTAAAATAAATCGTAGATCCCTTACATGTTAATAATAAAAATTAGACTGATACACTAATTAATGCAGATACTTAGTAAACATACATAAATTGTTATAACTCGATAAATACTAAAAGCACTCAATAATAAATTATCCTTAAGAAGTAATTAGTAATCACTTAACCTGATTTTCAAGCATGAGAGAAAAGAGATGAACACATGTGACACAAAGATTTAATGTGGAAACTCAATATGGGAAAAAATACCAATGTAACTAGCTACTAATTTTTCACTCTTTTGAAGTGAGCCTTGTTTAGAGCCAACCTTGTTAAAGGTTACAAAACACACTATTAGGTGTGACCCTATTAAAGGATTTGATCACCATGTTAAGAGTGGCCTTGTGAAAGGTGTTTAAACAATTCAATAGAACTAACACCTTGTTAAAGGATTTACAAATGGCTGTTAAACCAACTCTGTTAAGAGATTTTGGATCACTACTATAATGGTTAGAAAGTAACAATGAAATGACCTGATTGATATGCAACTGAATTGCTGATTATAGATCTCTATTCTAGCATGTCCTTGATCCTTCCTAATCAAATGTAGATTTTCTTCTCCTCAAGAATATTCTACTTATCCTTCAAATTTGCTTCCTCTCTTCATCACTTGCAATTCATTCACAATCTTGCACACTTTGAAATCACAACTTTACCTTATTTTTATACATTTTCTATTGTCAAGCTGGCTCAAATACAACTTAGAATAACTAATATTCATCACCATAGTCAGCTAGAACCAATATATAAAATAATTAATCTTCATATGCCAAAATAAGAAAGTCCTTTGTTAGTCAACCTTGCTTGGTAGACACTGACTAAGAAGCAACTTCCTAAGTTAACCAACAAAAGCTTGGTTAACATTGCAAACCTATTCAAAATCCTTTGGTAATTGAGCGAGCTTAGTCACCATTATTGTCAACCAAAGTTCCTTCATTAACCAAGTGATCATAATTAACACTCTTTTTTGCATGAATTCCTTCGATGCCCAAGTGAACTCTTTAGACACTGTATTTTGCATAGTAATGCTCGGTAGCCATAGAAATTTGTCTTTACTTACCAAGTGAGCCCAACATGCACTAATTGACAACTAATAGGACATTTTTGTGACATCAAAGACAACACACAATTAATAAATTGTATCCAACAATCTCCCTCTTTGGCACTAATGGAAACAGATGTAATAGCAGAATGAAATTTTGAAAACAAAACTCCCTCTGTTAGTAAGCTTCAATCTTCAAGCGATCTTCTGTCAAGTATAATCCTTCATTTAGAATTTCTCCCTCTTAAATAATTATCCCTCTTAAACATCTTTACCTTAGAGAACTTCTCTAAAATTTTAAAGAGATATGATAGTAAACTTCTCCCTCTTTGACAACACATGCCAAAGACAATTTTTTTGATAATATTAGTATACCTTAAGTATCGATTCATCTATAATATACCCTTGTCAATATTTGCATCAACTGGTTGATCTTCAACTTGTTCTAGTTGATGCATCACTAAACTTTATTTAGTGAGCTTTAGATAGGGAAATGACCCCTAGCTTGCCTCTTAGATATGAGAATGCATCCTTAGGTAATGGCTTGGCGAACATGTTTGCAATATATTCTTTTGTATTGACATATTCCAATCTAGCATCTTTATCCTGCACTAGTTCTCTAATAAAGTGATACTTTATAGCTATGCGTTTTGTTTTGGAATGCATCACTAGATTCCTTGATATGTTTTAGATTAGGGTAAAAATAGGTTTTGAAGGGAACTCAAAACCCTTAACAAAAAAGAAAAAGATAAACCATTAAGCACCACCAAGTTTTACAAGGGCCTAAAACCTACAGTTTAAAAGTTACAAAATCAAGTTTTGCAGGGACCTAAAACCAAAAAATAAAACCAAAAAATGCAACTAGGTTTTATAAGGACCTAGAACCTAGTTTGTAACAATGAACAAAAAACAAATAAAAAACCAAGACTGGCAACCAGATACCAGGACCACTACTAAAATAGAGATAAGATACCATAGATAGTACTACCTACTACTTCACCTCTTTAATAATTTTCACCACTTCTTTTCCTACCTTTGCAGTGCTTTGGATGGTATCAGTGGTAGATTCCCCCAGTTTCCTTAGCTACCTTTTTTCTTGAGCTCTATCTAGTTCTTTTACTTGGAACACCTGGATACATGATTTCTTCATTAGTTCTCTTCCCTAAACTTGTATCAATAAATAAAGTTTGTGTTCATATTCCTTTAGTTTATCTAGTATATTACCAACATGAACTTCCATCTGAGTGACCTTTACATGATCAATTTCCTGGTCCTGCTACATCTTTCCCACTTTTCTTTTCAAATTCATTAATTCATTATACATCCAGGAGTTAGCTTGAAGAGAGGAATCCACCTTAAGGTTTGCAGTAAATAGGAAAGAAAGCATAGTATCCCTACCAATAGATTAATTCTTCTCCTTCCCCATTTCTTCCTTACTAGTGGACTCATCCTTCTCTTTCCTTATATCTTCCTTTACATTCATAGCATCCTTGTTAGTGAGGTCCTTCTTTTCCTTCACAATTACTTCTTTTTCATCCCTCACTCCCTAGTTATACTCATTCTGATTAATTTCCTCTTAACTGCCATTACTTGACCCTATATTTTTATCATTGCTTTCTTCCACCTCATCCTTACTAGTTTCACCCTTACTACCAAGGTAACCTTTCAAGTTAGAACTAAAATATCCCACATCTGTATTCTGCTCCTCTTCCATATTTTTTTCATCATTATTATCTAAGTTGTCAAAATCAGTAATCTCTTCCACATTTTTTTCAGGGATTTTCTGCTTTAGATTCCTCCTTTTCCCACTAACCTCTTCCTCACCCTTACTCTTCCTAGAGTATGTTTCACTAATAGAGCCCTTCTTTTTGTCAGAGGGAGGGGAAGACACAATGGCCTTGTTCTTACAATAATCCTCAATTAATAAAATTAACCCTTCATGTAAAACTGGATAGGACTCTATTTTCCTATGGGCTTGAAGACTTTGGAGTAAAGAACATCTAAGATAAAAATGAAATGAGATTATATCATTATGCATAAAGTGATTCAGGAACACAAAATGAAATTTATGAACATGCTTAGGTCTACCATCCAAATAAAATACTTGTGGATGCAAGAGAGTACATCTTGCCAGATAACCTTGCTTTGACCCAGCTCATAAAAATCACCATTCTTCTCCAAGTTATTTTCCTCCTCATCTATTTTTCAGAAATTTCTTAAATGCAATATTTGAAATGCTCATTTCCTTCCTGAATTTTATGCCTTCCTTAAGCAAACCCATCACCTCTGCTATAAAATTTTCAGACAAATGCACCATCACCCCATCCATAGAAACCCTATCTTGAATCTGATTTTTGAAGAAAGCCTCTATAACATGTGGCTTACAACCATGAAGGTGCTCTAGATAAGTGGTGACATTACCCTTCTACAAAATTTTCCAAATAGAGGCTTTGGCCTTCCATTCTTTATAGTTTTTAAACTCCTATTTTCTTGGTTCTCCACCCATTTGCAAAGACTTTGTTTTACTGCAAAAAGTCAAAGTCAAATGGATAGGAAGAAATAAAGAAATAATAAAAGCCAAGGTATTCATTAAAAAAACTAAGGCTCTCATTAAAACATATAGTGTGAAGCCAGGATACAATTCACATTAATGTACTTTCTTAGGAAAATAACATTGACTTCCATAACCCCACTTCCATATATCATTAAATTTCTAATCATAGAAAATCTTTCCCTCCCTTATGTGAGTTCTATCATACTTAATAAGAGATTTAAAATCCACACTCATGCTTAAGTCATCATGCCATGTCATCTTACATTCCCATTGGACATCTTGGTTGGTGATCCAATTAGCCACAACATTACTTTCTTAGAAAGAAAGGGATATATACTTTCTCAAATTTATTCATTAAATATTTAATTTCCATTACACTAGCTTTGATTGAACAAGTAATAAAACTTTTACCATTAAGCATATTGACAATGTTTAAGGAATCTCCTTCCAAAAAAGGTACCAAAAACTAGTTTCCACTACTAACCTCATTGTATATAGAGCTACAATAGCCTCAAATTTATGACTATTAGAAATACCAATAGGTATAGCAATAGCATCTATTATATTACCAATATGATCTCTCAAAACTCCTCCACAACCCACTTTGCTTGGGTTTCCCATAGCAGTGCCCTCAAAATTCCCTTTAAGCCATCCCATAGGAGGAGCCTTCCATCTAGTCTTCAATCTTGGGTCTTCTTTCTTCATATTAGAACCTTTGGAAAACATTGGATTATCAATTTGAAAATCTTTATTACATTTTCCTTGAGATTAAAAATTTTCCTTTTTTCCATGATAATGTTTTGGCCTAGCACCCACTCTGGCATTTCTTTATTTCTAAAGGTTTTATTATTTCTTTCTTTCCAAACATCCTACAAAGATAGGGGAGAGTAATTTCCCATAGGAAATCAACATTAGTATCCTTAGATGGACAGATCCAACCTTTAAAACAAAGTTTTGCATTATTTTGATGAACCCAAGTAATATTCCAATAGTTAATAAGAGAACAAAGTTTTGCATTATTTTGATAAACCCAAGTAATATTCCAATAGTTGAGAAGAGAACTCCATACTTGTTGACTATAAATATAGTTCAAAAACAAATGATCTCTATCTTAAAAACCTTCATTACATAGACTGCACCTATTAACAACATTAATACCTCTCTTTTGCAAATTGTCACAAGTTAGAATTTTATTTTGAAGCAAGATCCAATAAAAGATATTTATTTTTGGCATAAGATCCTTTATCCAAGCTTTTATCCATAAAGGTTGGTTACCTTTCTCCTTAGATTTGAAAATAGGGGAAACTTTGAATTGACCACTAGGATCAACACTCCATATTATCTTATCCTCCTGAAGGGGATGCAAATAAAAGGCATTCAACATAATCTAGATGTTATGAAAAGCTTGGTTAACATCAACAAGGTTAACCCAAGTGTTATTATACCAATAATGTCCCACAAGAATCCCATATAGTTCTTTAAATCTGTCAACTTGGGTCCTATCCTAAAAGTCCTCAATTAGGAGATGATCCATTATCCAAGTGTCTTCCTAGAATCTGACCTTCTACCCATTTCCAATTTTCCATAAACAACCTTTACTTAAGGTATTCTTAGTTCCCTAGATAGCCCTAGGCTATTAAAGCCATTCTTTTCCTTTCCTCAATTCCAGACCAAAGAAAATTTCTTTGGATTTTATCAATAGTATCTTCAAATTTCACTGGTATTCTAAATAGACTTAGAGCATAAATAGGGATGCTTTGAAGGCAAGCTTTGAGGAGGCTAATTTTACCAGCTTGACTCAAAAGGTTACCCTTCCATCCCACCAATTTCTTATTAAACTTAGGTCCCAAAGGGAGACCCAAATAAATACAAGGAAAAGATCCTATTGAACACCCTAGGATTTTAGCAATTTTGTTCTATCTTGAATAAAAAATAAAGAGCTCTTATTCTAGTTTATCAACTGACCTGAAGCAGAAGAGTACAAACTAAAGGCTTTTTTGAGATTTTCTTTGATATGTTGATTGCACTGGTGTTATCATAGTATATGAGTACTGGATCTTTGATTTCAACCTCCATTCCTCCTAAAAATTGTTTAAACCAAAAAATGTTAGAACAATTGACTACTACTACCACATACTCTACTTTTGCTGTGGATTGAGATGTACAATTTTGTTTCTTGCTTGTCCAAGATACAAATCTTTTACCAAGGTAGAATGCTCCACCATTAGTATTTTTTCTATCACCAATACTTCATACCCAATCAGCATCAGTAAACACCTTTAAGTCTAGATTGCCTCCAAATTTGTAACAAAGGCCATAATCTTTAGTACCTTTTAGATATCTCATCATTCTTTTTATTGTCATCATGTGATTTCTCTCTAGATTTTGTTAAAACTACTATCCCAACTACTAATGCAATGTCAGGCCTTGTATGAACTAATATTGTAATTTCCAAATCATTAATATATATAAGGTCTAATCTACTTCTTTGGAGTCATCATTTTTGGTAAGCTTTGTTAGAGAAAAAGGGTTAATTTAATTTCTTTTATTAAATTACATTTTCTCCCTTCGTAAGATTTCACTTTATGCATTTTTTAGCTTTCTCTATTTAATAATTAATTAGTAATTATTAAATAGCTTTCACCTTTAGTAACTTATTAGGTTACCCTTTTTGGGTTTTGATCTCCTTTTATGAAGATTGATCTCTTTGTATTTCATAATCTTTTCTACATCTGAATATACAGTTTTTGTGTTTCTAGAGCAAACCCTTTGCTTCTTCTTGTCTTTTATTTCTCTATAACAAGTTTTCTCCATGTAGGTATTCGAGGGCTCATGGATTTGATTTTCATATTTTCTCAAATCTTTCATAGTATCAAAGCCAGATGTATTGTAGCTTGTTTGGTATTTGGAGAAAAGAAAGAATGAGGGTTTAGCAAATCGGATCTAGCATTTTTTTGTATATTTTCTAAGAAGATAGTGGGTTTACTAACTTTTGGAGCTGGTTGAGGAAAAGTAGATGTCATGTATGGATTCGAAAGGTGTCAAAACCCCCATTTCCATATAAAGTTTGTCAATTTTGGACAACATTGATTTGGAAGGCAAAATTTTTTTACCTGGCAGGACCATATGACCTCTACACACATTTTGAGGTAGAAAAATTAAAAAATCTCAAAAAAAAATTATTTTACATGGTTTTAACCTTTGGCAATTAATAAACAGTAGTGGAACCACTAGAAGTTACCACTGCAGCCACCGCTAGCAGCCACCACTAGCAGTTACTGCGAGCAGTCTGCCTAGTGGCTCCACCATGGCCCTACCATCACCTTTCCCCACGGTGCCTTTTGTCCACCCACCACCTGGCTACCACTCCATCGATGGTGCAATGGTGGAGGTGATTTTTTTTTTTAAAATTAAAAAATAATTTTTTTTGACATTCTAGGGAGCCTGTAGGTTTTTCTTTAATAAGTTGAGCATACAGACATTTTTTTTTATCCAAAAAAATGTACCAAAAAGCTTGTTCTGAGACAAAGACGTTGATGTAGGTTTTTTTGGGTTTTGATTACTTTGGTTGCCTATTTTGGTAGTCAAAGCTAAATGTTCTATTTTGCACTCTGTGAGACATATCTTGAGCATCAGATCTTCAATTTGGGACTTCTTTATATCATTGGAAAGTTGTTTCTGCACTCTTTCTAGTGATGCTAGTTGTTGTTCTAGATTCCTCTCTAGAAACATTCTATTTAGTTTTCTACAATTTTGCAGTCTAGTGGATATCTTGGTTGTTTCAGGTTCGAGGATCAATTTTGTTGCTTCAGATGATTCATGCAGACATGATTTGTATGCATTCTTGCAATTGCACTAAAATAAAGTGCCATAGTGCATCTATATTTTCATTTCAGTAGTTTTTCCTTGTTTTTCCTTCTAATTTGAGTAGTGTCATTTGAGGATACTTGTACAGATTACTGTATTCTTGAGATTCATTATATCTTGTACCTTATTGTACATACACTACTCTGATAAAGTGCCATGGGGGGGGGGGGGGGGGGGGGGGGGGTGTTGATGTTTTGCCTTTTTTTTCCATCTTCCTTTATCCAAGTTAGTGTCCCTTCTGTGACATTAGCCTCATGACGCGTTTGAGATTGATCACCTCAGTATACATTTATGTACTTTTTGTGCATTTTTATTGTAGTTCCTTGACTTGCAATTCTTTTTGGCCCACTTTCTCAATTGCCTATCACCTCACCCTATCTGCATAAGGGGGGAATTCTACTATTGTTTATCACACTTCCTTGGTTTGATTGATCAGCTCTTCAAGCTTTGGTATTTTATACCATCTATATTTTTGATTTTAGTTGTTTGCCTCCTGATTTGATGTAGATTACAATCTTCTCTACCTAGTTAGGTTCTATTTTAGTGGAGGTTCTTTAGATCAGCAATCATCTTTTGACAAATCTTTGTAGCTTCTACATGCTTCAGTGATGTTCTTCATGATGATTTTGTTCCTATATTTTAGGAAATTCCTTAAGTAGGAGGCTTCTTCAGTCCTTCACTAGATTTTTTCATCTATCACTTTTTGGAGTAGAGATTTTCCCATTGGTTTTTCTCTATTTCTCCATTCCATAGAGATTTTGTTGTGATTGGGTACCTAATTAAGCCTTGTTGCCAAGACCCAAGTTTTCTTTCAACATTGTGGTTTCCTTGCTCTTTCTACATTGTTTGTAACTGCATTTTTGCTCATTTTAAAGAGGGGCATTAGAGAAGAAGGTTAATTTATTTTATTTTATTAAATTAACTTTTCTCCCTTCTTAATATTTGCTTTATGCATTTTTTAGCTTTCTTTATTTAATAATTAATTAGTAATTATTAAATAGCTCTCATCTTAAGGTTACCTTTAGTAACTTATTAGGCTACCCTTTTGGGTTTTGATCTCCTTTATTAAGAATTAATCTCTTTGTATTTCATAATCTTTTCTACATTTGAATATATAGTTTTCATGTTTTCAGAGCAAACCCTTTGCTTCTTCTTGTCTTTTTCTTCTTTGTGATAGGTTTTCTGTATGTAGGTATTTGAGGGCTCATGGATTTGATTTACGTATTTTATCAAATCCTTCAAACTTATGTACATTACCTATGAGATTTCCAACTAGTCTTGAGTCTTCCATTCCAAACTTCTTTAGTATCTCCTTGATATACTTAGATTGAGTGATATAGATACCAGTTTTGTTTTGATGAATCTACAATCCAACAAAGAATTTAATTTCACCAAAAATGGGCATTTTTAATTCATTATTCTTTTCCTCTAAGAATTCTTTACATAATTCATCACTTCCTATAAATAGAGTATCATCAACAAATATTTTTGCTAGCACAATTTTCTTATCTGGTCCTTCCTTAATATATAGACTACTATTATCATTTGTTCTTTGAAAGCCAATCTATATCAAATACTTATCTAATCTTTCATACTAGACTCTAGGAGCTTGTTTGAGATCATATAGTGCTTTTTGTAACTTGCAGACCATGTCCCTTTTGTTAGGACCAACAAAACCTTTTAGCTTTTTAATGTAGAATTCCTCTTCAAGAACTCCATTTAAGAATGCAGATTTAACATCCATCTATATACTTTGAACCCTCTATGAGTTTCATATGCAATTAGAGTCCTAACACCTTCTAATATTGCAATAGGAGAAAATGTTTCTCCATTATCAATACCTTCTTCTTGAGAATAGCCTTTACACATTAGCCTTTCTTTGTTTCTAGACACTTTTCCATCTTCATTCAGCTTATTTCTGAATACCTAGTTTGTGCCAATCACATTTTTATTCTTAGATTCAGGAACAGTAGTCCAAGTTTTGTTCTTCTCTATCTATTCTATCTCTTCATTAATAGCCTCAATCCAACTTTCATTTTCTAAATATGCCTTCTCACATATCTTGCTAAAATAGGCTCTTTGGACCTTGAGTGAATTTTGCTATCTTCATTATGATCTTCAACTTTAGGCTCAGCTCCTCCTTTCTGTGACTCAGGTCCATCAAGCATGGTTTGAACTAGCTCGGTAGCCTCTAATTGTGAATCAATTCCTTCAAAATGCAACTCAATTTGTACTATCTAAAAATTAGTAACTGTTGGAGATTTGGGGGATTCAAGAGATGCAGTCTATTTTCTTTCAAACAAATTTGGCAATGTGTTAGGCTCATAGTAAACAAATATTTTGTAATCCTCTAGCTCCTTTTTTCTTTCTTCTTCACTTCTTTTTACAAACTCATCAATTCTTACATGTGCACTTTCTATTATCTGATGAGTAGATAGATTCAAACATTTGTATGCTTTTCTTCTACATGAGTATCCTAGAAATATGCCTTCATCAATTTTTACATCAAATTTTCCTTTCCTAGATTCTTTCAAGATATAACACTTTCTACCAAATACTTTCAAGTAACTTACACTAATTTTGTAGCCATACCATAGTTTATAACGAGTTTGATTAGAGTCCTTCTTCAACTAAATTCAGTTCAAAGTATGAACTATAGTGTTCATAACTTCCTTTTAATATTTGAGAGCAATGTTCTTATCAATCATTAGAGTCCTTGCACAATCCATGATCAATCTATTCCTTCTTTTAACTATACCATTCTAGTGAGGTGTACTAGGAGTTGATACTTGTCTTTTGATTCATCTTTCAATGAAAAAATTATTGAATTCATTGGACATGAATTCACTACCTCTATTTGATCTTAAGCATTTCAATATTTTTCTAGTTTCTTTTTCTACTCTTTCTAGATACCATTTGAATTTCTCAAAAGCTTCTAATTTTTATTTTAGATACATCACAGTCATCATTCTAAAATAAATTTGAGATCCCTTAGATGTCAACAATAAAATTTAGACGGATACACTAATTACTACAAATACCCAATAAACATATAGAAATTGTTGTAACTTGGTAAATACAAAAAGCACTCAGTAATCAATTATCCTTAAGATGTTATTAGTAATTACTTAACCTTAATTTGCAAGCATGAGATAAAATAGATGAACACATGTGACACCAAGATTTAATCTAGAAACCCAATATGGGAAAAACCACCAACGTAACTAGCTATTGATTTTCACTATTTTAAAGTGAGCCTTGTTAGGATCCAACCCTGTTAAGGTTACAAAACACACTGTTAGGTGTGACCCTATTAAAGGATTTGATCACCCTATTAGGAGTGGCCTTTTATAGCAATGTATACCATTTCATCTTCACTATTATCAGAATCTTTAGCCATAAAAACAATTTTTCTTACCTTTTTCTTTGTACAATTTTTGACTCTTGACTTCTTTCTTGCTTTTGTGCTTATGGGATTTCTTCTCATCTTGGCTTTCTTTGTTTGGACATTTAGTAGCTATATGACCAATCTCTTCACAAGAAAAATAGATTAGGGGAGTTTTACCTTTTTATTTTCCTCTACCTATAGAATACTTCTTTGTAAGTAGAGCTTCAACAATTTCAAGATCATTTTCTAAGCTATCTTTAGTTTCTTCCTCACTTTTTGATTGATTTTTCTTTGATTTCTTATCCTTTTCCTTGAGTGAGAGTTTTTCTTCAAATGCAAACTCAATATTATTGGAACCAGGAACATAGTTATCAAATTTATCTCATTCAAAAGCTATCAATCTTCCAACTAGAGCATCCAAGGATAATTTTCTATTTAAATCACACCTCACTTCTTGGATAGTAGTTACTCTAATTGAATAGTTGGGAAAAATGGTTTTGAGTACCTTACAATAGTTTCCTCCTTAATGTCTCCTCTAGATGCTTTGATTGCACTTACATTGGCTTTGATTCTCTCCATATACTTTGCAATATTTTCATCTTCTCTCATCTTCATTTGGTCAAACTATCCTCTAAGACATTTTACTTTGGCTCTTCTTCCATTGTCATCTGCTCCATAGATATCTTTCAATTTGGTCCACATTTCATGGGCAGTTTTACAATCTTTTACCTCAACAAATTCAACATAACTAAGAGTAGATGCAATGCCAATCATTATGATGTTCTAGTTCTTCTTATCAACAATATCTTTAGCTGATAAAGTTCTAGTGGGAGTTTTGTATTTAGCATCAAGATACTTACAACTTAAATCATTGACAATAGCTAGATGAAGCCTCATAAGTCCCTACCATGATATAAAGTTGTCCATTTTCATCTTTTGAATATCTCTCTTGTAAGAAATCTTGATCTTTGGCTTGGGTCCTTGAAACCTTCTCTACGAGCACCAAAATCCTTGATATCAATTGTTAGAAAGTAACAATGAAATAACTTTATCTATATGCTACTAAATTGTTGATTATATATCTCTATACTGACATGTACTTGATCCTTCCTAGTTGAATGTAGCTTTTCTGCTCTGCAAGGATATTCATAATCTTGCACACTTTGAAATCATAACTTGACCTTTTATTTATACCTTTCCTATTGTCAAGTCAGCTCAAATACCTATAATAACTAATATTCATCACCATAGTCAGCTAGAACCAATAGATAAAATAATTAATCTTCATATACCAAAATAAGAAAATCCTTTGCTAGCTGACCCTACTTAGTAGACACTGACTAAGAGCTGACTTCTTGAGTTAACCAATAGAAGCTCGATTAACACTACAAACTTGCTAAAAATCCTTTGGTAACCAAGTGAGTTTTGTGACCACTAATATCAACTAATTGATAGTATTTGGATCACTAAAGCAATTGTCATTCCTGCAAGTAGCAAGTTTGACATCAATGACAAAACAATGATTGAAAATATTCTTTACCAGTTCCATATATCATTCCAATAGCTTTTCTTATGATCATTTCAATCATTTCCAACAATCTCCCTCTTTGGCATTGATGGCAAACCAAACTGATCAATTGATCAACTTAGTTACCACCAAAATTGTATACGTTGTCTGCTATATTTCTTTGCTGCTACATCTTTTACGATCCCATATATCTCCCTCTTTCTTATATATTGATTAGGTTTCTGCACATTTCTCCCTCTTTGACATAAATGCCAAAGATGTAGCATCTTTATCATGCTAAATATGAGCTTTGGCTTCTTGTTGTTTTCTCCCTCTGTCACCATGCTTGTGACTGATTTGGAGTTTCTGCTGCTTCTGTCATCCTCTGTATCACTCTTTTGATATTTTAATGATTTGTTTCTATTGATGCAGCGCAGCATCCTTATTAGTTTAAACTGCTTGAGTTAGGGGTATTACCCCCAACTTGCCTCTAAGATATTCATAAGCATCCTTGGGCAATGGTTTGGTGAAGATATCTACAGTTTGTTCCTTTGTGTGAATGTATTCCAACTTCACTTGTTTCTCTTCTACCAATTCTCTGACATAATGATACTTGATGTCGATATGCTTGGTTTTTGCATGCATCAATAGATTTTTGGATATGTTTATAGCACTTTTATTATCACAATATAATATCATAGGTTTTGTTACCTCTTCTTTCATTCCTTTCAATAGATGTGTGAGCCATACAATGTTTGTGCAATTGACTGCAGCTACTACATATTCTGACTCTGCAATGGACTGGGATGTACATGTTTGTTTCTTGCTAGTCTAGGTAACTAGCCTTTTGCCTAGAAATAATGCACCTCCACTTGTGCTTTTTCTATCATCAATGTTGCCTCCCCAGTCTGCATCTGTATATGCATTGAGCTCAAAGTTTTCATTCTTTTTGTAGTATAGACCAAAGTTATCAGTTCCTTTAAGATATCTCATTATTCTTTTTACTGCTATGAGATGATTTTCTTTGGGATTAGTAGAGAATCTGGCTACTATTCCAACTACTAATGCTATGTTTGGTCTACTATGTACAACATATTATAGTTTTCCAATCATGGATCTGTACATTGTTTGATTGACTTCAGTTGATTCATCATTTTTGGACAGCTTATTTCTTGTTGCCATTGGTGTGCTGACTAGTTTGGATTCCTCCAATCCAAACATTTTAAGAATCTCTTTGATGTACTTTGATTGTGTCACAAATATACCATGTTTGAGTTGATGTACTTGCAATCCAACAAAGAATTTGATTTCTCCAAATATATACATCTCAAATTCATGTTTCATTTTGTCAGCAAAGCCTTTGCAAAGCACTTCCTTTCCACCAAACACTATGTCATCCACAAAGATTTCAGATACAATAATGTCTTTACCTTCTTTTGCTTTGATGTACATGTTGATGTTATCATCAGTTCTTTCAAATCCAATTTGTACTAGATACTTGTGAAGTCTCTCATACCATGCTCTAGGTGCTTTTTTCAAACCATAGAGTGCTTTATGTAGCTTACACACCATATCCTTGTTGTTTTCATCAACAAATCCTTCTGGTTGTTCAATGTAGACTTCTTCTTCTATTATAACATTTAAGAAAGCAGATTTTACATCTATCTGATAGACTTTAAAATCTTTGTAGGTAGCATATGCAAGTAAAGTTCTTAGTCCTTCCATTCTAGCAACAGGGGCAAATATTTCCCCATAGTCTATTCCTTCTTCTTGAGCATAACCCTTGCATACTAGTCTAGCTTTATTTTTGGTAATCTCACCATTCTCATCTAGCTTGTTTCTGAATACCCACTTGGTGCCAATCACATTCTTGTCAACTAGTTTGGGAACCAGACTCCAAGTTTTGTTCTTCTTTATTTGATCAATCTCTTCTTCCATAGCTTTGTACTAGTCATCATCTTGTAATGCACTATATACTATCTTAGGTTCAGATTTTATGATTAGACATGATTCATTTCTTAGTCTGTTCCTTATCATTGGTCTTACATCTTTGTCACCAATTATCTCTTCAGCAAGGTGATGTCTTTTTACATATTTGGATAATCTTTGCTCTGTCCTTGTTTCCATGTTTGATCTTTTGGATTTAGGATCACTATACACTTCATTGTTAGGTTGTTCTTCATCATGTGTACTATCTTCATAATCAGATTGTGCATTTTCATCATTCTGCAACTCGGCTTCTGAATGCAACTCAGCATTCATTGGTTGTGACTTGGCTGAAATTGATACTTGTTGATTTTCAATTTGATTGACATCATCCTCATCAATAGTCATTCCTTCATTAGAATACACAAAGGTTCTGTACTCTTCCATTTTCTTTGGTACTTCCACTTGGACTTCTGTGTGTTCATCAAAATTTACATTTTCACTTTCCACAATTTTGTTAGTGTTAATATTCAAACACTTATATGCCTTACTTCTAGTGGAGTAACCAAGAAATATACCTTCGTCACTTTTTGCATCAAATTTTCCATTTCTAGCATCTTTAAGGATAAAACATTTGCAACCAAAAAATTTGAAATATTTTACATTGGGTGAATGATCATACCATAATTCAAAAGGTGTTGTGTATGTACCTTTCTTGACTTGTACTCGATTCAGTGTATGAATAGCTACACTTATAGCTTCTCTCCAATATTTTACAGCAATAATCTTTTCCATCATTAGTGTTTTGGAACAGTCAATCATAGATCTATTTCTTCTTTCAGCAATTCCATTCTATGGGGGCGTTCTAGGAGCTGACGTTTGTCTTTTGATTCCTTTATCATTACAGAATATCTCAAATTCATTTGATGTGAATTCACCACCTCTGTCTAATCTTAGGCATTTCAACCTTTTTCCTGTTTCCTTTTCAACTCTAGCCACATACCACTTAAACATTTGAAAAGCATCAAATTTTTGTTTTAAGAACATAATAGTCATCAACAAACAACATTATGTATTTATCTCCTCTATAGCTTTGTACTTCCATTGGACCACATAAGTTAGTATGAACTAATTCAAGTACTTCTTTAGATGTATAGTTTTTGCTCTTGAAACTTGACTTAGTCATCTTTTCTAGCTGACATTGTTTGCACATGATATTATCAAGCTTCTTCAATTTTGGTAAACCTCTGACTTTCTTCATTTTACTGATGTTGACCATATTGTCAAAGTTGACATGACATAATCTTCTATGCCATAACCATTCATCATCAAATTTTGAAATAAAACAAGAAACATCATCCATATCAAGGTAAAATAGATTACTCTTTGTTTGATCTCCTTTTCATATTAGTTTACCATCAGTATCATAGATTTTTGTAGTTTTGTTTCCAAATTCCACTTTGCATCCTATATTGCCTAACTATGAGACACTTAGTAAATTGTAGTTTAATCCTTCAACATAGTATGCATTATCACATGAAATTTGTTCTGTGAGCTTAATGGAACCTTTTCCTTTGATTTGACATGGAGCATCATTACCAAATCTAACACTATTTCCATCATACTGAGTAAAGTTAACAAACTTACTTTTATCCCCTGTCATGTAATGTGGGCATCCACTATCTATGATCCAGCTATCATTCTTCTGTATACATGTTACCAGTGTTGTGGGTTCTTCTTCATCAGATTGATCCTTCATGGCTACATAAACAACTTCATCATCATTTTCATCAGAATTTTCTTCAACAATGTAACATTTCTTACCTTTTTCTTTGTAATCTCTTTTGTCATCATCTCTTCTAAAAAAATTTTTGTTGCCTTCCTTGTAATCCTTTTTCTGTGAACACCTAGCTGCAATATGACCTACTTCATTGCAATTGAAACAAATGATAGGCATCTTACCTTTGCATTTTCCTTTACCTCTATGAAATCTTCTAGCAAGAAATGCTTTCAATTGTTCCACATCTTCCTCATCAGTGCTACTATCACTGGATACATACTTCATTTTTCTTCCTTTCTTTGATTTCACCTGTTCAGCATCTTTCAGTGATAACTTGGCCTTAAAGGCAGATTCAAATTCTCTGGAAGCGTAGATAGGAAGAAAGGTTCTTAAGAACTTACTATTAATAGTATCTTCATCTAATTAACCACTCAAGCATCTTATTGCACTTACCACTTCCTTTATTCTTGCACCATACTAAGCAACATTCTCATTTTCTTCCATTTTCATGTCATCAAACTTTCCTCTGAGACTTCCTCTTTTTGCTCTTTGTACATTCTAATCTCCTCCATAAATGTCTGATAGCACTTTCCACATTTTGAATGTAGTATCACATCCTTTGATATCATCAAATTCAGCATAGCTGAGTGTAGAGGCAATTTCTAGCATTGTCTGATTGTGTTCTTGCTTGTTTTTCATATCTTCTATAGTAGGAGCACTTGTTGGATCTACATGTTTAGTGACAATTGAATTTTGGGCATAATCTCCTATGGATACAAGATGTAGCTTCATCAAGCTTTGCCATGCAAAAAAGTTGTCTTTATTGAGCTTGGAAACTTCTTTCTTAGGCATTTTGATCTTTTCTTCTTATAGTTCCTTTAAACTAAGTTAGCAGTAAGGCTCTGATACTAGTTGTTAGAATTCTTTAGAATAACTAAGAGGGCGGGGGGGGGGGGGGGGGGGGGGGTGAATTAGTTATCCAAGGTCCAAATGCCCTATTAATACTTTTTCACTACTTTTAATGAATCCACACACTTTTCATCCATCATATTAACAAGTTACAATAAATCAACATGCAAAGATAAAACATGCAAGATCAACACATGACACAATTATTTACGTAGAAATCTAATTTGGGAAAAACCACCAATAACATGCTACTTGATTCTCACTCTTCTGAAGTGATGCCCTGTTAAAAGCCTACCCTATTAAAGGCTTACAACACACTGTTAAATGTGACCTTGTTAGAGGATTTCACCAAACTGTTAGGAATGGGCCTAGTTAAAGGACTTTAGAACATTCACTTGGAATGTCACCCTATTAAAGGATTTATCTCATGGCTATTAAACCAACCTAAGTCCATAGGATTTAAATTTTACTGTTATAATTGCTAGAAAGTAACGATAGTGGTCTTTTGATCTGATATAACTTACAACATACTTTGCAGATTTTAGACCACACTTTCAGTTCAATCCTAATGCTTGGCTTCAATCACTTTAGCTTTGACTACTTGACTTCTTCTCAATCTTCATCTCCATGAGTCTTCTAACTCATTGTACCAATGCATCCATATCAAGGGTCTTCTTACTGAAATAGAGTCACTATGCTCTCTTATCTCCTTAGCACCTCCTTTAGCATTTCATGCTTTCATGCTTGACCGCCTCTCTCTCTTTTTTTTCATTAACTTATGACTCCTTAAATAAAAATTTGATTTTCCTTTGCCGCTCATTTCTCCCTCTCCAATTTTAGGGTTTCAAATGGATTAGGTAGGATACAACGTATGTACCTCATATCTTGTTCTTATCTTCAAACTTCATCAGTTGTATCCTTAAGACATTTTACATGGTGTTTTGTGCCACCAGCTCATCATTCTTATGAACCATTTTAATTTACAAACTTCTAGATAACAACCTTGTCAGCTTAGATCTAGCGAATCTTTGATTTTCAAAATAATGCAGCAACTCGACATTATTGATTTACTAGTGCTTGGCATCTCTGTGTTACTCAGCACTATTGGTTTTACTAGTGCTTGGCATCTCTTTGTTACTCGGCACCTGTACTTGCTCGGCACTTGAAGTTTACTCAGCACTTGAACTTGCTCGGCACTTGAAGTTTACTTGACACTTGAACTTGCTTGGCACTTGAAGTTTACTCAGCACTTGAACTTGCTCGGCACTTGAAGTTTACTCGGCACTTACTAGGAATTTGCTCGGCACATACTAGCTTGCTTGGCTCCTTCTCTCTAATGAACTTAGTTGAGCTTTACAAATGTCTTAGCTAAAACCTTACATCTTTGATATGTTTCAGTGTGCCCATTCTATGTATCTTATAGTATGTCATCAAATACACTTTTTCATCAATGGCTTAGTTGATCCTTGTACTTCATTACAACATCATAACTTAAACCTTTCTCTAGGTGTTCTAGTTACATCTTATTGATTGCCTCCTCCTTGACAATCAACTAATTGATAGTATTTGGATCACTAAAGAAATTTTCATTCCTACAAGTAGCAAGTTTGACATCAATGACAAAATAATGATTGAGAACATTCTTTACCAGTTCCATATATCATTCCAATAGCTTTTCTTATGATCATTTCAATCATTTCCAACAAAACCATCCATGAACTAGTAGCTCAAGAATATTACGACAACGTTCTTTGATAAGATACTAATCTTCACCCCATTTGTTGCAAATCATATAGGGTCCTAACTAGAGAGGATCAAATTTTCCATGTTTACCCCTATCCTCCATCACAACATTCCATACCAATACCAAATCATCAACTTCAAATTACCTACTTTTATTCATTTAGTCAAATAGATGTTTCCTCTATAATTATAACTTAGAATTTCTAATTTATGCTTCCATTTTATTCTCATCCATTCCAATGATATCATTTAACCTTTCTTACAAAGAATTAGTTATATCATCATCATATTTTTGGATAAAATTATACATCCTAATAAATTTTTTTTGAGGTAATCTGGCATGAACCCCATAAGCTAGATCAAAAGGTAGAAGGCCAATGGGTTTTTTGACTATCACCCTATCTATTCTGAGAGCCAAAGGAAATTTAGAATACCATGCTTTCTTTTTCTAATATAGAATCCTTTTGATGATCTTTAAAATGCTCTTATTGTTGGATTCTACTTTACCATTCCCTTGAGGGTCATATGGGGAAGAAGTGGAGCTAGTTATTCCATATGACAACAAAATTGAACATATTCATCTTATTAGAAACACATGGCATTGTTAATCATAATTTTCTTAGGATGCCCAAACTTGGTAATGATATTGTTCAAGAGGAAATCATTTACCATATTACTAGTTGACCTTCTAGTAGGGACTTATTCTACCCATTTTGTGAACTAATTAGTAGCCACTAAGATCAAAGAATGTCCATTGCTAGATTTATTTTCTATCACACCTATAAAATCAATACCCTACTATTGAAATGGTGCCTATACTTCCATTAGCTTAAAAGGTAAATTTCCTAAGAACTTCAACTTGCCTACAAACATTTTCCAAGGATCATATTTTGTTAAAAATTAATGAGAATCTCTAAATAGAGTAGGCCACCAAAACCAAGATCTTATCATCTTGTGAGTCATAGTCTTTCCCATGTAGTGAACCCAACATACACCACTATACATTTCATTGAGAGTCCTTATTCAATCTTCCTGATCAACATATTTCAATAACACACCTTCAATATTTCTCCACCATATATTTCTATAAATAATAATGTGTTAGGATAAACCCATATATAAATAAAAATTACATGAAAATATAAACAATTTCAAAAAATAATAAATCCTATAGAAGAGAACATAAGACACCAAGATTTAACATGGTTCACCAAATCCTTGGGCTATGTCCACCAAACAATGATTCCAATATTATTATGGTCTAGTGATTACAACCTAATTATAATTTGTAATCCCTTATAGCACAATACTCCAATAAGAATATAATTTTGCATCCAACCATGGGTAAAGACACAAACTTGTGTCACCCTTTTGTAAAGGAAAAGGCTAAAAAAAGTATAACTATTCAACTTCAATAATATAAAAATGGTATTATTATTTAGAATTTAAAAATAAAGTAAACTAATGAAATGTGTAGAAATTGAAGAATCTTAGGATTATACTTTGTAATAATTATTTGGAGTTGGAATTGATGTATTTTTCTAATTTTTATAGATGATATTTTAGTTGTTGAAAAATATTGAAAATTAGGGGTCTAGTTCCCACCACAAAACTATGTGGAAATAAAACATTTTTCCTTTGATCTTAGATTATTTTATAGATAACATATATAGGTAGAACAATCAAAAATAAAAATTAGCTTTATACCTATATTTTCTCTTTTATAATGATTCAAAATTTAAATAACTTGAAATCAATAGTTTTCTTCTCCCACCATACTTTTCAAAACAAATCTATATTAACTAGAAGTAAAATTATAGATTCTAGAAGAGGACTCTCCCCTCTAGAACCTAATATAATTTGAATTTTTTTAATATTATTTAATATTTTTTTCTTTCTCAAAATTGACATCATTTTGATTGTTAAAATAGGTGTTTGTAGATTTTTTTTAATTACAATTTACTATATCTAGTTAAAACTCTATATGAGAATATCCTTGACTTTGAGCTTTATTAAATAGTGTTTATAAGTTATTAAAAAAATCTCATAAAAAATAGTTAGGGTTATTGAAATGCAATTTCTCTGAAATAATTTTATTTCTTTATTAATTGGATACAAACTAGTGTAAAACATTCATTCAATAGACATTTACAATTGGACAAGTGTGAGACCATATATAACTTAGCTAGAAAAAATTTATCTACATCACATGTTTGAACAAAATTGATTTTTAGATAGTATACTCAAATTCAATTCTTTTGATAAGAAAGCCTGAAAGGTGACACACCTTTGTACTTCTACCCCCATATAAAAATCCCTTACCCGAAGCATTTTTTATAAAAGATTTTTACCAATTTAGGGTTATAATTAATTACAACATGTCGGCTTGAAATTTTCAATAGAATAGGCCCAATTTTTTTTCAAGGCAATTTTATGAACCTAAAAGAGTTATAAAAAGTGTATAGTACATTCCTGATTAGTCACCATATATCAACATTATAATGTACTTGATGGATTAAAGCTTCAATGCTCATTTCTCATTATCATTCATTGTTAGTAGAGCACACATGTATTGGAGATAATGAATGTCATTCTTTTACCAATCACAAGGATCCATCTCACAAATATATGGTCTGCGGTCATCATCTATTATATTTATTTGGTTTGCATCTAAATTTGATTGTCATTATCTTTTCTAAACGTTTACCTCTAACCAGTTTAATAATCTAAAATTTAATATTAAATTCTTGAATCCTATTAATCCACCTACATCTAATATCAAATATTTCTTGCTATGAGAAAAATTCCTTGGCTACAACACTAAGGACAAAAGATACTATTGTTTCTCCCATCAAATTGCATCTAAAAGCCTTGACTACATTTAATAGAGCACATATATTCTTTGTATTTATATCATACTTTAATTAAGCAGCTTGGAGGGATTTACTAAAGAAAGCTATTGGTTATTCAAAACCCTCCTCCTTCTTTTGAAGTAGTACTATTGCAAATGCATGAAATGAGGAAAAGGGAAAAAATATGCATAGGATTATTATAATCAGAAACTCTTAACACTAGTGCATTTTTTATTACCTCTTTAATATTCTAAAATGCAATTGAGGGCTCTTCATCCCAATTAATATCTTCTCCTTTCTTGAGATTTTTTTTTTATATTGATGTACTGATTTCTACAAATATTATTACAAATCATCTTAAGAAGTTTACTTATCCAAATAATTATTGAATTTTCTTGACATTCTTAGGCTTGGGAATTGTCTATATGTTGGTTAATATTTTGTCCCTCCCTTTCACTTGGATTTACCTTGATTCTAGATTCTCAAAATGTGAGGAACAAAAGGATGTTCACCAAAAAATTGGTCAGTGTATGTATTCTATCATTGCCCTATGAATTGATTAGGTATTGCTCCCTATGACTTGAAATGATGTGCAATGAATATGTTTTTTTGAGATTATAAGTCTTAACATTATATGCTCTTAACTTGAGAGTAGTAAAGGATAACCAAATTGTTCGTAGGCACAAACAGTTCAAGAAAGATAGATTTGGACAACCTATCACAACCTACCACACTCCATGACTTTTCAACTTCTTACAATCTTTAGAAAACCTATGATAACATTTTTTTCTTCATCTTCTATTGTTTCACACCAAATACATATATTTCATATTCTAATGATCACCAAATTTTCAAGTTCTAACCATCGATGTTAAATCAATGGTTGTGATTTAAACATTGAGAGTTATCTTTACATTTTCTACCATGGTTCACTCTTGTCACTTTTCCACTAAGACTAATTTATACACATCTTTTTATAGCAAGATCATGAGAAATGTTGATCCTTTAAGATTTGAAGGTGCTTGCAAAACTTACCTATCTTTGTCCCTATTAGAATATCTATCCAATCATAGTACACCAATCTGAAACCCATTTACCTTTTGCAGCTCATAACCTAAACATGGCCCCATAGATCCACATGTTGAATCATCAATATGTTGCATAGAATAATGATTGAGCAACTTTTTATAGTGAGATAGTGATATCTATGGATCTCTTTCTAATCTGGCGATGATTAAAAAATGATGTTAAGTCTCTTTATTTTATGGTGTGGGTCCCTCTTTCCAACTAAGCACACCATGATGAATAGGTGATGTCATTTAATTATGTGAAGGATATGACATTGACTTATTTTTCCTCATTGGCACCTTGTCACTAGACTCCAACTAAGTTTCATGAAATGTGATGGTCCACAAGACACGTGCCTTCACATTGCTGTGTTGCATGAATTAATGATCGAGCATATTTATATAGTGACATAATGACCTCTATAGATCCTCTTTGATCTCATGGTCAATGAGACACATTTAACTTTCATTTGAAAGGGACCCAATATGATAGGTAAGCATTTGAGTTTTCAACTAGCCAATAGGATATGGTCTTTCATTCGATTAATTTTCAACTTGGTGATGTAGATGATTATAAATGTTTTAATTCATCAAATTTATTTTCAACTTTGGTCTTCACTACCTTTGACCACATTTCTTTTCCATTTCTGCATTTATCTGGTTCTACATGTGAATTCAACTGATCTTCGTGTAGTTCATTCTCATGATTTGTATATTGTCTTCAAGCTTGTTCTTCAATGTTTTTTAGTTGTAGTTTCTTTGTATATGCTCATGATTTCTCCATTTTACCTTCATTATGTCTTTAATGGAATACTTGATCACAAAATTTGGGTTTGTCCAAGATTTGTAGGAATGCTTTCATGAAGAACTGCTTTTCAACATGAATCTTTGCCTTCAACATCATTAGGAATAAGAAAATATGAATTAGTAGAATATCCATACCTTCTTCTCATAAAGAAAATGTATAAAAAACCCTCCAAATAATAATCACCTATATTTTGGCTTATACATTTCTCACATGATTTCCTACATTAGATTAGCTCAAAGGAACAGTGAGAAGAAATATCATCCTATAGGCAATGTAGACTCAAACTCATTAATTTGACACTTGAATTGACTCAAAACCTTAAGGAAAAATATATGAACTAAAAGTTGGCCAACATCTAGCTTTGTCTAGAGATTTAAGCATGCTAATTCTTAAAAGGATTCTAATAATCTTTGGTTCTGCACAAAACGTGACAACTTGACAAAAATAGAACAAGCTAAACTAGGAAAACAACAACAAAAACCTAGAAAGAAAACACTAAGCTAAAAAAAATAGCAAGGAAGGAAAACCTACCTATCTAACTACTATGTAGGGGTTACATACTTTCAATTTTGCACTTGATACAACTTCAAATCATGCCCATTATAAGAATATGGCAGGGTTTTGTTGTGGTGTCAACAACACATGCCCCATTACCCTCTATTTTTTTTTACTCTTGGACTCACAGTTCGAGAGTCAGAAGAATAAATTTTTTGCTAGAGTTAGAATTTTATAGTTCTCATAAAATTAGAAAAAACACAAAAGAATAGAAAATTTGAAAAAAATGAAAAAAAAAAAAGAAACATTGGAAGAAAAAAAAATACAGTGCACCAACACATGTGCCGAGGTGTGGTACACATCTCAGTCAATGCATGGGGGGAGGGGTTATAAAACCCATTCTCTCCTTCCCCCCTACTTCATTCATAACACTCGGCAAAAAAAGGAAAAAGCGACGATCATAGGAAAAAGGTGAGACGATGTGCCCTTGGCAATGTAGTGCCACCACACATAATGCATAGGTACTGCACCCTTGCGACACACATGGGAATCCCATATACAAAGGCATCGCTCATTACAAAAGCATTGTGCGCTAAGAGTGCTATGTGTATACAAAGTCCCATGGCCCATACAAAGGCACCACTCATTCTCAAAGTGTCACACGCATATAAAATATCACATGTTCAAGTTGCACCATGGGCCATAAAACAAAAAGTGCCACACACTAAGAGCACTGTTATCATACAAAACCTCATGCACTCAAGTTGCATCATGGGCCATAAAAAAAAACAAAAAAATTGTGCACTAAGAGCATTGCATGCATACAAAACCTCGCATGCTTGAGTAGTGCCACAAGCCATAAAGCAAAAAAAATGTTGCACAAGGTCCATACAATGAAGAGAATTGCATGCATACAAAGTCTGGTGCATTCACAGCTTCACCACCACTCATGACTTCGATGCCTCATGTCAGCCTTTGTGTCACGTGCCAAGCCCTTTCCCCACATTCATTTTTTTATATTTCTATTTTCTAATTTAATTTTAAAATTACAAATATATATATATATATATATATATATATATATATATATATATATATATATATATATATATATATATATATATATATATATATATATATATATATATATATATATATATATATATATATATATATATATATATATATATATATATATATATATATATATATATATATATATATATATATATATACATACATATATATATATATACATACATATATATATATATATATATATACATACATACATACATATATATATATATATAATTTCAAAAAAAAAATAGAAAAATATTAAAAAAATAAATACATTTTTTGAAAAAGGGGTAAAGTGAGAAAAAAATAAAAAATAAAAAAATCACCCAAAGGGGACATTTTTTTTTACTCATGTTTATTTATGAGATTTTATGTTATCTTTCAAATAATAATGCTTTTCTCACAATGTGCAAGTAATTGTAACCAAATGGCATCCATGTCTGGAGCAAAACCCAAACCTATACTCTTCAAGTTCCAAGGCATACCTTCAAAGTCTAGGTTTCATGATAATTACATAGAGATTAGAGATACTGACCTCAAACACACAAATTTAGGCAAATTCTTGAGAATTTGCAACAAGCCAATAGAGAAGTTAGCTATGATGTCTGCATTGATTTGTTTTGAATTGGTGACTATAGTGTCACATCCTATGTTAGTGCAATTAGCTGAACTAATCATGGCCCTATCACAACACTTCATCCTTGATGAGAGGGTGGTCAAGAGTGTCATAGGGGAAGTGTTATTGGATCTGCGGCTTGACAACATTGAGAGGGTTTTCCACCTACCAAGAGTAGACTAGTTCATCTAACTTTCCTATGAAGTGGTTGAGAGATGGTATAGGGAGCTTCACCAAGAGGCCATTGACATCATACAAATCTTGTATCTCACTAAGAAGCCTCCTCAGGGAAAGATAACTAGAAAAGTGGATATGACTTGCAGATACATGAAGGAAGATATTGGATACTCTATCATTCTCTTGTGTAGAGTCATGAGCTTACCCGTAGCAAGTCACCTCAATACCTTTATGGTCAATTTTATTGAGACTGTCAGATAGCCAAAGATACCACTAGATTGGGCCACCACACTAAGTGAAAACTTGTGTGAGTAACTGAGGATAGTGAAGGACAAGAAGAAGTTTTACATGACTTCTTACATGGTATACTTGCTTGTAGCAAGGGCTACAAACTATCCCAATTTGTATAGGAAAGGTAGTATGCAGGACCCCAATGCCTGGCCATTTATAGTCTACCCTCAGCTAGTGAAGAAGAAGCTCTCAATGTAGAGCAAAGAATATAGAATTGTGAATGATGCATTCATCTTTGCAATCATTCAATTCATCAAGGGAGATTATGGAAAGAGGTTATTTGATGAAGCTAAAGCACAATTCATAGCTCTCAAAGCCTACTTCATCTAGTTCAAAATATTTACTTATCTATGGGTAGCTAGTGCATCCATCAATCCTAAGAAGCTCTTGAGATACCTAAGTGATAAGTTGGTACTATTGGAGATATCCTATCAAATTGAGTCAATGTATGAGAAGATAAAGAGACAACAGAGACCCTATTGGGCATGGCCATTGACCATAGGACCATTTTAGGTGAAGGGGAAATAGGATATTCCATGCTTCGAGTGGGAATGGGAGAACTATCCCCTTGAAGAGTAAAACTCTCTTCAGCCATATTTTGATAATGTTGGGAAAATGGAGAGCCTAGTAGGAAAAGACTTCCATCATGACAATGCTATTGAAGATCACTAGATGAATGCCACAAATGACTACAATGTCCACATTAGGGACTATTGTAGGATGACTTTGTATCTAGTAGAGAAGGCTCTAAAGTTGAATTTTCCTGATGATATAAAGCAATAGGATTCAAAGGAGTTATTGGACCCCCTGTTCAATGTGGATAAAATTGGTGAAACACCTATTTTGAATGCAAAATTTGACAGGGAGGAGGTTGATGATATTAATCATTGAGCAAGGCGTGCTATTAGAATGATAAAGGCTTGGATCAAGAAAATTTTTCCACTTGATCCAATTCTTGACACAATGATTTTTCATGCACATGCTCACCTAGAAAGAGGTAGAGGAAGGAAAGTAACAATTCCTACCTTTGTGCTCCAATCTCCTATCAGGCCAGAGATAGTCTGCTAACTTGATCGACTAGTTGGATATTATCACCCTTCTAAAAGGAAGGGAAAGAACAAAATAAAGAGGACCTAATCTTAGAGGATTCAGACAGAACAGGTGTCTCCCTAGTAGTAGGAATAGAGTCCACAAGGGTCACAGGATACTAGAGCTACCCAAGTCCAGGATGAACCATAGTTGTATCCCATTATGTCTAGCCAACCAGAAGAGGGAGAGATTCCACAAGTCTCCATTCATCCTATTTAAGATGAACTAGCTTCTCCTTCTATCCCTAAGAAAGATAAGAGGATCAAGATTAAGATGAAGAAAAGGAAAAGGATCAGTGGAAGATTAGTGCCTAATCCATCTATTCCCAAAAGTATTCTAGAGGGAAATGAAGAGGATGAAGATAAATTAGAAGAGGAAGAGGAATAAGTTCCCCTATAGGGAAGAACTTGACTAGCTAGGGCCATATAGTTTCAAAGGAGAAAGAGTGCCATGGGTACCCTGCCATCCACTCAAGTAGAACCTTTAGAGCTCTCTTATATAGAAGATGAAGTACAATAGTGGGTAGATGAGTAGAGTGAAGAGAGTGGTGGTTTTTTCTCAATGTCATATTTTGATTTCATTCCCTTAGGTATATAGTTGATTAGGGATAAGATTAGAGATGCCTCTACAGGTGAACTTCAATAGGAAGATTGGACGCAGATGTTGCTAGATACATAGGGTCCTAATCTCACTACTCCTTCTCCACCATAGATGATTGTGGTAGATAAGGGTTCAGTAACTCCTCCACTTTAGAGTTTAAAAGAGGAGAAAGTTAAAAAGGAACCATCATTAGAAGAGAAAAATAATAATAAAGGGCTATAGATGAAGTGTCAAAAGAGGGACAAATGGTAGAATATGCACACCAACCTTCCTAGGATGCTGAGGAGCAAGCTATAGGATCCACGAGGATTGAAGCTACAAAAAGGGAGTCTATACAATAGGAAATGAATCCAAGTAAGAGTGATAAAGGGAAGGAGGTAGTTGAACACACCCCTTCATCATCAATAGCTAAGGTCACAGAGAAATGTGTCCCAAAATGGTTTCAAAAGGAAATAATGAGGAGCTCTAAGCCTCAGTTCCATGCTTTAGAGGAAGACATTTGTGATATTATAGAGATCTTAAACAAACCCAAGTCTCCATCACATAAGGAAGGACCATTGGAATTTTTCACCACCATATAGAACTAGGATTTATTTGCACAAGTGGCTCTCCCTCCTCAAGGCACAAATGTAGAAGGCCTTATTCTCGAAGACTATGAGTTAAAGGATGTTATGTTGGGAAGGCCTACAAGGGATTCAACTCAACAAATGATGACTATGGAAGTCAAAGAGGTCCTCAAGTACATGGAACAAGAGGAGATTGAACTCCTTGAACTTTGAAGGCAAGTTGAGATCCTAAAGGGATATCTAGCTAAATTCATTGGTCCTCTTGATGCTAAACAACTAAAGCATGCTTTGAACACTATACTTAGAGAAGGAGGAGGTGTGCAACTTGATCCATTTTTGAGAGCTTATCAAGAGTGGTGAAAAAGTTTTGAGAAGAAAGGTATTACAATAATCATAGGGAATGTGAAGTTACTACATGCTACACAAGAGAATGTGAATAAGATCATAGAAATTTTTATGTAGGACTTCAATATCATGGATGAGGTACAAGCTGAGAGTAAGGATTTGCGGACTCTACAAGCCATAAAGGGCCAAAGATACTAGGTTTTGATTGATGTATATACTAGAGAAGAATTGGATTTGATTGATTATTAGATAGAGAAAATAGTGGATAGCAATAAAGTAATGGAGACATTACACAAGGAGATCCATTGACTCATGGACCAAGCCCGAGAGAAAATTTTGGAAGTAGAAAGACACTACAGTGATGCATGTTTGGATATTTTTGAGCATGAGGAATGAGAGAGGTTGTTACCTATAGGGATAGTAGGTGAGTATTTTAGGAAGTTTTTTTTGGAGGTTACTAATGACAAAGACATCCAACAAGCCTTCATGATAGAAGAAGCCCTATTAGAGTTGGACACCAAACTTGAAGATTTTGCAAAAACTCAAATTGAGGTGGACAACTACAAACAGAAGTTCAAAAACAAGAATGAGGCTTTAGATCTTTTGGATAAAACTAAAATTATTGAAATTATAGAGAAATTCAAGGGCAAACATCCAAGCATAGCTTTGGGATGAAGAAGAACAAAACCTAGATGCCAGAATTTTGATTTTGAAACTTAGTAAAATTTTGTGATTTTGACTCTATTGAGGTCCATAGCTCTGTAGGTGTACAAGTCTATAGGTACATAGGTTTCTAGCTCCATAATTCAAAGGTGCACTAATAGTTAATTGCTAGTTCCAAAAATAGAGCTTTCCATGCATCAGAAACACATTATGATGGCAGTTTAACTCCTACAAATGTCCTGTGAAGGATTAACTTCAAATTTTGGCACTTCCAGTCCCTTCCACTTTGACTCAAACCTTTTTCATTGTTTCTTCTCTCATAATTCTTTGTTTTTCAACATGTAAAGGCTTATGCATCCAATTAATGAATAAAATATGGATGGAGTCCTGTTTAGCACTAGTTAGATTGTTAGTTTATATATAATTAGTTTGTTTTATTGTTTTAAAAGCATTTTATTCCATGAAGATATCTCTCACTCTCAAAACAAATTGAGGAGGTGATTTCTTATAAATACCCCACTATAAAATGTAATAAGGGCCACCGTTATTATACAATAAAATTATGCTTTTGGTGGTTGCATTTTGAGTGTAGTGATTCTTTCCTAAATGTGTCATTATTTTGTGGATTTTATTCATGAGATTGTGATTGAACCAAAGATTTATTGTATTGTTTCTAGTTGTGTGATCTTTTAGTTCTAGTGTTTGCTACAAATTTATGAATTTCACTAACGTATCTAGCTTGAGAAGAAATCATCAAATTGTGCCTACATAACTTTTTGTCTCGCATGAGCGCACTTTCCATGGCCTTGTAAATTGATGAAAGGTGAAATATCATACAATTGTTAAAGTTTCTCAGAGATGATTACATTAGTGGATTCTAGGAAGCACTGCTCCTATTTTCATTAGTTTCCTACCAATTTATTCAAAAGCTTAACTCATAGCATGTTTTTTTTTGTAGCTTATGTCATTTTAGTATTTCAATTTCAAGTTATTTCAACTTCATGTTATTTGTTTTCAGTTTCGTTATTTTCTTTGCTAACCCCTTGTTAGAATTGGAACTCATTTTAGTTGCACTGTTAGAATTGCATTCACTAAAAAAATAGAAAATAAAAAAAATATTGTTCCTTTGTGTGTGATTTTGGGACAGCAAGGAGATTTACTTCATTCACATTTATCTTCAACTGAGTGGATTTTGGTATGTCACAAGACAAGTACTGAACCTTGGAGTTGATCCCCAAAGATTAGCTTTTCAAGAGAGGAATTGCACAATGGATTCCTATCATTGACCTCATGTAAAATGACTACCCAAAAGAAGTGGTACTAGAAGGAGGGCCCCTTTTGACTCCTAGAAATGAAGAAAATTTGTTAAAGTTTTAGAATTTTGGACTTCAACAATAATCTATGCTTCACAAAAGTCCAGAAAATTTCCTGGGTTTTTCGACAAAGTCAAGTTTGCGGGTCTATAGCTTTGTAGATATGAAGGTCCACAGGTCTATAGTTACATAGCTCTATAGGTCTACAACTTTTTAGGTTTGCAAGTGCACAAAAATCTATGGTGCTCAAAATTCAGAGAGGTGAGAAAGTGTACTTCTATAGAGGTGCACTTTTTCCAAGAGTTGATGCAAGCTAGAGGAGGTGCACTTCCGTAAACCACATACTGACAAGGAAACATCCCAAGCTCAACCACTTCCATTCAAAATTTCATCATCTTCTTCAACTCCACCTCCACTCCAACCACCACATACTCCAATAACTAACTCCTCAACAACCATCGTTAGGTCTACCAAATCCTCTAATGGCCTCTTTTGCAAATGTTGTAGACTCACCAATAAATTTGAGAGGTGCACTCCATGACCTCCTTAAGAATCTTGAGAAGTTTTGCCCCAGATTCATCTATGGTGAGACTCAAACTACTAAATATCATGTCAAGGTATTCAAAGAAATTTGCAATTGCAAGAAAGTTGCTAATGAGGATGTGGTTCTTCATTTATTTCCCTACTCTCTGGGAGAAATTGCCTTCAATTAGCATGTCAATTTGCCACCTAGATGCATTGGGAATTGGGATACATTCAAAAAATGTTCTTGGAACAATTCAAAACATTCATCAATCTAGCTATGATAAATCAACAATTTATATCAATTAAGGAGGACCTAGCCAAGATAGTTTCTCGCTTCAACCATCACTTTTATATGGCCTACTGCAAGTTGGAAACACCATACACCATACCAGTTGAAGCCACTATTCAAATTATCTAAGTGCTATGGACCATCTTACTGTGATCTTTCTAAGAAGACTTCCTACAACAAATATTGGCACATTGGCTAAAATCTTTGCAACAGTGATCACGTTCATGAAGCAAGCCAATCCTAGTGGAGGAGGAATGATGCTTCTAGCACAATCAATCCCTACAATACCAACATACCCTATGGGAGCACCCATGGTACTTAGCCAGTTCATACCTATGAATCCTATCCCATTACAGTAGGCACACACTCCACAAAATCAAGCGATAACATATCTAGGGTGAATGTACCAACAATATTGAAGAATCTTGCTTGGTCCACTAAAATGTACAATGCAATAGAGGATTTGAGAAGGACTAAGGCCAATATGTCCATGTTTGACATGTTACAGAATTGTCCACAACGATGAGAAACTCTTATGAAGACATTGGATAATATAAATGTTTCCCACAATATGAATGTTGTCCCTTAAAAGAAAATATCTCAACAAGTGAATGCTACAAAAGTGATGCCCACTATGTTCAAAGACACCCACTATGTTCAAAGACAAAGTTGAGGTACCCCCATTTTTTCTTAGCATCAGGATATATGGGAAGAATCTTCACAATTGCCTTATTGATTTAGGAGCTTCATGTAACATAATGCCATTATCAATAGCTCAAAGCCTAGGAATTAGTCCTCATCCCTCTAGTTGAGTGGTGATATAGTTGGATAAAATAGAGGTAAAAATCATTGACATACTAAAAGATGTGTGAATATAGTTGATAGTTGACCCTAGGATTCAGGATGTTATTGACATACATGTGGTTGATATCTTGAAAACATATGGGTTACTCCTAAGTAGAGAATGGATGAAATGTCTGAGAGGATGGTTTTCTATAGACTTCACTCAATTGTGGTTGCCATGGAAAGGATTGAACAATCAAATCAAGATAGATGTTGAGCCCAAACTGAAAATGATGATTACAAATTACAATGCCTAGAATGAGATAGCAATCTTACAATTAAATTTTGGTTCATACAAAGAAATGTTATTGGATATGGTTCTAACCAATACACCTCAAGATAAAAAAGAACCTAAGGTGCCAATACCCAAAAGTGAAACTATGACATAGTTCATAGATAGTATGGTGACTAATTTACAATGTTTAGGAGGGGAAGCTAATCCTAGCATCCTCCTCCTTCTAGGATTTTATTGGTTACAAAAAGTTAGTCACTCTAAGTTTGAATGCTCATTTTTCCAAGAAGCAGTAGTGGAGGTACTGACACACATAATAGAAAACAAGGATAAAATCACCTTAATAGATGAATTCACACAAAACCAAAATCCAATGAACTCATCCAAACTCGTTGAAAAGATCAAAGAGGAAAGTCAAGATTTAAATGTGTCATATAGTGATACCTCTTTAGATGGTGGAGGTTTGTCTTCTCCTCCTCAAGGGATGATTAAAGTCCAAAGAAGAAGATAATATGTAAAAGGTAAAGGATAGACTTCAATAGTCATGCATCTTGAACCTAAAGTTGAGGAAATCAAAGAGTTGATATGGGAAATTCAAGATAAACAAGAAAAACATGCACTTCCTCTATCTACAGATTATGAAGGGGACTTGTCAAGTCCTACACTAGGAAAGTTACAATGGGTTCCTAAGAAACAATTATTGAAGGCTCAAGTGAAAGAGAAATTAAGGAAAAATAAGCATAAAGTCAGAAAACCCAAGGAAAATGTAATTTGGACACTACGTCAATGGTTCTAGGTGCAAGATGGGAGCTAGTGTAGGTATCAAATTGGTATACCCAAAAAGTTGGTCTTTCTATGCCACATATCAGTTACAGTTTAGATGTACTAACAATGCTACAGAATATGAGGCTTTAATTCAAGGACTTCTCTTTGTACTAGAGAAAGGACTCATAGCTCTCATAATCGAAGGAGATTCTCAATTGGTTATATGACAAGTAAAATCCATATACTCTTGCAATGATAAAAGACTACTTGCTTACAAAAAAAGGGTATGGGATATATTGGATGACTTTGAAGCCTTAAACATCAAATCCATTCCAAGAAGAAAGAACATGGTAGCAGATGCTCTCGCCATCCTAGCAAGTGCTTTGCAACTAGTTGAAAGAACTAAGTTGAAAATATTTTTAGTGGAATTGGTTGTTGTCCCATCCATTCCTAATAATATCACCAACTTTTAAGTCTTTCAAGATGATCAACATATACTCGAGTTTATCATGTGCAGTCACCATTTTGAGGACAAAAAATTGATGATACACCAAATGATAGACCTAAAGATGATGGAATTGAAGATGAAGATGGGATTTTGAATTTAAAAACCAACACTGTTCTAGAAGAAATGATTGAACTAGAATTCATCTTTGACCATGATGAATTAGCACTCAATAGAAGGGAAACTCAAGAAAAAGGAATTGAAGAATGTGATTCATACAATTTGGATACTAATGAAGAACCAAGAATGGCAAAGATAGGAAAAACATGAAACTCATAGGAAAAGGAAGATATGCTTAAATTACTCACTGAATAAAAAGATGTCATTGATTGGAGCTATGAAGAATTAAAGACTTATGATCCTAGGATTATCACACATGATATCTCAGTAAAGCCCAATGCTAAACCATTTCGACAAAGACAAAAAATGGTAAATCCTCGCATTGAACCAGAGATCATGAAAGAAGTAAAGAAGTTACTAGATGCTAAGATCATATTTTCTATCTTCCATTCCATATGGGTGGCCAATTTGGTTCTTGTGCAGAAGAAGACTAGAGAGATTCATCTTTGTGTTCACTTTCACAACTTAAACCTAGCATCCCAGAAAGACAATTATCCTCTACCCTCACTAGATGAGGTTTTGCAAATTTTTAATGGTTCAAAAATGATGGTGTTCTTAGATGGTTACTTAGGATATAATTAGGTGATGGTTGATAAAGAAGATAGGTTAAAGATGGCTTTCACAATGAAGTGAGGAACTTTTTCCTATAGAAGAATGCCCTTTGGACTGATTAATGTAGGAGCTACATTTCAAGGAGCAATGGATGAAGCTTTCAAAGGATTGATTAATAGATGTATATTCATCTACATGGATGACTTGACTATCTTTTCAAAAGATCAAAGTACCCACATTGCTAATCTAAGACATATATTCAATAGATGTTGTAAATATGGCATATCTCTCAATCCCAAGAAATATTCATTTGTCATTACTAAAGGAAAGCTCCTAGGACATGTTATTTCTAAAGCTGAAATCTCCATTGATCTAGATAGAGTTGAATCCATTCTAAAGTGAGCACCTCCACACAGTTGAAAGGAATTGAAGTCTTTTTTTGGGAAGATAAACTTTGTGTGAAAATTAATTAGTGGATTTGCAGAGATAGTTCATCCCCTTAATGATTTACTTAAAAAGGGGGCTAAAATGGAATGGGTTCTAGAGATAAAGAAGTCATTTGAAGATATCAAGGTGGCCATTTCTACGACCTCAGTTTTGGTGAGTCCTAATTATGAGTTTCCTTTCAAGATCTATTCATTTTCTTTTGAACACTCTTGTGTGGGGATCTTGAAATGGAAAAGGGAAAAGGAAGATGAAAGACCAACTACTTATATGAGTTTTCCTTTGAAGAATGTAGAGTTGAATTATTCAAACCTTGATAAACAATCCTTTGTGTTAATCAAGGTGGTAAAGAAACTTCATCACTACATACTAAGAAGTAAGGTGTATGTAATTGTAGCTGATCTAGTAGAAAAGACACTTTTGATGTAGAATGAACTTGGTGAAAGAAGGGGAAAATGGATGGCCATACTTCAAGACTTTGATCTCAAAATTCAACCTATGAGATTACTTAGAGGATAGGGTTGTTAAAAATGATAACTAATAATCAGGATGGAAATGAAAAGGAATTTAGGTTTGATGATGAAATGGATAAGGATGATCAGAAGAAGATGGTTGTATCACAAGTTGACATTAATTAGGGAGTAGTGATGGATATTTGGTATCAAGACATTGTTTATTATCTCCTACAAGACCAATGCCCAAAGTGGATGAACAGTTCGCAATGTAGGGGACTTAAGATGATGTGTGAATCTTATATGCTACATGACAACAAGTTGTATAAGAAAAACTATGAAGGGATCTATCTAAAGTGTTTAGGGTGAGAGGAAGCAAAGGAAGTTTTGGAACATTTCCATGAAAAGTATGGTATAGGACATGGTTCAGTAGAAGCAACGACCCACATGATTCTAAGATTGGGTTATTTTTGGCCCTCAATATTCAAAGACACTTTCAAGCATGTATATTCTTGCCATATCTATCAAACCAATGCCAACATAGAAAGGAATCCAACAATGCCATTACAACTGGTATACAAGGTGCACCCCTTCACAAAGTGGGGACTGGATTTCATTGGACCAGTCAATCTACCATCATCAACTAGACATGCATTTATTCTCATAGCTACAAATTACTACACATGATGGATTTAGGTAGACACATTTAGAAATTGCATTGCTAAGGTGGTGACAAACTTCTTGGAAGAACATATTATTAACAAGTTCGGGATGCCATTCACTCTTGTGTGTGATAATGGGTCTGCTTTTGCATCTGAATTTTTGAACTAGTGGGCATTCAAAAATCAAGTCATTATCAAGTTCTCTTCAAATTACTACCCACATGGAAATGGGGTAGCAGAATCTACAAACAAGAATTTGATCATAGTAATAAGATGATTGTTGAAGGAGAATCCTAAGGATTGGCATATGAAACTCAAATATGCCTTATGGATAGATTGAGTGAGAGTCAAAAATGCCTTGGAGACTTCTCCATATTTGCTTGTCTACAGACAAGAACTAGTATTTCCACTCAACCTCAGAATTCTTATTTTGAAATTCATGAGTGCGTATGTTAAAGATGCTGAAAAAGTAAAAATTAGATTGATGAATCTTTTAGAGATGGATAAAAATGAATGGCTACATTGGAGCACATGGCTAAACATCAATTTTTTGTGAAAAGATGGTTCAACAAGAGAGCCAAGATCAAATCATTCAAGATTTCTAGCTTGTTCTACTCTGGGACAAGGCAAAAGAAAAGCTAGGTAGTTATAACAAGTTTCAATGCTTATGGATAGGCCCTTATCAGATTGTAGAAATTCTTGGAGAAAAAACTTATAGGCTTAGTTCCTTATAGGGGAAATTTCTTCCTTTTCTCATAAATGGGTAGTTTTTGAAACATTATTTTGAAGCCTAAAAGAAAAAGAAAAATTAGTTAGATTTTATTTTTGCATTTATCTTAGATTTTCATTCTTGCAAATGTGTTTATTTTTTCAAGTGTGTTTTCTTTAATGTTGCATGTTTTCTTTTAGTCGCGTGTTTCCTTTTGAAGTTGTATTAGTCCTGGGGGGTAAGGTGTACTTGAGATTTTCTCTTAAGATTTCACTAACCACTTTTTGGTTCTGATTTTAGGAAGAGGTATTTCTTTGTCAAAATATTTGGATGATTGCATGTCTTATACCAACCAAGCAACAGATATTTCTTTTGAAAATATGGGATTTTTAGTTTAGAAATCAGAACTCTAAACCAACAAGTTCTAAACACTTTGCAAATTAAAAAAATTGATTGTTTTGAGTGTTGTTGAATTGAAGTAAAAGATGATGAGAGATGATCCAAACTTCAACTAGTTCAAACAAGAGGTGTCTCCTCGAAAGGTTGCTAAGATCATTGATTGGTGTGGTAGTTTCCAAAAAGTTTCAAAAGAGGAACACAAGGTATGTTCACAAGAGATCAAATCCAAGAAATGACATCAATGTTATGATTACGTAGTCTAAGCATAGTTAGGATATAGGGGAAAAGAAGAAGAAGAAGAAGAAGAAGAAGAAAAAGAAAAGAGAAAATATGGTGTTGATACTGAAGGATTATAAAGATCTAAAATGGCAAATGATATGTTGCTTCATCAAAAGTAACATTCTGAATGACAAGGAGCAATTATTCAAATAACTAAAAAATTTAAGAGAATGTGGCATCCTGCCAAGAGCCCTCGAACTAATTCTCTCATCTGGTCAAGTAATTGATTGATAAAAAGTCTTCATGGAGATTCTAAACAAATGAATTGGGAGGAGTGGAGCATTGTTTTTGAGTTATTAGAAAACTTTGATAGACTGCATCCTAAAGTGTCAAAGGGAATGAATACATAACACACACACTAAGCTTGAAGGTTTTGAATTTTGAGATTTTGATTGCTAAATCACCTACAGGATGCTCAAGCTATTCAAAGTTTAGTCAGTGTCTTACACACATCAAAGGAATTTTTTCTAATGAAGAAATTCCTTGGTCATCTCTTCCTTTTTTAGGGCTATTTGTTGTGGTGTCCACAACACAACACATTCCTCACTAGGAATGAGACTCCCTACTTTTTTTGACTCGTGGAATCACAGTTTGAGAGTTCAAAGAAGAAAAGTTTTGTTAGAGTTAGAATTTTAGAGTCATCAAAAAATTAGAAAAAAACACAAAAAAATAGAAAAATAGAAAAAATGGAAAAATATAGAAAAATTCAAAAAAAACACCATGCATTAGCACGTGTGTCAAGGCATAGTGCATGTCTTCTTCAATTCATCGAGGGAGGGGTTATAAAACCCCTTCTCCCCTTCCCCCCCCCCCCCTCCCCCACTTCATTCATACCACTCAATGAAAAAAGGAAAAAGTGGTGATCACATGAAAAAGGTGAGATGATGTGCCCTTAACGTTGCGGCACCACTGCACGTAATGAGCAAGCATCGCAGCCCCACGACGTGCATGGGAGTCGCATATAAAAAGGTTTTTCTCATTACAAAAGCACCACATGCTAAGAGTGCTACATGCATACAAAGCCCCATGGGCCATACAAAAGCACTACTCATTCCAAAAGCATCGTGCACTAAGAGTGCTACGTGCATACAAAACCCCGCGTGCTTGAGTTGTGCCATATGCCATAAAACAAAAAGAATCACATGCTAAGAGTACTACACATTTACAAAAACTTGGGCACTTGAGTTTCACCATGGGCCATAAAAAAAAAAAAATGCCGTGTGCTAAGAGCACTGTGCACATACAAAACCTCGTGCACTTGAGTTACATTGTGGTCCATAAAACAAAGAAAAAATACCACACACAAGCCATACACTGAAGAGCGCTACATGCATACAAAGCCCTACACATGCACGACTTTGGTGCTACTCATGACTTCGGTGTCTCGCATCGGCCTTTGTGCCATGTGTTGAGCCCCTTCCCCTACATTCATTTTTTAAAATTTAAAATTTAATTTTAAAATTTCAAAAAAATACAAATTTTCAAAAATATAATTTAAAAAATATAATAAAAATAAAAATAAAAAATAAATAATTTTTTTGAAAAGGGATAAAGTGAGAAAAAATAAAAAATAAATAAATCACCTAAAGGGGTCTTTTTTTTTACTCATGTTTATTTATGAGATTTTACATTATCTTTGGACTAATAATGCTTTTCTCACAATGTGCAAGTAAATGTAACCAAATGACATCCATGTTCAGAGCAACACCCAAACCTATAGTCTTCAAGTTCCAAGGTGTACCTTCAAAGTCTAGGTTCCACGATAATTACATAGAGATCAAAGATACCAACATTGGACACATAGATTTAGGCGAATTTCTAAGAATGTCATAGGGGAAGTGGTATTGGATCTATGGCCTGAAAACATTGAGAGGGTTTTCCACCTACCAAGAGAAGACTAGTTCATCTAACTTTCCTATGAAGTGGTTGAGAGATGGTATAGGGAGCATTAGTAAGAGACCATTGACATAATACAATCCTCGTATCTCATTGACAAGCCTCCTCAGGGAAAGATAATCGACAAAGTGGATATGACTTAGGGATACATGAAGGAAGATATTGGATACTCTATCATTCTCCCAAGCAAAGTCATACACTTACTTATAGCCGGTCACCTCATTACCTTCATGGTCAATTTTATTGAGACCATCAAACTGGCAAAGATATCACTGGATTGGGCTACCACACTAAGTGAAAACTTATGTGAGTAACTAAGGATAGTGAAGGACAAGAAGACATTTTACATGAATTTTTACATGGTACACTTGCTTGCAAAAAGGGCTACAAACTATCCTAGTTTGTATAGGAAAGGTAGTATGTAGGACCCCAATGCTTGGCCATATATAGTCTACCCTAACATGGTGAAGAAGGAGCTCTCAACACAGAGCAAGGAATACAAAATTGTGAATGATGCATTCATCTTTCTAATCATTCGATTCATTGAGGGAGATTATGGAAAGAGGTTATCTGATGAAGCTAAAGCACAAGTCATAGCTCTCAGAGCCTACTTTATCTAGTTCAAAATATTTACTTATCTATTGGTAGCTCGTGCATCCATTAATCCTAAGAAGCTCCAGAGATACCTGAGTGAAAAGTTGGTATTTTCGGAGATATCTTGAAAAATTGAGTCATTATTTGAGAAGATAAAAAGACAATAGAGACCCTACTAGGCATTTCCATTGATCATAGGATTGTATCAGGTGAAGAGGAAATAGGATATTCTATCCTTCGAGTGGGAATGGAAGAACTATCCCCTTGAAGAGTACAACTCTCCTTGGCCATATTTTGATAATATTGGGAAAGTGGAGAACCTAGTAGGAAAAGACTTCCATCATGATGATGCTATTGAAGATCATTGGATGAATGCAACAAATGACTACAATGTCTACATTAGGAACTATTGTAGGATAACTTTGTATGTAGTAGAGAAAGTTCTCCAGTTGAATTTTCCTTATGAGATAAAGCAATAGGATTCAAAGGAGTTATTGGACCCACTATTCAATGTGGATAAAATTGGTGAAAGACCTATTCTAAATGTAAAAGTTGATAGGGATGAGGCTAATGATATTAATCATCGAGTGAGGCATGTTATCAGAATGACAAAGGATTGGATCAAGAAACCCTTTCCACTTGATCCAATTCCTAACATAGTGATCTTTCATGCACATGCTCACGTAGAAAGAGGTAGAGGAAGGAAAGTAACAATTTCTACCTTTGCACTCTAGTCTCCTATCAGGCCAGAGATAGTCTACAATTTGATTGCCCAGTTGGATATTATAAGCCTCCTAAAAGGAAGGGAAAGAACAAAAGAAAGAGGACCTCGCCTTAGAGGATTTAGATAGAATAGGTGTCGCCCCAGCAGTGGGAATAGAGTCCACAAGGGTCCCAAGATACTGGACCTACACAAGTCCATGATGAACTATAGTTGCCTCCCATTATGTCTAGCTAACCAGAAGAGGGAGAGATTCCACAAGTCTACATTCCTCCTACAGAAGATGAACTAGCTTCTCGTTCTATCCCTAAGAAACATAAGAGGATCAAGATTAAGATTTAAAAAAGGCAAAGGATCAGTAAAATATTAGTGCCTAATCCATGTATTCTGGAAAGTATTCCAAAGGGAAATAAAGAGGAGGATGAAGAAGAGTCAGAAGAGGAAGAGGAACAAGTGCCACTATAGGGAAGAAATTGGCTAGCTAGGGCCACAGAGTTGTAAAGAAGAAAGAGTGCCATGGGTACCTTGCCATCCACTCAAGCAGAACCTTTAGAGCTCTCTTCTTTGGAAGATGAAGTAAAACAATGGGTAGATGAGAAAAGTGAAGAGAGTGGTGATGTTTTCTCAATGTCAAATTTTGATTTCGTGCCCTTAGTTATAGATTTTATTGGGGATAAGATCAGAGATTCCCGTACAGGTGAACTTCAATAGGAAGATTGGACACAGATAATGCCAAATATACAAGGTCTTGATCTCACTCCTCCTTCTCCACCATAGATTATGGTGGTAGATAAGGGTTTAGTAACTCCTCCACCTCAAAGTTTAGAAGGGGAGTAGATTCAAAAGGAACCATCATCAAAAGAGCAACGAGAACAAAGAACTACCAATAAAGTGTTAAAGGAGGGACAAATGGTAGAATGTGCACAAAAACCTTCCCAAGATATTGAGGAGCAAGCTATAGGATCCACAAGGGTTGAAGCTATAGAAAGGGAGTCCTTACAATAGGAAATGACTCCAAGTAAGAGTGATAAAGGGAAGGAGGTAGTTGAACACACCCCTTCATCATCAATAGCTGAGGTCGTAGAGAAATGCATCCCAAGATGGTTTCAAAAGGAAATAATGAGGAGCTCTAAGCCTTAGTTCCATGCTTCAGAGGAAGACATTTGTGATATTATAGAGATCTTGAACAAACTTGAGTGTCCATCACATGAGGCAGCACCATTGGCATCTGCTGCTACCATATGGAACCAAGATTTATTTACACAAGTGGCTCTACCTCCAAAAGGCACAGATGTAGAAGGTCTTAGCCTTGAAGACTATGAATTAAAGGATGTTATATTGGGAAGGCCTACATAGAATTTATCCCAACAAGTGATGACTATGGGAGTTAAACAGGTCCTCAAGTACATGGAACAAGAGGAGATTGAACTCCATGCACTTCAAAGGTGGGTTAAGATCCAAAAGGGATATCTAGCTGAAGTCATTGGTCCTCTTGATCCTAAACACCTAGACCATACTTTGAACACTGTACTTAGAGAAGAAGGAGGTGTGTAACTTGATCCATTTTTGAGAGCTTTTCAAGAGAGGTGAGAATGTTTAGAAGAGAAAGGTATTACAATCATCATAGGGAATTTGAAGTTACTGCATGCTATGCTAGAGAATGTGAATAAGATCATAGCAATTTTGAAGAAGGACTTCAGTATCATGGATAAGGTACAAGCCTAGAGTAAGGATTTGTAGACTCTACAAGCCATAAAGGGCCAAAGATATTAGGTTTTGATTGATGTATATACCAGAGAAGAATTGGATTTGACTGATTACTGGATAGAGAAAATAGAAAGTAGCAATAAAGTAATGGAGAGATTACACGAGGAGATCCATCGACTCAAGGACTAAGGCTGAGAGTGAAGTTTGGAAGTAGAAAGACACTACAAAGATGCATGCTTGGATATTTTTGAAGATGAGGAATGAGAGAGATTGTTACCCATAGAGACAGTAGTGGAGAATTTTAAGAAGATTTTTTTTGGATGTTGCTGATGATGAAGACATCTAACAAGCCTTCAAGACAAAAGAAGCCCTGTTAATGTTGGACACTAAACTCAAAGATTTTGTAGAAACTTGAATTGAGGTTGAAAACTATAGAAAGAAGGTCAAAGAAAAGTATGAGGCTTTAGATATTCCAAATGTATCTAAGATTACTAAAATGGTAGAGAAATTCAAGTGCAAACATCCAAACATAGCTTTGGGATGAAGAAGAACAAAACCCAAATGCCAGAATTTTGATTTTGACACTTAGTAAAATTTTGAGATTTTGACCCTATCAAGGTCCATAGCTCCACAGCTCCATAGGTGCATAGGTCTACAGTTACATAAGTCCAGAGCTCCACAATTTAGAGGTGCATTGACAACTAACTCCCAGTTCCAAAAATAAAGCTTTCCATGCATTGGAAATGCATTCTAATGGTAGTTTAACTCCTACAAATGCCCTATGAAGGATAAACTTCCAATTTTAGCATGTCCAGTCACTTCTACTTTGACTTGGAGCTTTCTCATTCTTTCTTCTCTCATAATTCTTTTTTTTTGAACATGTAGAGGCTCATGCATCCAATTAATGAATAAATTATGGATGGAGTCCTGTTTAGCACCAGTTAGATTGTTAGTTTGTATATAATTAGTTTGTTTTATTATTTAAAAAAAAAATTTATTCCATGAATATATCTCTCACTCTCAACACAAATCAAGGAGGAAATTTCTTATAAATACTCCACTGTAAAATGTAACAAGGGCGACCATTATTATGCAATAAAATTATGCTTTTAGTGCTTGCATTTGGAGTGTAGTGATTCTTGCCTGAATGTGTCATTGTTTAATGGATTTTATTCATGAGATTTTGATTGAACCAAAGGTTTATTATGTTGTTTTTGGTTTTGCGATCTTTTAGTTCTAGTGTTTGCTACAGATTTATGAATTTCACTGACATATCTAGCTTAAGAAGAAATCATCAAATTGTGCCCACATAACTTTTTGTCTCACGTGAGTGCACTTTCCGTGGCCTTGCAATTTGATTAAAGTTGAAATATCATACAATTATTAAAGTTTCTCATTGACGATTGCATCAGTGGATTCTAGGAAGCATTATTCCTATTTTCATTGGTTTCCTACCAATTTATTCAAAAGCTTAGCTCACAATATGTTATTTTCTATAGCTTATGTCAATTTAGATTTCAATTTCAAGTTATTTCAATTTCATGTTATTTGTTTTCAGTTTTGTTATTTTCTTTGTTAACCCCTTGTTAGAATAGGAATTCATTTTAGTTGCACTGTTAGAATTGCATTCATTAAAAAATCAAAAAATACAAAAAATATTGTTATTTTGTGTGTGATTTTGAGATAGCAAATATATTTACTTCATTCCAAAATTATAATAGAACTAGAAAAGGCCTTGTCATGAACAATCACATTTATCTTCAACTGAGTGGATTTTGGTATGTTGCAAGACAAAGACTGAACCTTGGAGTTGATCCCCAAAGATTAGTTTTTCAAGAGAGGAATTACACAATGGATTCCTACCATTGACCTTGTGTAAAATGACCACTGAATAGGTTCCCCCTATAGGGTATGCCAACTTGAAGGAATTATTTTGATTCATTTGAATAATCAGAAAAGGCCCTTTTCATAGGGATTAAAACTTGGAATGCATACCAATTTTCTCATGTCTCTTATCCTATAACAATACCAAATCACCCTCTATAAACTTTCTAGGCCTTTTCCTTTTATCAAACAATTTCTTTATCTTTCCCTAATGTTTAGTAATCTTATCAACCATCTATTCTTTGTCCTTATAGTTTGGTAAGATACAAGATCCTCTTCTCTACCCCATGTTGGAAGACCTCATCTTTAATTGCAATTTTTAATTTACAAGTAGCTAGTTCTAATGACAATGGTAAATTAGCTTATACTTTATCCACCAATTCAAAAGGTGAGATCCCAATAACCCTTTTCGGTGTTTTCCTATCAGCCCATAAAGCATCATGAATCTTCTTATGCCAACATTTCTAATTATCTAAGACCAATTTCTTTGCAATATTAATTAGGTTCTTATTACTGGACTTAGCCTATCCATTTCCTTGAGGGAAATAGTTAGAGGAATGACCAATTTGAATAACATTATCATAAAAAAATTTAATGATTTTTAAGGATGAAAGTAAGATGCATTATCCATTACTAATTTCATAGGAACTCCAATTCTTACTAGAATATGTTTGTTGAGGAACTTACATACCACTTTTGAGGAAGTCTTATTCATTGGCTTGGCTTCAACCCATTTACTAAAATAATCTATAGTAGTCAGTATAGATGAATACCCTTGACTAGAGGGAGGATGTAATGCCCCACTCAGGAACCCAAGAGAAATAAACCTAACATGTAATAGTTTTTACTGAACTATTTTTAAAAAAAAGTTTAAACAGCATCAAAGTAACGACATAGAAGCAATATACACATACACAAAATTTACTTAAATGCAATTACAATAGTGATTTCATTCCTAAAGGGTTCCTTCACATTGAGTCACATTTAAGAAAGTTTTATTAATAAGTTTAAGTCTCAATTACAATATCCATAATCATAAAATGAATAAACACATGTACATAGTCATATAAGTAAATGCATAATTACAACTAATAATATGAAAGCAAATCTAATGAATAACATCCACTACACATGTCACAAGGTATGTGAAAATAGATAGTACATCAATATGAAATATAATATCTCCTAGTATCTCTAAACACATGATACATAGATACATCAAATGTACAGAGGTCATCAAGATAAGAAGAAGAATGATAATGGTACCACTATATCAAAGAGCATCCAACATCTATCAATTTGGGTGGACCCAAATGGTAAGAATAAACTACCTCCTGACTGCATGGTCACCTAATTAGGTTGCCACTCCCAACATATAGGAGAGATAATGTACAATCCACACACAAATAATCAAATCATAAAATAATCTTAGGGAAAGAACCTTGATAGCCAAAACTACCTCAAGTGTAACAAAAACTACTCAATAAGAAGAGATAATAAAAATTGAAAGGACACTCATTCTAATACTAACATCTCATACCAAGTCAACATTCAAAAACCAAATATAAATCAAGTATCAAAACCCAAAAAGATACAACCACCTCCAAAATGGTGTTAAGTGTCACAAGAACACACCACTAATGAATAACTGATCACTCATTAATAAAAGTCAATTGTCAACAATAAATGACATCCAATTAATGAGTAACAACTTACAATAAATACACCATCAAATGTAATATCCAACAAATACACCACTGGAGGAAAATATTAAAGAAAACCATGAAAGAGTCATCACATGGGCCAACTCTAAAGTTACCCTAGTAGTCTCTCAGAACCTTGAACCCCTAGTGACTCTATGTAGAACAAAATACACTCCCATGAGGATGAGAAAACTAGTCATACCTCTTAAGGTATCATTGCCATCTCACCCTTAGTCTATACAGGCACTGAAGGCATAGACGAGAAAAAATCTCTAACTTATCTTTTTAATGTATCTCAAGAAAAGGGCTAGGCAAGATATTTTAATTACTATGTTGTCATTTATTACACAAATTACAATAATTTACCCTAGCAACCACTTTGGGCCCCAATCCCCATTGCAAGCCACTTCCATAGACATGCACCTAGACTACCTTCTCAAAAATCACAAACCAAAATAGTGTAGCATACCATAAGAGTAATATTGATCGAATTTGATTCCTTTTCGGCAACTCAAAAAATAACATAATTGGTTCTCGAAACCCAAGTCTTTATAAATGCTTGATAACATAAAGCTCATAAAACATAAATCTCAATTCAAATCATAAAGTTCATCATGACATCTAGTCAAATAATCATTAAAAAAATCTCAAAAAAGCCTCTAGTGCACATCCTAACTTGGCCAATTAAACAACCCACAAAGAAAAATCATTACCAAAACAAACATCACAAGACTATAAATAAAGTATTAGGAAACACATAGTTTTGAGCAACGTGATTTAATTCCACCAATTTTTCTTGTTTAGTTTGGGTCAAAGAGGGGGTGTTTAGAAATAAACCAAGAATATACATGTTAATATAAATTACTATGCTAATATACTTATTTAAAACAACAAGTATTTAAATATCCAATCTTTTTGTGCATATAAAATGTCATGCAATATTATCATGTTATTAATTTAAATAATCTTAAATCATAAATGATTTAATTAATAACATAAATGTATATTACTAGATTACATTCTAATATTAATTTCATTTCTAAGATATTAATTTGACTTCTATTGAAGTCCAACATTAATATTTACTTTTCCTTTAACTCATAATGCAACTAGAGATAAAATTATAAATTTAGTTTAATTATTAATAATTTCTCTCATAAAGTCAAATAGTTATTAACTAAATGATTACAAAGTGAACTCTACCACAACATCTCTTAAAATATAATAAAATTATAAATATTTATTTAATTTTTATAGATCTCACTTGTTCTTTTTAAATATTATATGTAGGTAAGGGTCTTGGATTACACTTGCATCGGACAACTTTTGAATATCATAGTCTTAATTGAAGCTTTGGATGTAGCTTAGGGATGGTAATCTCTGTGTCATTTTTTGCTAGGCTCTGAGTCCTGTCTCTGGGACCAATTAATGAATTGTATTCATATGAGTTTTGGGCTCTTTGTAATTACTATATTCTCAATCTAAGAATCTCGAAGAGAAGATTCATTAGTGTTGATATATTCTTCCATCATCATGTAGTATTTCTTCTTCTGCATTACTTTTTTGTATCAAGCAATGACCAGAGGTTTTCTTTTCTGGTTCTAATTTTCTCTAGGATCTCTTTTAAACTAATTATTATTAATATAAATATAATGTTTTGCCAAAAATAAATAAAAAATTATAAAATCATTTATATGTAACTAAGAATTTAATTAGACTTAAATAATCACTAATACTAACATTCACTTTAACTAAAGGAATAATATTTATTTAATTTTAGAACTTAACAAATTATTATTATTATTTAAATAAATAAATTTGTATAAAATATGAGTACACATGTAATTAGTATTTTTGCATGTCTTTGATCTCTCAAATCATGAAATCATACTATACTTAGTTTTCTATTTTTTGCTATTTGTTTTCACACGGATGTAACCATACTATACTTAGCCTTCTATTTTTAGCATATTTATTTTCACATGCATGTAACCATACTATACTTAGTTTCTATTTTTAGCATATTTATTTTCACATGCATGTATACATTTAGTTACAATGTGCTTTCCTCTCAATTAATCTTTTGCTTTCTAAATTAATATTGTAATTGAAATATTTTAGATGTAAGAAGTATTCATCTATATTAAAAAAATTCATGATATTCACATAGTTCTAATGACAAATTTAAAGTTGAAAAATAAACTATTCAATTTATTATTTTCTTTCAAATTTCCATAATCAAAATTTTCATTCTATTAAAAAGGAGTTTATAAGAATATAGTCACAATAATTTTTTGCAATGTTCTATAATTTTCCTTAGTCAAGTTTTCCTGATTAATAAGTTTTCCTTTTTCAAAATCTATAACATAATTCTTTATTCAACAATCAATATAGTAAATTAATAAGCACTATGTAAACACTAAGGAAGACACAAAGTAGACAGATCTTTCAATAAATTCAACAATGGATTTTCAAACCCTACCTCAAAACCATAACTAAACTCTAAGATAGTCTCTGAATGCATGCAAATTCAAAGCCTTCAAAACTTTCAACAATTCTTTTGATCCAAATTCAAATTTTGCTTCCCAAAACCTATGTAATTGCAAAATGAGCTCTAGATCTCTGGTAAAGAGTTCTCCTCTAAATTGGAGCTCTGATTGTGCAATCATGAGAGGGAACTTTCTGATCAATTATTGTTTATTACCTTTTTACCTTTTACCTTTTCATGCACAAATCTTTTAAATATTTAATTACAAAATATCTTTAAATAACTAGCTTTCATTCTTTAATTAATTTTTGAAGCGTTTTAAATGATATATTTATTAATTTAATTAGTAACATTATTTAAAGTTTATTATTAAAATAAAACTCCTAAATAATTATCATTAATTTAAATAAATATAACTTCACCACAATTAGAACAATAATTTTATCTTTAAATTTCATTCCTTTATATTTTATTTTTCTCCAATTATTAATTAGTGCAAGCACTAATTAAAGTATAGTTTATTATTTAAATTAATAATAATAATCAAAGCTCATTATTTAAATGCAACTCTAATTTAATTATTATTAAATAAGTAATTATAATAAAGCAATATTAAATCTTTAATATTTTAATTCTCTTTTTGTCCAAATTCTTAAATTAGATATTTTAAACTAAAGTACATATTTAATTAATTAAATATCATCATATTCTAATTTTTATTTAACCAATTTTCTAAATTTAGAATTCTAAATTAAGATTTTTAAATTAAAGCACATTTTAAATTAGATTTTTAATCAGTTAAATATTCTCATACTTTAATATTTTATTTTTAATCAAATAATAATTAATTATATGTTTAACCCAAATATTATAATTAAATCATTTATCAAATAAATCACAGAGCAAGATCCACATAAAAGAAACATTACCAAAATAGACCAAAACTCAAAAATCAAACAACATAGAGAAAGATAAACTCATGAGTTTTAAAAAGGGTGGAAAGTCAGTTACAAGTCCTCTTACAAGACAAGTATTTAGGCTATGGTTGGGATTGGACCTAAACATTATCTCCCCATTCTTAACATTGAGTTATTGTGATATGGCATGCTCATCCTGACAATTTAGGGAAGTTGATGCCCAGTACCTACATTCTGCATTAAAGATGAACATGTACATGTATATAAATATATCTAAACTAAACAAGTAATGTCAAGGAGTGGTACATCATGTAGATCTTGACTATTAGGTGACTATGACTCCCTCCCTTCACTAGTAAATTTGAACTCAATTTTTGATGAATTTTGCTCAAAATTTTGACCCAGGTTGGTTGAAATTTCAACTAAGCAATTCGTGGTAAATTTTCTTGTTGAAATTTTGACAAACCTAGAGTTGGTCAAAATTTTGACCAATACATTTGTTGAAATTTTTTAATTTTTGCTAGCTTTGATTTGTCATTTTTGGTCAAAATTTTCACCAATGTTTGGTCAATTTTTTTTATATTTGGTGGAAATTTTGACCAAGTCTTGGTAGAAAACTATCAAGAATCAGTTGAAATTTCCACCAATGTTTGGTCAAAAATGTTTTATCATTGGTGTAAATTCTGACCAATTCTTAGTAGAAAACTATAAAGAATTGGTCAAAATTTTCACCAATGTTTGGTCAAAATAATGTTTTATGTTATATCAAGCAATTGTTTCTTATCTAAGCCATTTAATTTGCAACCTTTTAAATCTCTACAAAAATGAAGTTGGAGCAAAAAAAACTTCTTCTCAAAGTTGTCCTTTGATTGTAAAGTGTCCATTCCATTATCTAGTCAACAAAAGAGACATATCTAGTTCAACAAATAATGGAATGGACACTTTACAATCAAAGACACCTTTGGGAAGAAAAGTTCTTCTACTCCAACTTTATCTTTGTAGAGATTTAAAAGGTTGCAAATTAAATAGCTTGGATAAGAAACAATTTCTTGATACAACATGGAACAAATGGACATTTATGCATAGGGCACCATCAATTATGTGAGTGATGTAGATGTAGCCAAATTTTTGGGGTCAAAGCCACCAATTAATATAAGGTTTCTAATCTCCACGAGGTTGACATTGTGGTTGTAAGGGTTGTGGAGAGGTCAATTCTTCATTGTCTGCTTCATCATGGATTAACTTGCTCCACTTCCTATGCATGGGTGGTGCCAAGGGTGTTGATTTACTACCAACCATTGGATTCCTAGTAGCACTAAGTCTATACTCAACCTCTTCGAATCTTGCCTATGCACACAAATATATTCATTTTACAGAGCACTCAAAAAACTCAATCATCTTAAATTTTTTGCTTACTCTAACAAATAAAATATAATAAGGATTCAATTATAATAGTGTAGATAATAAAGAACAAATTAAGATTCTCATGGAAAATTGGAATTGAAATAAAATTTGTCAAAAATAGCCTGCTACAACCACTTTGATTGGTGGACTTTCAAACTACTAAATTCTAAGAGAATATTAGAAATTTGCAATTTATGGACAACAATGTATTGAAGCATGCATGAATATAAGAGAAAGAAGAACACAAAAATAAAACATGGACATGTATTCTTTGAAATGAAAGCATCCAAGAATGTCATTTATTGTAATGGTGTATAAGATTGCATAATACCACAAGTTCATTACAACATTAATTACTAAATGCTCACAAGACATGAATACAAAATTGCATAATTATCAAGATGCACACACAAAGGCCATGTAAGGAGTGTTCACCATGAAGACACATCATTGAATATTCAAAAAAATACTATTATACAAATGTCAAGTTGCAAAATTCATAATGTCTTAAAGCATTCAATGGTTGCAATGTCATCTGAGCATATACTTCATCTATCTCCACATCTACTTGACATCCATGGAAGAACTATTTTATCAAACCTCTCTACATTGCCAACTTATAGAATCCCAAGGAATGAAGTGTTAATGATTCCAACATAAGATGAAAATGTAGTAAAAACTCACATACATAGTGATATTGTGAAGCTAATAGACTAACTGAGGTGGAAGATTTGGACAATTTAGTATGTGAGAATCGACCTCTTTGTTTATTGAGGTAGCCATCTAAAATCATTTTTCAAAAAAAATTAACTCAACTAGTAGAATTTTCATTTTTTGAAGGTTGGGTACAAGAAAATAATAGATAGGAAATAAGCATATATTGACTTACTTTCTTCAAGCTCTCTGTTGAACATATTTCACATACCATACATAGATCTTGAGTTTATAAAGCCATAATTTTACTTGCTCACTATGGCCCTATGTAAAATAGACAACCCTACTTCCAATTGTAGGTAAGGACATCAGAGGTCTAGCACAAGCATGCCAAAGCTCTGAGTTAAGACAATGCCTTTCTCTTGTTGATGGAAGGTGAATAAGAAAATTGGGTATATCATATAGATTATATAGCTGAAATTTTACCATAAAGAAAATAAAAACATGCAATTAAATTACTTTCAAGAAATAAATTATTCTCTTCTTGCAACAATTTTATCTCTGGTAATGGCATTTTCTAGAATGCTATTTACACATATCTACTTGAAACCAAGCAATATGAATATATATTACCTAGTGTGAAATATTCTTTATTTGAATTATTTCCACAAATCAAATAAAAAAAAATTAGGCTAGATACATAAAATAAAAACCTCTAAGTTTCTTTATTCTTGAAATAATCCTAACCCTTACAATTTCGTCTTCAATGGAGACTTCACAAATTTGGTAGAGTTATAAGCTCCATCACAAATACACCACTTAAGAAGAGTTAGGATTTCATCCAACTCTTGTGTAGTACTCTTTTAGGTCTTTGTCTCTAGAAAACATAAATAGTTATTGGTGTAAATAAGTATTTACTTATTACACTTACTTAAGTTTACTTAGGTTAATGCATTATTTAATTATTTTTCATTATTTTATTTGTGAGACACTTAGGAGATTGTGCACTCTTGTGAGTTGTCTTGATGACATCACAAGGGTGCACACCTCTTTTAAGCACATGGTGTCTACAACATCGAAATCTTCTACACACATATGACACTTTTTCATTCTTATCCATTCATCTAGAATGTTGGATAAGGTGCTTAGTTGTCTTATCTCCTGGTTGTTTCTAGAGACATTCTAGGTGCTTCCTGAGATGCCTTTATATACAAGCACTCCTAGTGTGTTGAACATCACATTATAAACAAAGCAATGTATTCAGAGATACTCTGATTAATTGATCATATCCATTTTTGGTCTACATTTGTGCTTGTGTTTGAGTTCTTAGTTCTTGGGTGAATTCTGCCCTTAGGCAAATTCTTACATGGTATCAGAGCAACTTGGAGACTTTCTCATCACATAGCCATTTGAGACCACGCTTGCTTCATCACCTCAGCCTGAATCTAGAGTGTTGCAAAAATTGAGAGTGTCCAGTGCTAGATCTGACCTCACCATTACATCCAAAATGCTAAACTGGTCAAAATCAGCTACAAAGCTGCCTACCCTAGGCCAAAGTCAATTGTGAGGCAAATTTTTTTTGCAAACCGGCACTCGAAGGACCGATTTGCAAAATTGGTATGATCATTTTAGATGTGTACATTTCATTTTCAGATCTAAATTTTTTTCATCTACATCTCTGCTATTTTTTTCTAATTTGCATTATTTTTCAAAAAAAAATTGGCCATAGGGCCATAGGAGAGATTTTTTGCAAGTGAAGAGTGAAGCTTGTTGGTGCAAATCTGATATTTGCATCACATTCAAAAGGTTCAAAAACCCCCAAATAAAATTTTGTTTCATCCAAATCAGACATCTGAGGCAAAATATAGAGTGATTTTTTTTTTGGAGGCACAGTGGCGATTCAGAAAAAATAATAGTAGCAGCGATTTTCAAATAGCGATATCTTCCTCTTACGGACTCCTTTTTATGAGCATTTTTTTTTTTGGGGGGTAGGATTGCGTGATCTACACATTGATGCAGGTGTTTTGAGATCTCTATTACTAAAATTTTTTGTAACTCCAAAATCTTGAATTTTGCCACTTAAAATGCTTGGTACGGGCTCATCTAGACTCCAAATCAGGTTTCATTTTTTTTCAAAGTGCATTTTTTTTGTCTACTTTCCAGATCTGTAATTACATTATAAGGTCTATGGACAAAAATACTACTTTAAAAAATAGGCCCTAAATTGGCAAGTGGCTTTTAAGTGCCAACAACATCTTTTTCAGGGGGGGTTCTTTGATTTTTTTGGAGGTTTCTTTGATTGGTCCATCATGGAAGAGTCAGATTTGATTTACTTGAATCCAGATAACTATAAGGAATGGAGTCAACTTAAGGTCAGATATCTCTCTCAGCACAATGTATTTCCATATTAGCCAGATCTTGAGTATATTGTTGATCAAGTTGACCTCCTTATTCCTACTCTTTATCGCTATATGGAGTATAAAGTTCTAAAAAAAAATGTTCAAAATTAAGTCATCTGATCCATATGTTTTATGGATGTATCTTTGGGAGCATTATGGAGATCCAACTATTCCTCTATTCCTAGAAGATCTTCTTCCACCAGTTGTAGCTAACTCCTCTTCAGATGAGATCACACCTCCAACTCCTATTCCTCCTACTGATCCTATTTTAGCCACAGATGCTTTGGATTCAGTGTAGCAGGACACTTTATGTCTTCCTACACTACCTTCATGTGAAGACTTCCTTTCAGACATTATATAGTTGTTCCAGGAGTCTCACATTGAAGATGTGGGAGATATTCTTGATGACATTCATCTTCTTTTTGAGGCGGATACTTCATTATTTTCCATAGTGATAGATTCATGTACTTCAGCACTGCAGGGTACTCATAGTCTTCTAGGTGATGATTTCTTGCCAGACATTTCAGTTCTATTCTTGGAGTCACACATAGTAGATATGGGAGATTTTTATGATGATTTCTCACTTCTCTTTGCTGAGGAGTCTTCTATAGTTGTTGTGAGGACCCACTCTAACCCTCAACTCCATGCTCTAAATGATCAATCCTTCTAGATTGGCATAATTTTGGATTCTTCTTTATAGCATCTGCAGGAGGTCTCTTCTTCAGTTGAGAAGATTGTTGGTTTCCTGAGACAGGTTCTACCTCCTTCCTTGTTTGATTTGCTCTTCTCTTCAGCAATTTTGGAGGAAGCCATCATTAGTATCGACATAGGGACTTTTGAACAAGTTTCAGAGATACCAATCATCATAGAGATTCCTTCTCCATATAGGGGACATATCTCGTAGGTACCCTTGCTCTTGTTTCTTCCAAAGGGCAGGAACATCATACATAGGTCATGGATTAACTTCTACATAGGAGCATTCTTCACTGATCGGCACACTACTTTTAAGGGGGGGGGGGGGGGGGAGGGGTGGGGGACTTTTTCCTCATAGGAGGTTTTGTCCTTCTCCATTCTTTCTTGTATATACATGGATGTATGTCATAATGGGGGGGGTCTTGATTACTCCATCCATCCATGCATCCATATTTATCTCTCTTTTTGGGGGAGGGTTTTTCCCGTGAAGTTTTCCCTATTTCCCTGCTTTATAAGAGATTTGCATCTTCATTATGTACATGGGTACCTAACATGGCCTAGTATCTGAGACCCATTATGCATCTTCATCCTAGTTTGTAAGCTTAAGGGAATTCCCCTAAGTTGCACTTAAGGGAGGGTGTTGGTGTAAATAAGTATTTAATTATTACACTTACTTAAGTTTAGTTAGGTTAATGCATTATTTAATTATTTTGCATTATTTTATTTGTGAGACACTTAGGAGTTTGTGCACTCTTGTGAGTTGTCTTGATGACATCACAGAGGTCCACACCTCTTTTAAGCACATGGTGTCTACAACATAGGAATCTTCTACACACATGACACTTTTTTATTCTTATCCATTCATCTAGAATGTTGGATAAGTTGCTTAGTTGTCTTATCTCTTGGTTGTTTCTAGAGACATTCTAGGTGCTTCCTGAGAGGCCTTTATACATAGGCATGCCTAGTGTGTTGAACATCACATTCTGAATAGAGTAATGTATTCAGACATACTATGATTAATTGATCATATCCATTTTTGGTCTACAGTTGTGCTTGTGTTTGAGTTCTTAGTTCCTGGGTGAATTTTGCCCTTAGGCAAATTTTTACAACATTTTATCAAATCTAAAAGCACATCTTACTTCATCCATGCAATCTTTTTATAAAGATTCTAAGAATCTAAAATATTAAGCCAACTTCACTGACTATAAAATTAAGCATATTTGGAGAGCTTTATTTAATCAATTAACATTTGATAATATTTTACTATTTATAATAATAATTATTATTAATTAAATTAGTAGATATTAACTCATCATTTGAATATTTCATTTATCTTTTGACAACTTGGCAAAAACCAATTTAATTGATTGTCACCATAAAAATTGAGGAAATTACATTGGATGTCTTGTGGTCTTACATGATAATTACTATTTTTTTATTGAAGGTAACTACAAACACTAACTAGCCTACAATTGTCTAGGATTTAACAAACCCTAGTCATGGGCATGGTAATATACACCTATATCAACTAAGTTATCAGGATTTTGAATAACAATGTTAGTATCAACTAGGTTAATCCTTATTATAGTGTTAGGATTTTGAAATGTGTTAAATCTCTTTACAATGCACTTAAAATCATAGAACAACCTATTAGACATAAGCAATATCTATAAGTTAAGCCATCTAAAGTAAAGAGAACAAATGGACTACCTAACTGCATAAAATTGCTAAATTGAAAAGTTCTATTCTTAACAAGAATATTTAGCAAAGAACTAGTCAATTAGTAGTTGGGCATTGTTGAGGTATAGATAATTGCTTGATTGTGTAGGAGTTTTCTTTATCTTCATCTTGAAATCTCATTTCGTATAGATGAAAATAAAAAATCTTAAATAGTTTATGAAAAACTTGTTTATTGATACAACTAATGGCGTGCACTTAATCCATAGAGCTAAAGACAGTCTACATATCAATATAAGTACAAAAAGTGTTCTTGGGAGTCACATTAGTATTTTTGTTAGGAAATTTTTATGTTTGGCAAAACTCCACTATGAAAAGAAAGAAAATAGATTTATAGTATATACAAATAAGAGAAGGACAAAAGCATTAATCTCAACAAATTGATTTTCTTTCCTTGAGTGGAGGATCTGAAAGAAAGTTCTATATAATAGAGGATCTGCAATGTACCATGTTTGAGGCTATTCCCTTCCTTGCTTGGAAATCAATGATCACATTACCAAAAAATTACCATATGTAGCAAGTTTACAAAGAGCAATTGTGGGAAATCCTTTTTATTCAACTAGGCATACAGTAGTATAGAAGGGGTATTTGCATGCAATAGGTCTATTAAGGATTATGGGTAGTGTAAATGTGGTCATGTATTATCCTTTTATGCACCACATAATGGATGAAATAGACCAAGAAATATTGTGGAACCCATGAATAGTGAGCTCTAAATTGTTTAATTTAGTTATTAGAAGCAATAAGTTGTTGTAGAATGTAAATTATAAAATATAATCAAGTTTATAACAAAAAAAGGAGAGTTAGGATAATACTAGGACCAAGTACTCGAATATTGGCACCAGAACCTTCTTGAATTGACTTTACTATTGATCCTTGCTTTCTTATTAAACTTCTAGACTATGTCCTAGGTAGCAACATCTAAGTTGAAATTGACCCCTCAACATCATGTTTCCCTTGAACAGAATTTTTTATTGCATCTATGCCCTCTATTATACACTTATGAACCTTAAGCACACCATCCATAGCTAGGGAGATACCTACATCAAGTTCATCCTTTTTTGAGATCATAACCTTAGATATAGAAAAAAACAACAACATTTAATACAAGTTAAGATCTTGTATTAAACATCATTTATTAGTTTTTAAAATACAAGGCTGCAATAATTTAAATATTAGATTGAAATAATACATGTTGGAAACAAAAAAAACAACATAATTCACCAAAATTGTAGCACAAGAGCACCATTGTTTAGCTTGCATTAAAATGTGACTCTAACAAATAAGATATTTAAATTTTTAATAGATCTTTACTTAAGCTAGATGAAAATGTAACTTACAACATGATTAGGGATGCCTGGCACTCTGTCTAGAATTTTGATGTGAGACTTGATCTCCTCACACATTTTCTTCACAAACTCTCCTTTGCAACCAATTATCCCACCAACCTTCTAACTAGTTCTATTTATTGTCACAAGATATATATAACTAAATTGCATTTAATAAACTTGGGTCATAATAAACCTTGTGTTTCAACAGTCAATAGCATAGGACACACACACACACACACACACACACATAAACAGATCATCCAAACAATAGTCCACAAGAAGAACCACCCAAAATAAACAATCATGAAAGGGAGCGTAAAAATATTCAATTTAAAAAAAAAATTAAAATTCTCTTTTTAATTCATATAAAATAATCACCACCATATCATACATCATTTAAATTTTACTACACGATCAAATATGAAAAATGTTGTCTCTACCCTTGCTCATTATATTCATTGACAAATAAAAGAAACAATATAAGCACTGCATTCAAATGAGATACTACTCCAATATATATATATATATATATATATAGGAAAAATAAAGCATCAAACATGAGGCAACAACATTTGAAATTCAGCGCTTAAGAGTATATCTTATATTTTGAATAAAACAAGCAATTTCAACAAGTTAACATTGCTACTCAAGGGTCAAAAAATAAATAAAAACAACATGAACTTATCACAAGTACATTTGGAATTAGTGGTTTAAGTGGGCATACCAAGCTTAGAATCCAGTGGACACAACACCTAATGCAAAAGAAATGCTGATATAAGGATCCATTTAGATAAGACATATTCTTGTAGGTCTTCCTAGCTTGGACAACAACATAAAGCTCCCATACTCCTTTGATATTTTATGAGCTTCAAATTGAAAAGATAAAAAATACTAGTTCATCATGTCCTCTTCACACCATACAAAGTCTTTACACTAAAGCTTTATTATTTTTGCCTGCACATGATGCAAAATTTGAACAAAGTTGAAACTCTAAAAGATTCTATATAAGTATTCATTTCTAGCATTTCTTTTTCAAAGTAATGGGATTATCAATTTTCATATAGTTCCAATAGTGTCCATAGTCTAAGTGAAGGTAAAATGTTAATTAACACAACCCTTAAATAGCCAATAAGTTATAACACCAAATGATATTAACCCTTTGAAGTTCTAAAGACAATTAGAACCAAATACTCCTAGCTATTTTGTTCAAAATACCTCAAAAAATAATGCCCTGACAACACAAGGAGATAAATTTTTAGGAAAGAAAATTTTGAATGCAACAATAACAAAAAAACTTGAATCCAAAGCATTATCACTACATATTATTCAAGAGAAAACATGTATAGCTTAATCTCTCACAAATTCTTTCGGCTCGATTCAAGTTAAACCATCAAATTACACTTGATTAGGTTAAAATTACTCTAGATGAATATTAGGTGTATAAGTAGAGCTACAAGTCTAATGTAGTGAATCAAAAGGCAAATAATATATGCTTCCATTATATTGTGCAAAAGATGGTCTAAATCATTAAAACCTTAGACAAGAAAGTGGCTACTTCTAGGAAGTGAAGTTTTGCATGAGGCTTATACTGTAGGATGATTCTTGTATATTGGCATTTCTTTTCATTAGCTTTATATCCTCTTTTATGCTACAGTGCTAATAGGCAATTTTTTTAGTTGAATTATAATTTGTTAAAGTTGTACTCCTCAAAATTTTGGTTTGATGAGCTTGTTGACAGAAGTTTTGTATAAGTGTTTTGAATTTATGCTATGTGGGAGCTATGCTTGTTTAGCATTTGTATTCCAATTGCTCTTCTGAGCTATATTTCTAAACTTGATCCAATTTTAAATAATAATTAAAAAAAAAAGACCAATGGTAGACTTTTAGATCTAGACTTATATAGTTGTCTTAGAAGTCATCGATTAGATTTTAGCATAGAAGCTAAGATATATTTTGCCTTTTCCTTTTCAGAATAGAAATTTCCATATGTATCAATGAGTTTTACTAAGCCCTATATGCAATCCAATGAAATGGATCGTCATAGGAATATTCACCAAGTTCCAAATTGTTTAATATTATAGATTGGTATCCAAAGTGATAAAAGGTGAAGAAATAGTCTTTAAAATTCAATCATAAGTCAATGGAGCAAATAGATTGAACTTAGTTTTATATTTTAATATAAAAAAGAGAATTGTGATAACAAGACACAAATATTTTTATAATAAAACATAAAGGAATAAATTTATCAATAAATTCTCTCCTCATGGTGCCTTTGTATAGATGGGGACTAAAGACATATTTTGGTGTATTGTTGAAACAAACCTTAACAAAATTTGGAGGGCACCCCATGTAATTGAGCTCTTCTTGAAGATTTTGTATAGCTATATAGTTCAATATTAGTGGGTGTTTGGAAGGATTGGCTAAATCTAAAGAAATTATCACTAAGATAGGTCAACTACCAAATTTAAGATGTGTAATAGATCCATATAGTGTTAACAGTGAGCTCAAAATTGTGTGCATTGGCTAGGTTTTATCAAGGAGAAGATAAAAGTGGCTAATAATAGGAGGATCCCTAGGGACTAGAAGGAGATGGGTCCTATTTTTTCCCTTGTATTTTAGTATAATTGTTGCTACAATTAAAATTGTGAATGTGCCTATGGCAACTCCTACCAAGCCAATGGACATTAGAGGAATTCTGATGTCCATGACAATACACATATTTTGATTAGTGAAGGAAAATATATATCATGTCTTGAGATCAATGATAGAATAAAATCAAGGAAAACTATAAACACAAAACCAAAGGCACCATAATGTGTAGGGAAAGACGTGTTTCTCTTCAGAATTTGGACAATTGCCATTGCTTTTTAGTGTTTTAAAAAAAAAATTCTATCCTACATATTATATGCTCTCAAATAATATAGAACATATTATAAATTCTTTCTAAAAAAAAAATAAGACTAAGGGTAACTACTCTTTTTGAATTGCAGAGCAATCTCAAAACATAGACATTTCTACTATTACATGTAACCAAATATATAAGAAATGTTATTGGAATGGTTAAACCTTACATAAAAATTGATAACTTGTGCACAAATTACTAAGTCTAATTCAAAATAGGACACCAATTGTGAGTGAAAGTGCACTTGATTTGTGGCTCATTATGCCAAAATTTAAGTTGAATAATTTTCTCCTACCATTAATTGGAACTACCATTGAAAAAATGAATTATGGAGAGGTGTTCCATTACTTCAACTCTTTGCAATTCTTTTCATCATCAAGATTTCATATCATGCTATACATCTCTATGAACAATGGAAACTACAAGGTTTTGGTGTTTGAGGTGTGGAGGTTTGAACTACCTATTTCAAATTTCAATAAATTATAGAAGATTGAAATGCCAAACTCTAATCTATGACCTACTTACTCTTTTTAGGAATGACCCAGTTCAGTCAGTGATCTATCATTGAGGGTAATCTTTATCCCTTTTCCCACATAATGAAAAGTGAATGAACTATCATCCAATTATCAAAAAATTGATAGAGAATATTGATGATGTGTATTTAGGGATAGGGTCAAATTTTCTATATACTTCTTTATTGAAAGTTTGGTTGGATGTGCTGAAAAAGTGATTCTAGAGTCTTAAATTTAAGCTCAAACATCTACAAAATTGTTCATACATTATGCAATACTAGTGATGATTCATTTTCTATAGATCTTTCTTCATACTTGGGGCTCCATCCCATGTTTAGTGCTAAGCTACCTAACCCATATACATTCTAGCTGAGCCTATTTTAATCTTGACATCCATCAGAGTTGAAATTCTTCATACTTGACTACAATAGATAAACAAAATCCATTGAACCTAAAATACAAGCATCTTCCTATTGGATTTATAGTCTGCACCTCACTAAGGCTTGGTATGCATGTGAGAATTTAACACCTTATGAAAATTATAGACAATACCTTGTAAATTTTATAAGATAACAATATATTCACTTTTCAATTTTTCAAACTAGGCAACTTCTACCACAAGCTTTTTAAATTGCACACCAGTATGCTAGGCTCCATGTGGGTTACAAGACAAAGCTACATCATCAGTGGAGTCTCTATCCAGTGGACATTTGACACTTCATATTAATTTGGAATAACACATTCTTGAATAAAAAGTATGTCATTATACTCATATTGATCATATCAAGTTTATGATGAATGGAGTAGCTCTATTTTCTGTTATCTCTTTTAAATATATGAGATGCTATTGAATTTTTTTGTACATGCCCATTCCATGTATGCCATGATTCATAGGTTAAATAATTCCATTACTTAGCTAGATTGAGGATTGTCTAAATTGTGAAACTTAAGAGATTGTTAAGGAACAACACATGCAATAAGTTTTACCAAAAGTAATGAAAGATCAAAAGTAGATGAAGATATGTTGGTTTTCATGGGAAGCAATCTAGGAAATATTGGGTGATAGAAAGAGGAAAATTTATTTAATTTCTTAATATATAGGTGTAAATGGAGTATAAATGGACTGAGGTCTCCAAGCATAAAGAAACTTCCTTTAGTCTTCCTCTAGACTACATGGTAGCACCCAATCTTATTAAGCTCTCTTCATAATAACTTCTAAAATTTTCCATTAAAGTCATTCCATCCAATAATAGATAGGTCCCATTTAAGTAGTTGATGTGTTGGGAATTTTTAAACAATCTCAACATTGTATCAACTGTCTAGAATTTTAACTTTTTTGAATATGATTTCATTTACTGATGTGAATATGCATTGAATCTAAAATTGAATTGAGCTTTCTACCAGCTATTATAAATTGTGATTATGATTTTTTGGGAATAAAATTTAGTAGATATGAAGAAGTTTATTTGTGTCTTCATGAAGGGTTTTTTTTTTTTTTTTGCACATGTGGAAAGAGACCTACTTTAGCTTCCCAACTCTAGTTGACTTTCTTTGTTTATCTAGTTATTGAGAATCCCAAGACTATGGAAATTGGTTTTTTTTCTAATAAAGCTATAATCATGAAGTATTGTAATTTGATCAAAGCTAGTGATTTAAGAAATGCATGCTACTAGATATAGAGAGAGAAAGGTGTTAATGTCTTTCTCTTATGAGGTGGGGTAGTGCACTAGCATCAAATAAGAGAAACAAGAAAAGGAAGCCCAATCCTAGGATATTAATGGTTACTCACTTATTTTAATTGTAGGCTATAGGAAAACAATTTTATTTTTAAATTCTATGTTGTCATCAGATTCCATTAGATTAATTTCAATAAATTCCCTTAACTACATGGATGAATTTTCATCTTCACCATTGGCTACAAGCAACTGTTCCCAAACTATTTTATCTATGTATCTACTCTGTAGAGATATCATGTTGAATTTTTTTTAATTTGGCTACTTATGGTATTTCTATCAAATGTTTTACAAATTCATTTGTAGTTTCTAATGTAATACACACAAAATATCATGAATATATGTTTTATTGATGTTTTAGTTGCATCCATGTTTTTGCAACTCTTTCTTCATTCTTATGACTTTTTACATAGGGTGTAGTAGATTTTAATAATCTTCTTCTGACCACTGAAGAAAGAACCCTTCATTCTTGCTATAACTCTTTATAATATAATTCTACACAAGCTCTGTAAAGGGACATAAACATATCTTCCTAGCTTAACATGATAAACCAATGTCAAGGTTGCCATCAATATTATCTAGCATTAGCATCTTTTTGTGCCATGGTAGCAAAAGTTCTCGTTGCTAGGAATTTCCTTTGAAAATCCAAAGGCCAAATGTAATATTTACTTTAAAGATTATAGATATATCAAGTACAAATTATTAACTACTACATTCAATCCAACAAGCACATAACCTAGAAGAAAATGGAGCCATTAAAGAAGGAACCTTATGGATTCTTGAAACATTTTGTTTCCCCTTATTAGAAATTTAGTTTTCAATCCTCTCAAATAGGAAGAATCACTTTGAATTACTTGAAAAGACCCTACAACATGATTAAAGTTTATCAAGGATTTGGTCTAGACAAGAGAATGTGAAAAAATCCAATGAAGACTCAAGAAATATGCTTATAAGTGAAGAGCTTGATAACCTCCTAAATAAAGATAATGAACTATGTTCAATGTAGATGTTGAGGATTTATTAGCTATCATGGTTTCAGAGATTGAACTATGTCCTAGAAGTATACTCTGATAGATGGGAAAGAGGGATTATTGCATTATGACAAATTCTAGAGAGTTTTTTATACAAATAAACTTTAAATGTGAATTTTTTTTAGGGTTTTAGATGGATGCCATTTGAATATAGATGCATGATTTTTTTAGGGGACTTGGATGATGTGTGCAAAGAAATGCAAGAAATATACAAACTTAAATCATTGGATAATGATGCTACAAATATAAAATGCCAATTGATAGTATTGGTTGCTTGTTTCTAGATCACGATTGTTGCATGTGAAAGCTAGTGTATCATCATATAAGGTTTAGTTATATAATGTGGGTTCCTATCCATGTCTTGGTCCTTCTTCATGTTTAAGTGCTTATTTTGTGCACATCTCCACCTTTGGAATAACTATGAAAATTGGGAAGAAATTTGGAAAGTTTGAGAGGATTTTTCTTATCACTTTTTCTATACTTTCTAATCCCTTACATTGTCATATATCTAATCTACTAATAAGTGGGCATTGAGAAATAGCTCTGCTAATGAAATATGTACAAAAAATCCCTTACATTACCATTCATCTGACCTACTAATAGGTAGACATTGAGAAATAGCTCTACTGATGAAATATGTTTAGAAAAAACTAGGTATATGAGCTCAATAATTTCTTAGGTTTGGGATAGATCTACCATTAAGGATTGGTTTGAATAACTTATTAATTTGAAAACCTTTAGATATTTGATTATAGAAATACAAATTTTGTGTGATTTAGAGAATGATTAAGAAATCAATAGAAGAATGATATAGTGTAGCACCAATGATGGTCTGTACTCATTAGTTTGCATCAATTTCAAATTACTTATTAATTTGAAAATATTTGGATATTTCATTTTGGAAATACAAGGTTTGTGTGTGTGTGTGATAGAGAATGATTATTAAGCAATCAATAGAAGAATGATTTAGTATAGCACCAGTGACAATATCTCATTAGTTTGCATCAATTTCAATTTACATAAATTATTTCCATACCTGGAGGTACTGGAAATAGTGAAAGGGATAGGTGTATTAAATATTAGTAAGTCTATTTGCTATAGTAATAGTTCATTGATGAGATTCAAATGGGAATGTTATTGATTTACCATCCTTGATAGTTTTGCTTAAAACTTAGAAAATAGAAAAACATCTACAGTTGAGAGATATATTTGTGAGAGTTCAGAGATGTCATTTTTATTTTTTCTAAGCCATGGATGAGCTTGGATTTGCACCCTATGATGGGATTCCTAGGCACATCCAGGTGGCATCTTCCTCCATCTCCATCTTCCAATTTATCTGCCTCCACATCCTACTTCCAGGGAGGGCATCGATAAGTTATTATCAACATGAATGCCTAATGAGAAATATTAAAAGCCAAATTATGATTGTCTAGACAAAATCAATTTTTTTTCCAAATAGGTTTAGTAGGAGAAGGTTGTTGGGATGCCCCTTTCTTCTTACTTATTTAATTTCTAAACAACTAAGAAAGAACCTTGAAGATAGACATTTGATGTTGTCTAGTTCCCATATAAGATCCTTTCACTACTACCTTCAAGTTGGGTTGGCTGCACTAGAAATTAATATGAGTTCTCATCATGAAGTGGTTGTAGTTGATGTTCAAGATATAAATTCAACTAGTTTTGAAGTAGAAGAATGACTAAAAATTGAAAAGTACTTGGGCTCTAATGATGAGGATGAGGAGGAGGATGGACATAATCCTACTTGCACCTCCACTACACATTAATACAGGTGTTGCTAAAGTAGAATGGCTCGATATTGAATAGTATCTTATGTTTGATGAGGAGGAAGGACATAATCCCTCTCTACCTACACCTCCATCTCCACTACAACTTATAAGTGTTGCTAAATCAGCTATAGTTAGTGATATAAATTTGAGTTTCTATTCCACAATTTGTATAAATATTTCAACACATTGATTATACATCAATATCCATTACACTTACCTATACACATACCCAAATACTATCACTAATATAGTCAAATACAAAGGACATCCCATCTAATATCATTTTTGCAATAGAGACTAGTTTGGCATTAATCAAGCATCCACTAGAATACATTTTCATATAGCGAAAAGCTCAAGTATTGGCTTTTATACAAGAAAGAATGGTTGAGTGGATTGTCAAGGGGATTTAAATTCTAAAAATAGTACATAATGTAGTAAAGAAATGGGAAGAAAAAATCTCTTCAAGTAACATCCCAAGCAATAGAATAAATTCACTTCATTTCCCTTAAAACTATCCAAACTTGGGCAATAGGCTCCACTCACTCTACTACTTCACCAGATCAAATCGAGCAAAATACATGACATTATTCCCCAAACTAGTGGCCATATGGTTACTTTTGCTTAGCTCCATCCTATGTGCGTCAACACCATTTTTTACCAAGGCACCATGCTTAACAACTAGAAAACCCTAGGCTTGAAACCCTCGAGAGGCAAGAGCGCAAAGAGAACAACAATAGCCTTTGGTCACATAGCTTGCTCCTTTTTCCCTGCCACTTAAATATCCCACATTCCTCCAACATGATCATAGTATTTGAAGCCACTAGAAATTTGCATGACAACATACAAAGCTCCTCTTTGCATATGCATTTGTATTTTCTACCCTTGCTCATACCTTTAGTACTAGTTCTTGCACTCAAGTAAGGTACAAGAGTACAATCGATAGGGTTAAGAGTTGAAACATCTTCATAGATAGATCTTTTATTGATGTCAGTGGATTAGTGCATGCTATTGTTTACTCTACTACTATCTTAGGAATAAGATTCTAGAAAGCAAAAAATTGTAGGGACCTATGATGAAAAATAGAGAGGGGCCTATGTAAAGTGCATCACCACAATGGATAAGATAGAAAATACCAAAAATAATGTGGCTAAGCTTCAAAGGGGAATTTCTAGCATTGCTACCAATTATATCCTTCCTGCTTCTCAATAACCCTTCTGATATTATTTTGTATTTCTTCCTAAAAAAACTAGGTATACACTTTTGATATTATTTTGTATTTCTACCTACAATAACTAGGTATATAGTAGTAGAGCTAGATAACAACGGGTTGGAGAAATCTCAGAATCTACAACATCTACAACAATGGCTCTACTCAACCATTTTCATTTGTATTTTCCCATTTAGAGAATGTTTATTTCTTTTCTTGAAATGATTTATATCTCAATGTGAATAATTCAAATTTCCTCTGTTAAAAAGATGTTGAGTGAGTTGGTAAATTGGATTTACACCTACATTCTACAATCATTTTTTATATGCAATAGGTAAGAATATGCAACTTCTTTACAATCGCATCCATGATTCTTGACCTAATGTAACATTTCTTAAGGAAAAGTTATAGTACTTTCTAATTTTTTGTTTATGAAACCATACTATTCATATCTACCTACTAACCATGCCAATCTAGATGAAACTAAATATTAACAATTTGTGTTACTCCTCTATGCTATTGTATTACTTAATAAACCCATTTCTAGCAAAGATGTTGAATGTATACTTGAAACCAACGTATGCAAAATAAAATTTAACCCAAGTGAAATTGAGTTTCATAGCTGTAAGTTGCATTCATCTAAAAGAATTGAAGGACTCATTGCATAGCTAGTTGTGATTATATCCTAAAAATATCTATTTGTGTCAATAGACAAGTGTGTTGCAATGGCTTCAAGCTTCAATTTGTTTGTCTCCATTGAGGTCTTTTCGAGGACTTTTGTGACAAGAACATTTTTGTATCCATTTTGACTGATTTCTAAGGAAAAGAACAAGACATCAGATCCTAAAATGAATGCCTATGCATTAAGGTATGAGCATTACGATATGAGATGAATGCACTAATTTTTGTTACATTATGTGCAGGCTATTATAGAACAATGAAATATCAAGTCCACTTCCTGAAGAATTTTTTTAAGGCTCTCCATATTTTATTTGTCATTTGAGTGCATTTTATGGTGGTTTTGTTTTAGTATTTAACTTGTATGCTCCATTTTTAGATATTTGTCCCAGAATAATCTATGTGGGTCGGTACCCATGACTCATGCTCAAACTATCATGCACAAAAAATATTCCCTCTTATGCTATGTGTGAATTATGTTTCACACATGAATGCATTTTTGCATTAAAATATAACTGATATTTAGATTGAAGTGTTGATTCTGGGATTTAGGTGTTTGGAATTTGCCAAGATCAAAGGAAATCCTCTGTTATTTGGAGGTAATGTACAAAATTTTCTTGAGGAGTTTCCAACACCCATGGTTTTCATAGTGAATTCATGAGAAGGTGAGGCTATTTTTGCTTCTTCAATCTTTTTTAGTTTTATTTGATTTCCTTAGCTAAATAGCTCTTTTATAGGTATGGTACTAGCTAGAGACTCTAGAAAACATAAGGTGGTAGTCACATTCAATGTAAGTCTAGGCTTCTTATATTTAATGGGTTTTGGAGTTTGGCTTTTCTTATGGTGGAGACAAAGACACAATCAGTAGGTTTTCTTACTTGGGAAAGATCTTATAGGAGACAAATGCTCGCACATTAACTTTGGTCCCAATGAATTTTCCTTCAACACTTTGAGGTTATCCTTTCCATAACAATCCACCATGCTGGACTAATCCTTCCCACACTCAAAAGATTTTTGTTTAGGTTGCCCTTTACCTCTCTAGACAGTCTCAAAGCTTGACCATAGCACTTGAGAATTGCATGGGGTAGATTTTAGTTGTGAAATCCTCTAAATTAGTACTAATGAATCTGTATAGAGGAAATTCCCAAATTTTCTCTGATTAATAAATACACTATGTAAACAAACTTTTATTGAATTAAATAATTTCTCTCTTAATGCAATAATGTTTGGATTTTCTCTCATTAAACATGCTAAACAAAAATTTGTGATAGAATCAAAATATTGAGCACTAATTTCAGACTTTCTTCATTGTGAACCCTCAAATATATTTTGATTTAAACAAATATAGACACTTAGTTAGGTACTTTCATGGGATTTACATGTCTCTAAGTAAGAAAATAGTAATTAAACTACTAATTTTGAAAAAATAATCAATAATGGGATAGAATTGAAGAAATCTAGACAAAGAACAAAGTTATCACGACATGAAATTCAAAAAGCCACTTACTAAATAAAAATTATCGCACAATTTTTTAAAAATTGAGCTAGACTTACTATAAATCTGTTTTAATCCCTCTACATGGGATTTTTTGATGAGCCACAAGAAAATTTGAGGTGCCATATAGCCATTAAAAATCAAATTCTTAGGATATAATAAATTCATCCTGTTGGTGTTTGAAAATGTTACCCATTTCCAATTACCCTAATGAGAACAAAATGCATCTAGGGGCAGCTAACTCCCATTATCAACACATCCATTCAGACACCAGGCTAACTATAAGGCTATACTCCTTCTGCACTTTAGGCTCTGCAAAACCTAGGCGGGTGAACCTATAGATTCCTTATATGGTACCAGTTATCAAAGCATACACTGAATCTAATACAAAGCAGATAGAAACCCTTATTTCTCCTAATAACTTATGAAATAACATATATCTATAGTAGCTAGATGCAAAATAATGAAATTCATAAGCTGAATGAGGGCATTTTGTTTATAGCTCTTCAACATGAAAGGGAAATTCATTTGATTAAAGATGTTGATCCAACAAAACCTCAAATATGCAACAGTATAACCAGTGATCCTATAACAGATCAGTGACTAATCCATTGGGCAATTCCATGAATTCAAAACATACATCTATGACATCAAGACGTATCTCATATACCCAGACATCAGATCTATCCAACCACCTTGTGATTCAGACATCAGTGTTCATTTAGCTCTCATTCTAACAAAATATCCTTCTCAAATAACCAGTAACCTTGTTTAAACATATCGAGCATTTACTTGGCCCTTTTGTCCAACAAAAAAATACATCAAACATACAACCTAAAAGGGATGCAAATGGGTCTCAAATATTTGTTCCAAAACCACTTAAGACTTACAGATTGCTGAGACAGGAGACAAGAACCAGAACAAAACTAGTGAAATTGTTGCTCATACGTATTTATTTCCTTGAAACTATACATTCAGATGCATAAAATTAAAACATGAAACAACCTAATATCTCAGAACTATCTATATTATCTCTACAAATACTATTCACATGAGAGTTCTGATGAAGAAAATGGTGTCACAGTCATGGAAACATGTCAAAATACTAGAACCAATGGTCTCACAGTGCAAAAACTGGAAACCCTAATGGTATCACAGCAATGAACTCTTTCTTCCTAGAAACTAGAACCCACTAGTTTCTCAGTAACAAAAACTGGAACCTTTACCAAGTATCAGAGAAAGAAAGATATAGACAAGAAAGAAAACTTGGATCTAATCTTTACTTGACAAGTGTCCACTTGAAAATCAATCCTATGCAACTGAATAACCTCTTTCTTCTTTCTACCATTGATCTGATTTCTGTTTCATCATTTTTTTTGCAACTAATTTGCAAATGTCTATTTCTCGATGATGAAAACTTGCTGAGTCACTAAAATATCTAATTTACCTTATGAAAAGCTGGTGAACTCCCTAAATAATTGACTTAAACATGACCCCAACTACATTTTCACTATATGCTACTGATATTCAGGTCATTTACTTTGACAAAAAAAATCAAACTAAACTTCTTGGTCTAAAAATGCTTGCAATTCAGGTACCTGATAGAAAACCTTGTGTAGCTCAAACTAATTGATACCTGTGCAAAAACTGACACCAAAATCAAAAAATTTGTCTTCTCCCGATTTCAACGATATATAACATTTCCTATTTTGGCTTCCAAAAATCCACTGAAAGTCATTTTGAAAAATAGTCCTCTGCTATAACTATCAGGTCTGCAACCCATTTAGTTTTAAATTTTTTGAAAAATTTAAAATTTTCTAAAGTTAAAACTTTGGAAAAATGCCCTTTTGAAAATTAAAATTTCTGACGTGCATTTTTGCTTGAGAAAGAAATAAAAAAAAGAAATTTTATGACTTTCATATTTTTCCTTGGCTTTTAAATCCAAGGTCAAACCTCTGTTGATCAAGCACCATGTGGCACTTTGTAATTGGCTCACCATCTACACTTCTGCCACATCATCAAATGATAGGACCCGCCACCACATGGCACATCCCATCTTGCCTGCATTATTTATCGGGTGAGCATCTCCATTTTGCGGGCATGCATCATTCGTCAAATGCTGCCACATGGTAGCATCTTATGCCTCTATCTTGACTACTTGTTCTTGCCACATCATCATCTGTGGGACTCGCAATGCCACATGGCACCCAGGTGCATCCCTTTATTTTTTAACGTCCCCGTAACTCCATTTTGCTGGCATGCGCTAACCCTTGGCTCATGACACTTGGCACAATCTGGTGCTTCTATCGCCACATCAGCGCACTCGTTTCTTTGTGTAAAATTTAGCACTAGCTCAAAATTTGATGTTATCTGGCCAGCCACGGGCCCCACCTCCTAACCTGCGGCTTCTCAAAAGCCTCTGCCTTCAATTCACAATGTTTGTTGTGTTCATTTCTATTTGAAGTGTTAAAAATATATTTTCCTAGCCAATGTGGGATAATGGCCTGTGACAGCTTTTCCCTTCGTTCTGCACTTGCTTGCATAATCTATTGACAACAACTTTTGATGCTTGCTCTGCCATGGGCTCTCATATCCCATGTTCAATGGTGTCTTGCTTATGCTTGTCACTGTCTTCTTGGTGCAATCAGTGGCTTCCCTATTTTAACATGCTTGCTAGCTCCTTTTTCAATTGTGTGGAGCTACTTTCAAAAATGCATGACTGTTCTTCTGTATCTTGCGTGGGACCTTTTTTATGCCCTTGCCTGAGGTGTGAGCTGCTTCTTCCCCATTTTTGGTTTTAGCATGAACTTTTTCCTAACAGCATGCCCTGCCTTGACTAGGACTGAGAGCTCTTTTATATTGCTGCTAGGCTTTCTAACATCTGCAACTGTCTTTGCAAAGAAGCTCCCTTTATTGGCGCTAACTGTCTTCATCTATGGGCCTATGTTTATGGCATGGATTCCTTGTTTGTGCTGCTCTTTATACTTTGACTGCATTTTTTAAGTATGTTGTAAACTCTCTGCTTCCATGCCATGGGGTGCTATTAATAAAAAATAATGCTCTCTTTTTAATTGCATGTTATGCTTCTTGAAAAACTCCCCTCCTATGTACCCATCCACAGGTTGCTCTCCTAGTGATTTCCCACTTGTTGCGTGAAAATTGGTAAAACACTTTCATTGCTTATGGCTTTATGCTATTGTTAATTGCTTACATTCAAATGGTGTATTGTGGGAAAAGATAAGCCTATTGAGGCACCTACCAAAGCCTCCTTTAATCCAAACCTTCTACTCTTCATTCAGTGGCTACCCTAGGCTCCTTGCTTCTATGTGGATCTCCTTTTAATATGATTGAAATGCTTTGGCAAACTATATCTACTCCATAGTTTGATCATAAAATTAAATTAGATCAAAGCATATCCAAAAGAAAATTATTTAACATTTATAATTTGTGAGACCTATTTGACTTCTCCCTTGCTGCTCACGGCTTTAAGATGAGGGCTACTTTATTTAATTTACATAATGTTCCTGTGCCTGTAGAATTTAGTCGGACTCCAAAGCGAGGCCGGCTAAAAAATTTTGCCTTTCAAACAACTGGCATCCTCATACTTATCCCATGGCTCCATTGCAATGACTTGCCAAATCTTGTCTCATGACGAATTCCAAGTCAAAAGATATTGACCGTCAAAGTTGCCTTCTCGGATTTATCTGCAAGCAAACACGTCAGAAACCAATAAACTGGGTTTGGACTCGGCTCAAAAAACTGGACAAATGAACACTTGGGAAGACGAAAATTGGGGCATTGATTCTCTGTCATGAGGACATTATGGATCTACGATTTAGGGTCATGAAAAATAACAGGGCGCAAATGGCGGATGTTCAAAGTAGGCTACTTAGAATTTTGCAATTGGACATGCTGACAGAAAGCAATTTTTGTGAATGGAATTGACCTAGAAAAGCAAGCATATGGATTCGTCAAGTTCTAAAAACTAGCACACTTGTAGTATTTTTAGTGGATAATACAAGGGAACAAACCGTTTGATCTTTCCAATCATGAATTTCAAGTTATAACGTCACGAACAGGGGTACTGATAAATTTGTAAATGCTAACACTAGTATAACTTCAAAATTTCCATTTTGAATCGCATTTGAAAACTGATCAAACAGATTTGTCAAGAGCTGAAACTCGAAACATGACAAGTCTCTGATGTCTACAATGCAATGCAAAAGGAATTTTCTCCTTTGGATCAACTGGTCAAAAGTTATTGCACGTCAAACAGGGCTTCCTAGAATTAGGTGCAAAGTGCAAAAGCATGAAAACAGTAACTGACCAACTTTGAGGGATTCAAAACCTATTCAAACAGACTCAAAATGACTTGAAATCTGAAACATAGGTTCTCAAGTATGGATATTAGATACTCCCAAAGCAGTGAATCAAAAAACCTTTCTGGGTGTGAGATATTCAATGGAAAACACAGCCTCCTATCATTGTTTGACACTTAGGTGAAAATGCAAAATTGATACTAGCTCAAACAGAACTTTGCCAAATGACTCAAAAACTCAATTTAACTTCACAAAATGCTTAGGCATGCTGAATGAAAGATGCTAGAAGCATTAAACACCCTAGGGGTTTCAAATGGATAGCTGGGTACAACCAAGCACATATGCATTTTAAAAGCGTTTAAGGGCTTGATTTTTTCAATGGTGCTCAAAATCGGGAAGGCAATTTTGAGCGCCAACACATCCCATATTCATTGCTTAAACAAACATTTTTGAAATGAGATGTATTAGAATACATTGTAATTCCTGAAACAACTACATTTGGAGAGTGTCTGAGAATGTAGGCAACTGCATAGTAGTTAAAACCCTAGTAAAAGGAGAATGGAGAAATACCAATTTGGCACTAGCCAAGCAGTGTCACAAATTTAGACCTCTTCTCCAATCCATCATTGTCCACTTCTTGTGTCATTTGTAGCCAATAGTGCAAGCATTATCAAAAAGGGCATTGTGGTGAATTACTTAGTCAAACAAAATAGAAAGTAATGACTTGTGGTCTTTTTCTTGGCTACGAACGAGCTTACACTTCACCTAGGTGCTCACTCATGTGGTAATTAGGTCTATAGCAAGCCCTTGCAAGTGGTGAAGCTCAGGGAATCCTAGCAGTCAACATAAACAAGTGTATGAGGAAATGCATTACCCATGAATGAATGGAAATTTTTTTTTTTATTGGCGAATGAATGATATTTTTTTTGTTATAACATTGAGTTGGTCAAAATTTAACTTGAGAACACATAGGTTGGTCAAAATTTTGACCAAATTGGCCATAGAATTTTAATTTTTGACCAACACAAGAATGAAACGAGAAAAAAAGAAGGAATTATAGCTTTGGTCAAAAAATTTGGTAGAAAATCAAGTGCAAATATACTAGTGCTTAATCACATCAAACATAGGAAACATAAAGATAAAATAGACACACACACCATATACATACAAGCATGGGGTAAGTACCATAATAATCATAGTCAAACATCAAATGCTTAGATAAAATAATGCATCATTATGAATATGAAGTAATCAACATTAAAGTGTCATCTGACATTTCTATGAAAGAAATCACATTTATTAACTACAAATCATTAAAGCATTATCAATGCACTAGTAGCCATAATCATTAAACAACACATGAAATATAGTCAACTAAGTAATCATCATTGATATATCTCCAGTCCAAGTTATGAACTAATATCCTTAAAACTAACACATCCATGAAATAGGCATAAAAGAGTTTGGTAACTGTAATGGAAAAGAAAACTATAGGTGGGCACTAAAGAGGATTAATTGGGCCTATAAAGTCTAAACCCCATTGATGGAAAGGAGCTTTAATTATTACTAGCCTAAGAGGTAAGGCATCTACATGAGGTTTACCAATAAACATCTTGCATTTTTCACAATTAGCCACCCACTTGTATGCATCTCTAGACATACTAGGCCAATAATAACACTATCTCAAAATTTTGAATGCAATGACAGTGCTAGAAAAATTTCCTCCACATGCTTCATAATGAAAAGATCTTAACAACTTCACCTGATGTTCTTTATCCACACATCTCAAAAATGTTCCATCAATAGCTCTTTTATACAAGATATATCATGGATTACATATTTCAAGTCTTTAGTTTTTAGATATCTCATTTTCTTAGTAGTCAATCCATCAAGACATTCACCATATGTTAGAAAATAAGCAATATTTGGGAACCAGGGATCTTGAAGACTTACCATAAGAACTTTTAGAGTATCTTTTTCTTTGCTTTGTTAATCCTCTACTAAGGCTTTATAGAGTGCACTTCCTCTTACAAGTTTGGTTGGTTTTATTTGTATACCATATTCTTGAACTTTGGCTATCTACACTCCTCTATTATTGCAACCAACATCTTGTTGTGTCAAAATAAATTTTACTGCAGGATATGGCATATATATTATTAAATGAGAATGTGACACATAAACTCTGAAATTATTGAGGGCCCTCACCACTACATATGGATGTTTTTGCATTTGAGAATATCTCAGTTCTTGATTTTTCAATGGTATACTGATGAAAGCTATTGAGGCTTATTTTTTCTCTTTATTTTCTTGCATCAATATGGCTAGGATAGTATGTTTTGAAGGATATTAGTAAATGATGAACTCTTTGATGTAATTAGGATAAACAAGTAGAGGGGCTTTAGCAATGACATCCTTGATATCTTCAAAAGGCCATTTTCAAACATCACTCCATTTTAAAGTTTTATTATTTTTCATCATATCAACTATACATTTAACTATTTTAGGAAAATTAGGAACAAATCTTCTCAAGAAATTTACCTAGCCAAAGAAGGACAACACTCCTATTTTGCTCAATGGTAAACTTAATTGTTGAATATCTTTAACTCTATTTGGGTCAATCTTCACTCCTTCTTGAGATATAATATAACCAAGAACTTTCCTTCATTAAGGGAGATACCATGCTCTTTACATCTTTGTAACACCTTTTCTAGATCCTTGATATGATCTTTTCTCCTTTTCGAAATAATTGTCAAATCATTAAGATATATGCCAATAATTCTATATTTCAAACCTTCAAAAGAAAAATTAATTCCAAGTTGAAAAGTTTCTTTTGCATTGATTAAGCCAAAAGACATTCTATTGTATGGAAATGTACCACATACTATGGTAAATGTAGTTTTGAACTAATCTGATTGATTAATTCATATTTGATTATATCCTGAAAATCCATCCAACATGGACATCATCTCTTATCTTCCAACAATCTATAAAAGATGATCCATATTAGGGAGAGAAAAATTTTCCTTTAGTGAGGCTTGATTTATGTTTATGAAATCTACACAAATTTTTATTTCTCTATTTTTTTCCCTTACTGGCACAATATTAACCACTCAAATGGAATGATGAATAGGGTATATAATCATGGCTTATAACATTTTGTCAATTTCCTTGAAGATTTCCCCTTCAACTAGAGGATTATAATTTCTCTACTTCTGCTTGAATGATGTTGCATCTGGTTTAAGAGGAATTTCATATTTGAAATTTGCATAGATTAAATTCCTTAGGTATTCATAACTCCAAGCAAATGCATCTTGAAATTCAATGAGAAATTTTGTTATTTCTACTCTCTCTCTTGGTGTGCAACACTTTCCTATGTTTATCATCTTGGGGTTCACTTCCATCCCTATGCTGATTCCATAATATTCACCACTTATCTTTCCCTTCTTACCTCTTTCTCTCTTTATATATGCATCATGCCTATCAAAGAGTTTCTCTAAAGAGATTAAATGAGGTGGAATCTTATTACCTTTCAATTAAAACACATCAAATCATGTCTTCTTTTCATCTTTTTCCACTAAATCACCACCTTTTACATTAGTGCTTCCTTCAAAATAAAAACATTCAAAAGATCTTCCCCTTCAATGAATTTGAGTATCTATTTTTTATCTTCAAATACTTTTCATGACTCCTCATTATCAGGGACATTAGGTCTAAATAGAACTTCTAGTTTATAGATTTCATTTTTGAAATCATGGTGTGGTAAGAGTAATAATACAAAGACTGCCAAAGAATCAACTCTTGAATTGAATTCTCTAAGCACTGATGTAATTTATAAGGCATCAAAACCCTAAATTTCATCCCACACCTTACTACAATATTTTCTTTATCTTGAACTCTTCACTATATATTGATTCTTGACTTATCTTACTACCAACTCCGCATCTCCTTGTGCTTTAGGCATCTTGACTCCTTTTTTTTTTTTCTATCATTGTACCAAGGAGGAGAGCTTCATATTTTTCATTATTATTAGTGTTTAATAAATCCAACTTATAAGCATAATAAGTCTTTTCTCCATTAGGTGATATTAACACTACACCTGCACCTAAACTAGCATTTATACAACTACAATCAAATTCTAGGGTCCATAATTGATCACCTTTATTTGTTTATTATTCTTCTAAGATCCCAAGGGTACTATAGAACAAAATATAATTACTAAAATACATTTCATGATACAAGATTTGAGATCTAGGATCATCTAATTTCAAAACAATGAATTTTTCTCTCTTCTGCTTCTAGCTTAACCTTTTTGTTTCCAACTTGTATAGTGGCACTAAACCAATCTAATTTTATTTCTCCCCACATGTCTTTGCAAAACCTTCTACTAAAAAACATTCCATAGCTTGTAGAGATGTTTACTACTAGCTATAATGGTAAGTTTTAATCTCTTAGAGGGGTAAGTAGTAGGGGCAACTTGAGCATCTTTAATCTATCCTAGCAATGGAACTTGTTTGGCATCCATTGAGTAGCATCTACCAAAAGTTTTAGTCAATGGATGACCTAAATCTCTTTCCATAGAGGTAGGGATCACATTATCAGAGGCTCTTAAATCTATGATGCAATTACTCAATCTATTTGCATTGATGAACAAAGAAATATGAAAAGGATCTGGCCTTTTGGGAAGGTAGCTAAAATAATAGATTCTTCTTCTTCTTGAAATAGTCTAGGAATTGAAAAATATTCATTATCAAAAGAAGCTCCACTAGTGCTAGCCTTATTATGATGTTCAATATTGGCATTAATATTAGCATGATTTGTTTCTTTACTATTGCAATTATCAACTAGTCTTTACAATTGACCAAGATTAGATTTCAAATAATCCAATGGAGATATCTAAATCCTTGTTCCTTTACAATATTGCACTATGTCAAAGGAATTAGTAGAATTACCCTTATACTCCTTTTTTGAAGATGAAATTTCCATGCCATTGTCTTTATTAACTTCAATTGATGGTGCATTATTCTTGACATGAACTGAATTGTTGTTCTAATTTCTATTTTTCTGACCTCTAGTAATTATTGTTAATTGAGGCACTTTTAGAGTATCAAAATAGTCACCTCCTATTTCAAAATCTGATTCATACTCCAAGAAATAATTTTTAGAGTCACCATTAGGAGCATAATCATCCTTACATCTAAGATATTTAATTGTTTGTTCTTTTTTATCCACCATATGTCCCTATCTAGTCATATAAGCCCTTGTATCTCCATCATGATCTACTCTTAAGTCAAAAGAACACATATTTTGTCTTTTTGGGGAAAGTTCAATTTCTAAGCCCTATTGAATAGGTGGTTTTTGCAATTTTTTACCTTCATTTGTATTTCTATAACTTTCCTGATTAGTTTGATAAGTACATCTATAGATTCATCTCTTCAATAAAATGAGCACAATTTTTGAAGCATGGCTTTTGTAGTATTGGAAGTACTAGCTATATTTCCCACAATTACAAATTGAAACTCTATTTTCCACTTACCAGAGGCTATCATGTCATCCTCCATCTCCATAACTAGTGTTTGAGAAGCTTGCAAGTTAGCTACATTTTCTCTTCTAATTTGGTATCCTAGATCAAGTGGCATTGAGCTAATGTATAATTTTTTCTTATTATCATCGGTAGGTGCACTTGTAGCCAAAATTCTTTTGATAAGGTTATTGAATTTTTCATTGAAATCTCTCATAGAAATTGAGGTTTCTTTCTTTATTTGTGCCAATTGTAATAACAAGGTTTATGCATCTTTTGTGCATTTGTATCTCTCCTCAAACCTTTGTTTCATGGTGTTCAAATTTGTGATGCATCTTATAGGTAGGTCTTGGAAGCATTCAACATCATTCTCCACCAATGTATTAACAAACATCCTGACTGACACATCCTCATGTTGAGGATTTACTACACCATAAGCCTTATGGAAAGCACTCAAGTGTTGTTCTATAGGAGTAGAGCCATCTTCCATTAAATATTATAATTTTTTACTTGATGCTCTTGGTAGAACATTACTAGCCCTGAAGGAAAGAGGACCAATAGCATTTCCCCATGGTTGTACCATAACTGCTACTACTATATTTTAATTTTTCTAAAAGGTAATAGAGAGTTGAAGTGTTGCACCAATCAATAGTAAAGCATCAAAAGTAGGAGGAATGAAATTTTTGACAACTAGAGGAGCATAAGATTGAATTCTCTATGTTCTATTAGGAGGAACAACTATAGATGTCATGCCAACATTTACATGGCAAAACAGAACAAATTTTTTTCAAGGCATAACAAGATATAGAAACTTACAAAAAAGAGACCACACAATCACACCTTTTGGCAATTACATGGAACTAATTGCAACACACTACATTATGATGAATTCTCATAATAAGGTGGAGTTCATTTCTCCATTTCAACACAAACAATAAAGGTCTTCTTCTATGCAAGAATGAATTTCATGAACATCAAGCTTCCAAACTCTTCAAGTGAATACTTGCAAAAAAGAAGAGAGACAAAATGGAACCATGGAGGCTCACCTCCCAACCTAGGCCTCAAGGAGGCCACCCACTGAGCTTAGGGAAACAAGGCATGAATAGTGGCATACTACATAATTTACATGCCATGCATATACACAACAATATGACAAGATTTTACATAGCTTTCATTCACATTATACAAATCTTCTCAATATCAAAATTCCCTTTTGGGGAAACCTATATCTTCCGTTCTACATACATCCTTATACCTCCCAAGATGCAAGTGAGCAAGATAATTCACATCACATTGAGCATATACAACCACCTCCACACAAGGGAGTATTCCTCAACTACATTTGTGAGCCCAACTAACCCTTTCACCCAAGCATCTCTTCCCTCCCAAGGGTGAGTGATGCTTCACACCCATTTTACAAAGCACATAACATGAAACAAGCAAAATCAAAGAAAGATTCACACAAACTTCTTACATGCAACACACGAACAAGATCTTTCCCCACAACCGCAACTGCAATACACCAAAATTTCATCATGAAATGAAGAACACCATATCTATTCTACAAAATGAAGAACTTCATGGATCATGGGTACCAACTTCCCTCCAAGCAAAGGCAATGAATAGTTGTAGAAGACCTCCTTCCTCTTCCTTCAAACCCTACTTGTCTCCAAAGATAGAGAGTGGCTAAGTGAGTTTCCAATTTAGCCATCCTCTATATATCCTTCTCATTTTCGGATTCAATAAAGAATGTCATTTTCATGGGGTCTCCTAGGTCTACTACACACCCTAGATGTTATTAATAGCCCCCTAACCTATATTACTAAAATGGGTAAGGTTAATTTTGTCACAATTCCACCCTAGAGATGCTTTATGGCCCTCCTAATGCTAGGTAATTCAATTTTCAAGTTTTTTCCCAAGGTGATCACCTTGTCTTTTTACTAAGGCAATAAATCAAATTTATTAATTGAGGCATTTAACATAGAATAAGGTAGCCACATGATCCATCAATGAAGAACATTTTATTTCACATAACGAGCACAATTTTCAAGTGACACACACAAAATGCACTAAAACATTACACATGACATGTTCAAAATCTATGCATGAAACACATACCACACACATACATCTCACATTTACAAAATGAACACATCATAATGAGGTTTGTGAATCTTACGAAGATTCACCTTGGCAGAGTCATTTAACATGTGGCTATACCTTGTTTCCCCATTAAATTCTATGGTTCCTCTTCTTGCACATCAAACTCGAGCATTAGTAGTCCAAGGAGTTAATAAGCATATACAACATGAGTGCACATAATAATAATATCCATATTAACATAATTCAAATTATATATCCTTTCCTAATCCTTCAATTATTCCACTTGAAATGTTAAGCTATCAAAATTGCATGTCATAAGCATCAAAATCAAATTTAATATTCATCCATACACTAAAAATCTTTAGAAACAATTTAACATTTTGCATTACATACAAATCTGATAATATCATTTCATAAAATTGCACCCAAATATGTTCAAACATTTCCTATACAATAATAGGTTCTTTGTGTGTATAACAATGTAAGACACTACTAAATTATCAAATCCATAGATAAGGCAAATACACTATCCATCTAAAACTGCCAAAAATATCAAGGTCCCAAATAACAAAATGTAAACAAAACATCCAGGCTATAATAGGTTGGGGTGAGGCCTCACAATAGATAAAAGAGTATCTTGAAGTTTTTGGTTATAAGTTCCCTTGCACGTGTTCTTCCTCTTCTACAAAGGTCTTCTAGGATAGGAAAGTTAGCCTTCTTGAGCTCTTCATATATTAAGTCAATCTTTCATTTCTCCTTGTCACTCCTAATATATTTGAAATCCAGAGTGTATCAAATGGTGTTTTTCAAAATTATCTTACTAGTCCTCAACATTGAATTTTCTACACTTCTTTAATAGGTTGAGTCTATAAACTAGTATAAAGTTCCTATGGAAACCACCTGAATAGAAAAGAGTATGTAAACTAGTATAAAGTTCCTATGGAAACCACCTAAATAGCACAAGTCTTTTCTTGCAACTCAAATATATATACTTTGAGTGTAACTAATTATGAAGGGAAATTCTTCAGAACTTCCATTTGAATTCTCCTTAGTAGAGTCACCAAAAACTATTTGTTAACAGTTTGTCCGTCCTTTTCACTTGGCTTTACCTTGAGTCTAGATGTCCAAAATGTGAGGAACAAAAGGATTCTCACCAACAAATGGGTTAGTGTATATATTCTATTACTACCCTCTGAATTGATAAGGTACACCTCCCTATGATTTGCAATGATGTACAATGAATATGTTTTTATGAGATCAAAAGTCTTAACATTATAAGCTCTTAACCTAAGAGTAGTAAAGGATAACCAAATTATTTGTAAGCATAAACAATTTAGGCAAGATAGATTTGGACAACCTATCACACCCAATGGAATGACTACAATAGATTATCATAAGATTCCCAACTCTTACTTTTTAATCTAAATGTAGTGTTAATCATCTAAATGCAAGGAGAAATGGAAGAAAGAGATGTACATGAGGGAAAATGGAATTGCTTTGACTACAAAAACTTAATGAAATTTAATTCAACAAGTTACTAATAGATTCATACACATCTATCTCTGAAATTGCAATGAAACTTTTTAACATAAAACAAAATGAAAAAAAGAGGACGTAGAATCATATATGAGGAAAGTAAATGGAATCACTTTCAATACAAGCATCAAAATGAAATGCAATCCACTTGGTTATCATAGGTTCACATACAATTTTCCTTCAAAATTTTATGTAGAAATAATCTAAGAATGGGCAACAAAACATGACTAGTAAATACAAAGTAAATGGAATTACAGATGCATTAACCATCAAGTTTGTTGACCTTTGTATTATCAAATGATGTGACACTTATAGTCTATTTTTATCATTTCTAAATTTTGTCCGTCATCTAATAAAGAAGAAAATATGGAAATATCCAATTTATATTGTGATATTAGCACATGCTATCTCTTCTATTGATGATTATGAATCAGAGATATTCTTGAAAATAATCCATGAGTTTTCAACATCTGGAAATATTTAGAAAACCCTATAAAAACACTATTTTGTTTATCTTCTATTGTTTCATGCCAAACACATATTTTTCATATTCTAACAATCACCACATTTTCAAATTTTGACCATTGATTTTATATCAAAGATCATGATTTAGTTGTTGAGACTTTTCTTTATTTTTTCTACCATGGGTCCCTCTTGTCACTTTTTTGCTAAGACTAATTTCTAGCATCTTTCCATAGAGAGATAGCAAGAAGCATTGATCTTTTAAGATCTAATGAGACTTGAAAAAGTGACCCACCTCTATCACTACTAGGTAATATATCTATTCATAGTACGCCAATTTGGAACCAATTTACCTTTCACAGCTCACAAACTAAACTTGGTCTCACAATTCCACACATCAAATCATCACTATGTCATATAGAATAATGATTAAAAACTTAATATAGCAACATAGTGACATCCATGGATCTCTTTTTGATCCAATAGTGATAACAAAATGATGTTAGGTCTCTTTGTTTCACATTTTGAGTCCCTCTTTCCAACTAGGCACACCATGGTGAACAGGTGGCATCATTTCACTATGTAAAGGATCTGACATGGACTTGATTTTCCTCATTGGCACCTCATGACTAGACTTTGATTTTTTTTTGTGAAATTTGATTACCCACAAGACACATGCCTTCATGTGACTATGTTGCATGAATTAATGATCAAGCATCTTTATATAGCAACATAATGACCTATGCAGATCCTCTTTGATTTGATAATCAATGTGATGCATTTAACTTCATTTGAGTGGGATCCAATATGACAGGTAAGCATCTAACTATTTAGCTAGCCAATAGCATACATTCTTTCTAGTGGGACTCAAAATTGAAGCCCTGATTTTGAGTACCACTAAAAAATCAAGCCCTATAAGAACTTTTTAATGCAGATGTACCCACCTATACGTTAAAGACATACTAGGTGTTTAATGTTTCTAACACCTTGAATTCAGTATGTCAACTTTTCTTATGAAGATAAATTCCTATTCCAAGCTATTATTTGAAGTCCCTTGAGCAATGTTCAAATCTACATTTTTTCTTATGTCAAACAGTGATAGGAGGTTGTATTTGCATTTGAATATCTTGCACCTAGTAATGTTTCATGACTCACCACTTTGGTAGTTTTTAGTGTCCATACCACAAAACCTATGTTTTAGATTTCAAGTTATTTTGAATACATTTGACTAGGGCTTGAATCCCTCAAAATTGGTCATTTATTTTTGTCATGCTAATGTGAAACATTTATAATTCTAGGAGACCCTATTTGACTTGTTATAATTTTGACCCAGCTGACCAAAATGAAAAAATTCCTTTTGTACTGCATTTTAGAGGTCAAAGGCTTACCATGTTTTTTATTTGAGCTTATGAGGAATCTGTTTGATTAGTTTTCAAATGTGATTCCAAATGCAATTTGTGATGTTTTACTAGTGTCAAGAAGTGTAGATTAGTTGGTACCCCTATTTGTGATGTCATAACTCTAGATGCATTATAGGTGAGATCAAATGGATTATGCCATTGTATTGTACTCCAAAAATACTTTAAGTATGCCAATTTTCAAGCCTTGACAAGTCCATCTGCACACTTTCCCAAGTCCATTCTGTTTGAAAAAAATTCTTTTCTGCCAGTGCTTCCAATCATGCAAATTTGAGTAGCTTAATTTGACCATTTGCCAAATGCGTCTACTTATTTTTCATGAGCCCTAATTGTAGATTTTTACTCTCATCATGATAGTGAACTAATGCCCCAATTTCCATTTTCCCAAGTGTCAATTTACCCCATTTTCAAAGCCAAATTTGAATGTGTTTTGTGGTTTTCTGACATGTTTTATTGTAGGCAGTTCTAAGAGGGAAAATTTGATAGTCAATATCTTTTGACTAGGAATATTTCATGAGATGAGATTCAACATGGTGAAATTATGCAGAATAGAAAATCAATATTATTGATTTCAGAGCTCGGTTAGGTGTTTGGGTCAGTTTTCAAGGATATTCAAAGGACCTTCTTGACATGAAGTTGGCAATCTATAGACAGGTGTGAAATGAGTTTTTAATGATCAATTAGTGATCAAATTTGATTTCATTCTATTTGAGATGATCAGTGGATCAATTTGCATATCAGTTATTTGAAAACAATTTCTTTTTGGCCGAACCCACTTTTGGGGGCTAACTAAATCTCACCTAATTGATAAAAAGTGATGGGTTTGACAAAGTGTAGTGGTAATCACTCTCTAATTTCATGAATCTTTCCATGGAAGTGAATTTTGAAGGGAAGGGGCATAAAATAGTTTCCAATTACTATAAGAGCACCAATCATAAGTTCACACAATAAGAACTTCCTACCTGTAGACCTCTTTTGACTTCCTGATGGATCATAACAATATTGATGCTGGATGGTGTTATCTTCATTCCCATTGGAGTTGGTGCTCTTCTTGCTTCTTGGAGTATGGTTGAAATTATGCATAGAGATGATACTGAATGCATTCTAGAGAATTATCAACTCAACAAGCTAGCCTATATTCAAAATGATTCAATTCCCAAATATTGCTCTGTAGTCTTAAAGGTTGAAAAACATATGAATGCTCCAATTTATATATATTACCAACTTGATCATTCTTATAAAAACCATCGGTGATATGTAAAAAGAAAAATCAACAACCAACTATTGCATGGTCTACAAGATAACAACACTATTAGTTATTGTAACCTTAAAATTAAATCAAATGGTGTGCCAATAGTACCCTATGGCCTCATAGCTTAGAACTTATTTAATGATACCTATAGATTCTTTTCTTGAGAATATTGAACTACAAGTCAACAAAACAAACATAGCTTGGGAAAGTGATTTGGAAGAAAAAAAATGAAATGAATAGGTAGCTGGAAGACAAGACTCCAGGGCCAATCTATAATTCACAAACACCACTATGGCTCCAATGGTGGTAGCCAACTTTAGAGAAAAATGATGAAATGTGATAAAAGCAGATGAAAGGAAATAGATTCTAACATAGATGCCAAGTTCCTCATTTATCACAACATCTCTGCTCAAAATGCCATCATCTCAGGGCCGAGCTTTTTAGAGGAAGGAACATTAATCATCAAATATTGAGTTGTGTAAAGGATGGATACATCATTTTACAGCTTAAGGTACCTTGCAAAGACTTCTACTAAACTTGGTAGTTTCTTTTCATTTTCATCTTCTGTATATATTATCACTCCAAACTTTAAGTGATCAAGAAGATCTTATTGTGTGAATGTGTATATCATTTCTCCCAACCTTTAGAAATTTGTATGGAAGAATTGAGCTACATCTTGAAGCTAATGATTATATTATGGTAGCGATTCAAAATAACTATAATACATATAGCTTTGGTGGAAGGAAAGGTTTGGTACTTTCCATAGCAAGCTGGCTTGGTGGTGAAAATGATACTCTAAGTAAAGCCTATGAATTGTAATATTTTGAATCAAGGCTTAAATATGTCCTCACCTTATTATTTTGAACATGAACCTAAGATGGGGGAAACCGCAAAGGGCTAGCCTCAAAGCTTGAGCAAGAAGACTACCATAGTAGTAGCAAAGCAATGTTGAAGGATGTCCATGCATGCATTTGGGAATTGGCTTGAAATTTGTCTTCAAAAAATGCATCAATATTATGAAAGGTATGTCATTTTGAAGAAGGCTAGAGCAAAGGCTTGCCACCATTAATGCCTTTTATTTTCTAGTTCCAAGTTCATAGTAAAAGACAAAAGGAACGAAAAATAATTGTCCCACATTCACTGGGTGGGTGAATTTTAAAGTGTTTTAATACTAAAATACACAATAGGTCAAATGTGTTAAAGACATGGCCTTTTTGAAAGGCTGTAGTCTAATGTGGTGGGACTTGTGCATGCTGGACAGCTAGAGGTGATGAGAGTAAATTTTGAACAAATATGCCGAAGAATGCTGATGTGGCATTGAGTGACCAAATGCATGGGATTGTGCTAGGTGGTGAACCTAACAACAAGCACATTGACACTCCTCAAAGTTGTATGGAGGATAAGTAATGTGGGAATGCACCTGGGAACCACATGGTAGTGGGCCTAGGTTGGAGGTGAGGTGGTGTACCTAGTCAATAAATGACATGACAGCATAGGCGAACCAAAAGATGACAAGTGTTAGAGAGACTTTCAATGTGGTGCAAATCTTGAGGTGCTAACATGGTGTAGTGTGCTACATGTTGTGAAGGTGCATTCTGACATGCGATGTGGTAGCTATTGACCATGCATGTGGGAAAGCACATAGCTAACATATGGCAGTGGGCCTTGGTCAGTGATGATGTAGTAATCTAAGTGGTGAGATGATGTGGCACAGTGATGTGTCAAAGGAGTAGTCTAAGAACCAATCAAAGGGTGACATGTGGTAGCCTAGGCAAAGGGTGTTTGACCCAAAATTCATGGGTAGGGCCAAAAATTTGAAAATAAAAAATGATTTTAAAGAAGAGTATGTATAATTTTTTTAATTCAAAACTATATATAATATAAATTTTTGACTTAGGAAAAAATTTTAATTTTTCGATAAAAATTTAAAATGAAAGTTCAGAGAAAGAACCATAGCAAGAGGTACATTTTTTAAATTAAGATTTTTGTAGTTTTTGGTAAGCAAATATAGGCATATTATATAGTGCTGAAACTGGGAGATGATGAAATTTCCATTTCTAGAGTTTGTTTTTGCATAGGTGGTCTCTAGTTCAAGTTATAGGAAGAAATGTAAAATTTGGGCCATCTCAATAAAATTGTTAAAAATTGGAAATATAGTTATAGGCTTGGTAAAAAAACATGGTAAAAGGTCTACTGGGTTAGTTTCGAGGATATTATGCCATTCTGGTAAAATTTGGCCCCGATTTTTTATTTTTAGAATATTATGAATTTAGATGTGATGAATTTTAGGGATTGAAGTTGGGGTCATGATTGAAGGGCTTTTCATCATTCAACAAAGATATTTCCAAGTTTGTTATAGGATAGTGATGAAAACTAAATATGATCAAATGGGTAGAAAGATGAAAGAGGTTTTACAATAGCAGATGATGGAATTTCAAGTGGGCACATGTCATCTTCATATCAAATCTAGGAATTGTCTCCTTCTGTATCTTTCTTTCTCTCATCCATTGTGTTGGTTCTATTTTTGGAGAAAAAATTGCTCACTATTGTGATACCATCTGTGTTCCAATATTGAATTTTCTCAGATTTGTGAAACTAGGGTTCCAATCTTGATGTGTTCTCATCACTATGACACCACATTCTTTAGCATATTTTCTCTTGTATGATAGAAATATTGAAGATAATAGAGAACTTTTAAATTTATTAATTATTTTTATGTTTTCATTTCATGCATTTGAATGTATTTTTTCAAAGAAATGAATACAAATGAGCAAGAATTTCTTTAGTTTCATTCTGATTCTAATCTCCTATCTTTGTAATCTACAGTCTTATATGGTTTACGAACAAAGAACTGAGACTCATTTGCATCCCTTTAAGGTTATATGTCAAATATGTTTTTCTTTTGGAACAAAGGGCAAAGTAAATGCTTGATGTGTTTGATAGGATTGTTGGTTATTTTGAGAAGGACAATTCATAAGAATGAGGTCTTTATGAGCACTGATCTTTGGTTCACAAAGTGATTAGATAGATCTGATAATTTAGTGCATGAAATATGTTAGTGATATCATAGATGTATGTGTTTGATTCATGTAATTTCCCAATAGATAAGGCACTAATCAGCTATAGGATCATTTTTTCTTACTACTGCATATTTGGGATTTTGTTGATATTCAACATCATTAATCAAATGTCTTTCCCTTTCATGTTGAAGAGTTGAAAAGGATTTCCTCACTCAACTTGAAAATTTTATAGATTTGCAATTTGCTATTGTACATCTTTTTTATTGCATAAGTATAGGAGATTAAGGGTTTTATGTACTTTGTTAGATTCAAGAATATGTTTCGGCACTAGTACCATATAAATTGAATTTGAGGTCCACTCGCCTAGGTTTTGCAAAGCCTAAAGTAGAAAAAGGGTCTAGCCTTATAATTTTCCTAGTGTTTGAAATGATATGTTGAACATGGGAGTTAGTTGCCCATAGATTTATCTTGTTCTCATCGGGGTAATTTGAAACCATGTTGTTTCAAAACACCAACAATTTCATTCAATTGACTTTTTAGCTTGGTGATATGGATGATTATACATGTTTTGATTTGTTGAATTGATTTTCAAATTCACCACCTTTGACCATGTTTCTTTTCCATTTCTATATTTATTTGGTTCTTCTACACATGAATTCAACTAATCTTCTTATAGTTCATTCTCACAATGTGTCTATTATCTTCAAGCTTAGTCTTCACTATTCCTCTACTATATTTTTTCTGTATATGCTGATGATTTCTATATTTTACCTGCATTATGTCTTTAATGGAATACTTGATAAAAAAATTAGGGTTTGTTACAGATTTGTAGGAATTCTTTCATGAAAAATTTCTTTTCAAATTGAATCTTTACCTTTAACATGATTAGGAAAAATAAAATATGAATTAGCAAAAATATCCAAACCTTCTTCTCATCAAGGAATTGTATAACAAACCCTCCAAACCCTAATCACCTAGCTTTGGACTTATACATTGGTCACATGATTTCCCACATTAGGTTAGCTCAAAGGAATGATGAGAAGAAAGATCATCCTATAGGAAATCTAGACTCGGAATGATTACTTTGACATTCGCCTTGACTCAAAACCTTAAAGAAAAAGATATGAATTGAAACTTGGGAAATGCGTAGCTACCCTCTTTGGAACTATCCTAACTCCATATTTAGATACCAAATGGCCCAAAAGATTTTCTTCACTCATCCTAAATGCACACTTTTTTGAGTTGAAAGAAACACCATTTTCCAAAGCCCTCATAAAAATCATTTTGAGATGTCTATAGTAATGTTGTTCATTCTTGAAGTAGACAATCAAATGATCCTAATATAGCACTATGAATTTGTCTATCAAATGAGCAAAACCCACATCCATAGATCTCTACAAGGTTGCCCCAGCATTAGCAAGTTCAAATTTTATTCTTGCATATACATACATATCTCATAGAGTAGTGAAAGAATGTTTATATTGCTTAGCCTCATCTACCAACACTTGATTATAACTAGAAAATCCATCCATCACAGACATCAGTTCAGAGTCGGTTACTCTTTACAACATAGCTTCCATATTTTATAGTCCATAGTTATCCATTAGAGATGAAATATTTAAATTTATGAAGTCCACACATAATATAATATCTCTATTCCTTTTTATGGTAGAAACTAAATTGTATATCCATGTAGAATTAATGGCTAATAGGCTTTATGGTACCCTTCTCTCTAAGCTCCATTAAGTAATTATGCATTTTAGGTGATAAAGTGAGATTTATTGGTCTCTAATTTTGTCTAAAAGGCTTCAAATTTTATTTATGAGTAATGACATGCTTGAAGATATGTTCTCTATAAGCCTTTAAATCATCAAATGGCCATGCGAAGACACAAGTGTATTTCCTCATTAACTTAATCAAAGACTTTCTTATAGAAGGAGATAACTTATTACTTATGTACACCTTCTTATGAGCCTCACTAGTATCCAAATTTATTTCCTCCAACACCTCTTTTAGTTTATCCTTAACATCTAATTTTTCTTTATCATGATTATCAAAGATACTTTCCAAAAGAACAAAACCCTTTGGAACTTTTTTCAATTTTCAACCGTATGACCTCATTTCTAAAAATAGTATATTTCCCATCTATGGTTTCTAAAAGTTCATTCAAATTCAACTCCTAACCATGGTACTCAACTTTATAGTTAAGAAAATTTAGAATATATAAATCATCCTCAAACACTTCTAAACTTTTAATTTTATCAGTTGATTGAAGGTTTGGTTTGTACCTCAACCTTGGAAACTCTTGCAAACGTTATATCATCAGGTGTGGTGGATACATTTGGTAACAAGTATACCATCTTGTTATTTGTTCATTCCATCCATGTAGTCCCAAAAGTATCAAAATATTCAATTTCATCCTAGATAGAATTCCTATACTACATTAACCTTTTATGCTTTGAAGGAAATGATATCTTAACCTATGACACTACTAGCTCATAATCAAAAATTACATACAAAAACTTTATGCCATGTTTTGCCACCAATTTTAGACCTAAATGAAGTGTTTCATATTATACAATAGTATTTGTGAATGTAAAGTTCAAAGTTAATGAATATCTAAAAGTTTTCTTTACTAGTGAAATAATTCCTACTCTAGCACCAACTCCTTCTTTTGAACTTTCACCATCAAAATACATAGTCAACAAATCTATTGGAAATATTATGAATGACTAAGTTACTAAGAGGGGAGAGGTGAAATAGTAATACATAAAATTTGAACTTTAATTATCAATTAACCCTTTACATATATTCTGATCTAATTGCATGCATGAGAAACTGAAAACATGAAATACACAATACTTTAACACAAAAGATTTGGTGACCCAAAAACCTTCCAAATATAAAGTAAAATTGGGGTGGGGATGATACCCACAAGCTTTAGTATTGTAGTATAAAATTGGCTAGTTAATACCTACAATGATCACTTTTGATAATTTTACCTATTAGGAGCAATAAGGACTGGTATATCCACCTTGTTAAAGGATTTACAAACATACAATGAAGTATGCACTTAGTAAAGAGATTCCATTGAGTGTACAAATCACCTTACTATGATAGATGAATCTTTGCTACTCCTTATACTGTTGTAGCCTTTGTAATTTTCTCTTGTTATTGTTTTGATTATATTATTACAAATTACACACTTTGGATGTGATACAATATATTACATATATACCAATCCAATTACAAAATTACAAAGTCAACCACACTACAAGTTTACACAAATATTACAAAGTTGGCTCAAATGTAGAAACTTAGGTTTTGAAGACTGACTTGGTGAGGTTTTGATACTTGGCATCCACTATCAATGCTCAACATCATTATGCACTCAGTTGACATAGAAGCTTGGTCCATGATGATGAATTCCAAGTAGTTTTAAACTTGGTCTACACTAGTGACTTGGTAAATATTGTGAAATTTGACATATAAATTAAGTCATTCAATTCACATTAAATGGCTCAATCAATGCACTCACTACAAGCTCGGTATAAACTGAGTCACTTGGTTAACATTGAGTAGCTCAATTAACATTAGATTCACATCACATCAACTAAAAACTTGGTAAGCACTAGACAACTTGGTTTGCATTAATAAACTTAGCATAAACTAAGATGTACATTTTACACTACTGATATTTATCATAGTAGTAACTATTTGGCACAAATTGAAATCTATCCAAAGGACTCAGTAGCAACTATAGAACTTGGTAACAACTAAAATATTTGATTAAAATTGTTAACTATACAATAAGCTTGATAGATGCTTACAATCTAAATAAGTGTATGTCACTAATAAAAAAATTGACTATTATGTCAAAAATCTCCCCCTTTGGCATTAGTGACAAAAAATTATCAGTCAAAACTTAATTTAGAAAGTTCCTAAATACCTTTATCCATCACCTTGTGATTCCAACTTAGCAGAGTAAACTATTTTTGAGAAAAAAATTTCAAAATTGGTTTTGTAAGAGATATATTTTTGTACATGGCAATGCTCCTCTGTAGTATAATATACAATATACTATAGATCTGATATGTGCATCTAAATACATCTTCTCTCCATATCTTCTTACATATTTCTCCTCCATTTTCTTTACAAATTTTTACATCTTCTCCCCCTTTTTTACATCAATGCCAAAGATTTATACTATATATTTACATAGTAATGCCAAAATGTGACAAAAAAATCTAAATGTACCTTTAGGATAAGTGCCAAAGTCTTGTCCCAATTTCCTTGCAAGACTTTGCATGAGTGCAATGCAATCTGCACTTCTACTGACCATTCAATCATGTGGTTTACAATGGAGTAGTTATTATCATGGATGAGTGTTTTATAATATGTAATGTACTTTTGTAGTGCATCCATGTTGGGGAGAATCATGTTCTGAATGTCTATCAATGTAGATCTGATTCTTGCCTCATCTATGAGCAATTCTTCCTGCATATCTATTAGAAGTTTGATCTTATTAAAATGGGTAGAGCTTGAACTCAGGTCTAGTTGCAACTATTGTGCACTTTTCATAAGATCCTCATCAATCTTAGACAATTTTTCTTTTATTTCCTTTGTAAAAATTGAAATATCACATAATTTACCAAAAGGTAAAGATACACTTGTGCAAGAGTTTCTAGAGAGCCCAAAATAGTAGATAGTTCTACTTGGTGAATGGCAATTTGTTGAGCAATAAGTTCCAAAACTTTATTCTCAAAATTTTCTCAGCTTTCTTCAATAACTTGTCCTATCCATCTAAATCTTCATTATATTTATGGACTACCTTTTCCAACTGATACAAAATTGGTTGAGAAGTATCAACCTCTATACCTAGAGCCTCCGCTAGAATATTCTTAGCATTCTCAATGATTTTAAATTCCTTATTTTTTCCTCTCTAAGTCTTTGCTACTTGGCTTTTTTTGTAGTAGTTCTCCAAAGGTTCGCATCTGATCAAGGGTTAGATTTGAGATGTCCCATTTAGGAATGACAATCTCCTTATCAATATTTATATCTTCCTTATTTTCTTTACCTTTACCCAAAACTTTTGTGCTCAGTTGAGGCTTGGTCTCAACTATCCTTGCACTTATTGCTTGTATATTAGGAATGGAAACAATTGTAAAAATGGTATGACTCACTACAAAAACTGATATTGCACTCATTAAAATACAAGTAGTACAAATATCTAATGTATCCAAAACTAATGTAGAGGGAAGAGTCTACACCTTGGTAGATGAAGTGTTTGATACTTCAATCAATGTAGTACTGAGCTGGACCAATGCAATGATCGATTGAGTTCTTGTGCTTTTGGTGCTGGTCACAATCAATTCTATTGAGGTTGTCTTTGGGCTTGATGTTATTAATATTTTTTTAAGAGAATGAGGAAGTGAGGCTATGACTACTGCAGAAATATTTATTAGGTTGGTCACCTTTTTTTCTTATGCATCTTCCTCTATAGTTTCTTGTCCTTGTTCCTCTTCATCCTCTTCATTATCAAAATGAGTTACCTCTTCATTATCTTTCTCTTCATCTTTATCTTCATTATCATGATCATCCTTATCATCACTTATACTGACAACAAAATCCCTAGGTTTGTGAAGAAGATATACATTCTTCCATGTGTTTGTAGTTTTCTTCACAACATGCTCAATGTCATTTAACAATACAAGGCAGGTGTTGAATCTCAAGGTTAACTTTTCTTCATTTTTCTTCAAAGATTCCATCACCTTCTTATCAGTTAAGGTTGGCATAAGTTGCCTTAGGGATTTCTGATATAAATCTTTTGCAATTTGTTTAGCAAATAACCATCTTTGTTTAATCATATCCATAAAAATACTAGGAATCTAAAGTGCAAGCTAATCAGGTGAGTATTTCCACTTACCCATCTTGTATATGACCAAGTCTTCAATTTTTTTTCTCTTCTTCAAACCTGATTTCATATTTTAGTGCCTTGAAGTTTGTAATCCTAGAACATGATTCCATATCTTTCAATCCATCTTGGAAGGTGAGTGGAGGTTTTCTAAAGATTATGTCTCCTCCTTCCTTGTATGATTTCTTCATTAATGCCCTTCTTATGAATATAACAGTGGATGTCTTGAAAGGTTTGGTAATCATTACCTTACCCTTCTTCTTCAGTGGCTCATCTTCCTTTGATTTTTCTTGATCCTCTATTTCTTCATCTTCACCTTTTCCCTCAATCAATAGGATAGGGGTGCTAGCTTTCAACTTGGCAATCCTCTTCTTACCTTTGTTAACTACCTGATGGAAGCCTCATTATATGTGCAAAAATAGGTTGCTTTAGGATAAACTAGCACATTTATCAATGCCTCAATTACATCTTTTGTTTCATCAATATTGACCTCATATCCTAGAGGTTTTACCCATGCAATTATTGGCCTAACTACATAAATGTACACTTTGTCACTATCAACCATGAAACAAATATCATCTTTGTAATTCTCAACTAGTTTCCTTGGAATATTGTATCTTTTATCCATTTTCTCCTTAAATACATCAAAATAATTGTCCATAATACTTGTATAATTCTTTCCCATTTTAGCAATGTACTCATTTTATATGAGCAATGTTAGTATGCTAATAGAAACCAAATTTAAATAAAGCTTCTACAAACTAAACAAAACTCATAAACTTCAAGATAGACTAAGATGAGCTCTTAATTGAGAATATGAGCCATTAATGGACTCTCTCAATAAGAAGCTCTCTTGTTGAGTGGCTTTGTCTAAATAGATAAGATGTATGCTCAAGCTTATGCTTCAAAAATGGCTTCAAATGGAGTTGGAATTTTGGGTGTGAGTGTATGGTTTAGATGTAAAATGGCTTCTTAAAATGGCATTATGACTTTACTTCATGTTTTGTGTTATTTTGCAAAGGGGAAGGATCCAATTTATAGGCAAGAGGCTTGAGGGTTTGAGGGCTAAGATGAAAAGATGGGGAAAAGCTCTTGGAGGTCTCAGATTGCATGACAGGAGAGCACATGGATTGTGCTTCCTTGTAGCCAATCAGAGAGTGACACATGTCACAGGGTGAGAGGATGGAAGAAAGGGGAAGGATGAGTTAACAAAGGAGGCTCAAGGGATAAAATCTTCATAAAGACCCTCATAATGGCTTGTAAGAGAAATAAAAGGGCTTGGAAGAGTCATTTATGGTCTAGTGGGCTTCATAAAATTTTATGGTTGGGATATTTTGAAGGAGATGAGAGGAATTTTGACTTGGGCTTGATTAGGAAGGTTTTAAGCTTGCTTAGGATTGTGCAAATGATTAGAGGATGGATTAGGATGGTTTAGGATTAGCTTAGGGATAGGCAAGTGGATGGCATTTAATGAGGGTGGGTGAAGGAGGAGATATTTGTTAACTTTGGCTTGGGTTAGTAAGTCTTAACCCATGTTTAGGGAATGTGACAAGGTTAGGAGGGGATTAGGATTAAGTTTAAAGACATCTTCTAGAAGATTCTAGACTTTGGATGAGGATAAAGACTTTCTAGAATATTCTAGAACTTCCTAGGATGAGGATGAAGACTTTCTAGAAGAGTCTAGAACTTCTTAGGATGAGGATAAATTAGATTTTTAGGAAATAAATAAAGTTTTATTTATTTAAAGGGTTTGGGTTGAGGAGATATTTATTAAAACTTTTTTAATAAACATAAGGATTAATGTTTAATCTTAATTAAATATTTTGAGTTGGGATTAGAGGTAGGAAATGATGGGATTAGCCTTTAATCAAAATTAAAGAAGGATTAGAAGATTTTGGAAGAGGTTAGTGGTCTTAAGGAAATTGGCCAAGTTTTGGGCAAAAAATAAATTTTTTATTTATTTTGAGTTTTTTGGTCAATTTATTAATTAAATAATTAATAAATAAAGAAATAATGTTTAAATAAGATTTAAACATTTTTGGGAGAAATTTATTAATTAAATATTTTTAATTAAGATAAAGGGATTTAATGGCATAAAAATAAATTAACTAATTAAATAATTAATTAATTAATAAATGATGATGTCATCAAGAATTTTTCAGAAAATAAAAATACTTTATTTTCTAAAGGTTTTTAGGTGTCTACATTTTGCCCCTCTTTGATGTGATGTTGCAAGTGGCATGGCATCAGAGATAAGAAAATAAGATGTCAAAGGCTAGAGTAGAAGAGGAGAGAATGGACTGCAAGATGCCCCCTCAAGAAGGTGACGAGGAGAGAAAGAGAGGTTTGACGACTTTTTGAAAAGTACAAGAATCCAAGATGAGCAAGAAGACTCAGATTGGCTTAAAAGAAGAGGTTTAGTTAGCTCAAACTCTCACTACAGGCGAATGATAAAGGAGAATCAGAGGCACAAGAGGAAGCAAGCTTAAGATCTCAGGGATTGTAGAGGATGAAGGAGTGGAGCACTATAAAAGGAATCTAGGATGGGGAGATGGATGAGCGGACTAAAAAGTTGATGCAACAAGATTTCAAACAGTCAGATTGGTGGAAGATGGGTTTCAGAGATCCCTAGGACTAGGATTGTGGATCTCAAAAGATGAGGCTTGGTGGATTGATTTGGATTGGTGGATCCCGAAGACTAGGATTGTGGATCCCTAAAGCTAAAGGTGAGGACTGATTCAAAGAGATATTGATGCATAAGCTAGGGTAGGAGAGACAGATGCTGGATATGGATGGGGGATAATGGAGATGAAGGAAAACCATTGAATCTTTTTGAGCGGAGGGATACTTCAAAGAGAAGTACCACCATGTAGTTGAGCACTAGATTTGCTATAGGACTATTGGTTAATTGCCAAGGTTACCAAGAACATCAAGGACCTTTCACCAACTGTCCAGAGGATTGACAGAATAACTCAAAACAAACACGCAAGGATTGCCCCAGCATCACACATGAATCTCGAAAGAATCAGAGTGGAACTGACACTGGGTAACCCACAAGCAGAAAAGAAAAACAAACAAAAGACTTGATCAAGACCTTACGCCCAAAATGCCACATTCGCAGTATACCATGATATGGAAGATCATGGAAAATTTGAGGAGGGAACAAAAGGATTGTTTGGAAAAGATACTTCAAGACCCAAAAGGGAAGATTCCAAATCAAAAGAAAGTGAAAATCCAAAAGAGAAACATTTGCCAACGAGATGGGTAGGATGAGGTACTAATGGACCAAGATCAGACATGAGGAAAGCTATATCCTACAAGGATCTATTGGAGAGCACCTAAGCTGGTGGATCTAGATGAGTGATATGTCTAGCAAGCTCAACTAAGAAGGATAACACTTTGGTGACAAGAGATCTAGCTAAAGGATTCATTGGGATAGCTAACCAAGGGTTGTGCAATGTGTGCAAGATGTTGAGCAAGGATGATCTGACACGAAAACTAGATAGATACAATGGTACTAAGCTAAAGAGGATGTACAAGTTGATGTACCAAGATATGTTACAAATGTACAAGGTTGTTCATGTTTGGGTTTTGTGAGATGGAAATGTTTGTGAAGGGTGGGATGTCTGCAATAGTTGATAGGTAGATAGGTAGATGGTTTACAAAAAGCTTAAGTGAAAATCAGATTCTTTGTGTGCATGTGATAGGATACAAGCTAGGATACAAGATTATTTACAAGTTGGAATATGGTACAAGCTTTGGACACGATTTGGATATACAAGGTATGATACAAGGGATGATACAAGATTTACAAGCTAAGGTACAAGATTTACAAGTTGTACATGAGGTATTTACAAGCTCCAATAGATTTTGGATATTTAGTTGGAACACCAAGGGAACAAGAAGGTGTTTTATGGGATGGTGGGTAAATGAATGAGGGATAGGATAGTGATAGATAATGGATTAGTCTTAGTACACAAGGTGCCTGAATTACCAAGTTTTCACCAAGGTACCTATCCAAGGCACTTGAATTGCCAAGTTCTCACCATTGGACACTTATTTCTCTTTACTATTTTATTTTTTTTATTTTTTTCAAAAGTTGGGTATACCAAGGATTTTCATGCATAGAAATTCTTGAGATGAATGATGTTAGTAGGATCATTCAAGAGTTCTCCTTCGGGTGTAGATAGTTGATGGGCTCCAGAGCCAAAGGATGCAGTGACAACATAAGGACCAAGCCATGTAGGTTCAAACTTGCCTTTTTTTTCTTGATCTGCTTGGACTTTCATATTTTCTTTGAGGACCATGTCACCTAGCTAAAAGTGTCGTGGAAGCACCTTCTTGTTGAAATTCCTTTTGAGATGAGTTTGATAGACTGTGAGATGATCATAGGCTTGTTGTCACTTCTCGTCTAAGAGATCTAGCTAGGTGAGCTAAGCTACTATGTATTCTTCATCTGATATTTTCCCTTGCAAAGATATGCACAAGGAGGGAAGTTCAACCTCTATAGTTAGTACTGCTTCAGCACCATAGACTAGGGAGTATGGAGTTGTGCCTGTGGATGTATGAAAGGAGGTTAGATAGGCCCATAGGGCTAGATTTATTTGTAGGTGCCAATTGCGAACGAAATCATTGACAAATTTCTTTAGGATTTTGAGGAGGGTTTTGTTAGTTGCCTCTGCCTAGCCATTACCTTGTGGGAAATATGGGCTAGAAAAGTGGTGATGGATGTGGAGGGAAGTGCATAATTCTTCCATGTTGAGATTTTCAAAGTTACCTCCGTGGTCGGTGAAGATGGTGGATGGGATGCCGAAGCAGAAAACAATGTGGTACAAGATGAACTTGGAGACCTAAACTCCTGTAGCTGGGACTAGGGGGACTACTTCCACCCATTTAGTGAAATAGTATGTAGCTATTATTATCCATTTATGTCCATCAGATTAGAGGGGTGTGATAGTTCCAACTAGATCAAGGCCCCAACAAGCGAAAGGCCAAGGTGGTGCAATAGGTTGTAGATCCTGTGCTAGAGCGTGCACAAGATTTGCATGCTGCTGACATGGGAGACACTTTCTAACAAAGTCATAAGAGTCTTCTTCAATGGTAGACCAATAGTAGCTTTCTCTAAGGATTTTTTGCGCTAGGACAATACCACTCGTCTGGGCACCGCAAAGTCCAGAGTGTACTTCTTTTAACACCATCACAACCTCATTTTGGTCTAAACATCAAGAGAGAGTATTGTGATAACCTCGACAATATAGGGTATTGGCTATGATAACATAGCAGGAGGATTTTTGGATGAGGTTCTGGCATTGGGTATGTGTGAGGTGAGGGGATATGATACCATCATTAAGGTAAGCATGAATCTCATGGTACCAAGGGGATTGGGGACCAACCAAGATACAAACACGGTTTGAATCCTCATTCACATAGGTGGGTGTGAGGAGTTGCTCCATGAAAAACTCATACTGTGTAGCTACTTGGGGAATTTCCAAGAGTGTACCTATAGTAGCCATAGCATCTACTATTTTGTTCTATATTCGAGGCACTTGTGTAAACTGAAGCCTTGTAAAATGCTGGGTTAGCTGATCAACTAGCTCTTTGTAGGGTAATAGCTTTTCATCTTTGGTTTGATATTCATTTAGGGCTTGCTTGATGATGAGCTGAGAATTGCCAAAGATTTGTAACTTAGTAATGTTCCATTCTACAGCTATCTTTAATCCTGCTATGAGGGCCTCATATTCAGCTATATTGTTGGTGCTAGGGAATTGTAGCTTGAAGTCTTTTGGAATGTAATCTCCTTGAGGTGTGACCAAAAATATTTTTGCCCCTAATCCATGAGATGTGTATGAGCCATCAAAATAAAGTTTCCATGGGGGCTGTTCTTCAATTAGATAGATATGCTCATCTAGAAATTCTATGATCAACGGATAAGCATCTATTAGAGGTGCATCAGCTAGGTGATCTTCTATAGATTTCCCTTTGATTTCCTTTCTGTCCACATACTAGATGTCAAATTTGCTAAGGAGCATAACCCATTTGGCCAAACAGCCTGTAAGTGTTGTTCTAGAGAGCATATACTTGAGAGGGTCAATCTTGGAGACTAGTTGGATGGTATGACTTAGCATGTAGTGGCGAAGCTTTTGAGTTGAGAAAAAAACTACCAAACAAGCTTTTTCCATAGGAGTGTAATTGAGTTCATAACCAACTAGGATTCTACTGATGTAGTAGATGGATCTTTCTCTGTTGTAGTCATTGAGATGTGCTAGAAGTTCCCCTAGAGTAGTAGGTGTTGCTGATATGTACAGAATCAAGGGATGACCAGGAACTGGTGGAACAAAGATAGGGGGATTGATGAGATACTGCTTGAGATGGTTGAAGTTGCACTAACATAAAGGATCCCACTTGAAGTTCTCATCCTTCTTCAATAAATGTGAAAATGGTGTACACTTATCTGCAAGCTGGGAGATGAAGCATCGAACAGATTGAAGCTTTCCCTGAAGAGAATGAAGCTGTTGCAGTGTCTGGGGAGGAGGCATGTCTAAGATAGCTTTGACCTTCTTGGGGTTGATCTCTATACCTCATTTAGAAACTATAAAGCCTAGAAGCTTGCCAGATGTGACCCCAAAGACACATTTCTTGGGATTCAACATGAGATGATATTTGGCTAACCTATCAAAGACTTTCTCTAGGTCAGCAAGATGATCCATGAAGGCATGAGACTTGACCAAGATATCATCCACATAATCCTCCAAAATGCTATGGATGAGATCATGAAAAATGGTTGTCATAGCTCTTTGATAGGTAGCCCCAGCATTCTTTAGGCCAAAAGGCATCATGTTGTAGCAAAAGGTTCCCCAAGGGGTAGTGAATGTTGTTTTATGATGATCCTCTTCTGCAATATTGATTTGATTATACCCAAAAAATCCATCCATGAGGGACAAAATTTCATGTCTAGCTGTAAGATCTACAATCATATCTATGTTGGGCAAGGGAAAATCATCTTTTGGACAAGCTTTGTTAAGATCTCTGAAATTAGTGTAGATTTTGATGTCACCAGAGGGTTTAGTGATGGGGACCATGTTGGAGATCCACTCTGAGTAGTCGATAGGTCGAATAACCTTAGCAGCTAACATTCTTTCTAATTTAGCTTTGACCAATAATGCCACCTTGGGGTGCATTTTTCTAAGCTTTTGTCTGATGGGCTTGATCTTTGGATCGATTGCAATAAGATGAACTACAAGCTTTGGATCAAGTCCTGGCATGTCCTGATATGACCATGCAAATTGGCCAATGTTCTCTCTTAAGACCTCAAAGAGGAGATCAACTTGGTCTTGTGATAGGGATGCAGCAATATGAACAAGTTTGGGGATCTCTGAAGAACCAATGTTGACTTCTCAAGTATCCTCAATTAGAATAGAAGACACCTCTGGTCAATTATCTTGAGGAGGCAATGCTAAATCTTCATGTTCTGCTTGTGGCTCTAGATTTTCTTGCTAAGGGGTTCTCTTCGCTGCCATAGCTAGTCTCATATTCACCTTAGTTCCAATTTTGGGTGTATCAGAACTAGGTTGGGGATTTTCTCCAAAATACCCCTTGGGATCTAGCTTGTAGATATAGGTAGAATCTGGCTTTGTTTTCTTATGAGGAGTTTTGGCTCCCATGAATCTCAGAAGTGCTTCCTCTGATGTGAACTCATCAATGTATATGATGCTTGGTTGGTCCTAATCTATGAGTTGTGAATGGGCGAGTGGTAGGTCAATGAGGTGGATGGATAGTTCTTGGAGAACAGAGTCTCCGAGGGAGATTTGGTCTAGGATATCATCGTAGGCTCTCTTTTCAACTTCCTCAGGAATGTCTTCAATTTTGACAAGGTCACGGTGAATGTTCAAAAATTTTTGACCATTTGTATTGGTGCCTCCAGTTGTGGGTATGCCAAAGCCAAGACCTGACTTTGATTCCCACTTGTGTGCATCAATGGGGCACTACATGCCTCTTTCTTCTGGTCCTAGACCACCACCTTGATAGTTCCATTTGTCAGTGATGAGCTTATGTTCTTAGGGATACTTCTGGCTAAAGTGATCAAGGCGTGCTTGATTTCTTTGAGGTGCATCCTTATGTAACCAATTGTTGATATCTAGAGTGAGCTCCTCATGAAGAGGGATTTTCGAGGATACAAAGGTTGTTGGGCCAAACTGTTTGTATCGAGGAGGTGGAATCTCCTTAGCTTTTTGATATGTTGGTCATCCATGGGCATGTGGATTAAGTGGGAGTGCCCTGGCAGCAAATGCATCTGACAGACTATACTCTCCACAGCCTTTGTTATTGATCTTCATGGTTAACAGGGTGGAGGTGAGGATGGTTTCTGGGTCATTACAAGTGTGAGATGAGTTGGCGATGGATGTGTCAATATCAATTCCAGGGAAATGGTTTGTATATGAAGCTTCAACTGCATTGCAGTAAGCAAAGGGTTCTAGATCGGCATGGATGGTTACCTCAATGCCTTGATGTCAAAATTTGATGCACTGATGGTAAGTGGATGGAACGGCTTTCATGGCATGAATCCATGGGTGACTGAGGAGGATGTTAAATGGTAGGTTTAGATCAATAACATGGCAGAGTGTCTCTTGGATGACTGGCCCAACCTTGATTGGCAGCAAAATAGTTCCTTCTGTGGTTCTTTCCAAGTTGTCATAAGCTTTGATGGTGATAACCTCACTGATGATATCTGCCTCAGTATACCCAGCTTGTTTTATAAATTTTAGGGTGCAAATATTTAAGGCTGATCCATTATCTATCATTACTCTTTTCACATAAAAATTGGATACCATGATGGCTATGCGAAGTGGAAGGGTGTGATCTGGCTTGACCATGGGTATGTCAGTGGGTTTGAATGATAGGGTGCATGAGGAGGATAGGTGTCCAACGAAATTATGAAAATCAATAGCATTGATATCTGAAGGGACACAACATTCTATGAGAGCACTATCAAGGATGTTTTTGTACACAGGACTAGTGCAGAGAAGGTCTAAAATGGAGATTTGGGCTGGCATGTTCCCAAGGTGTTCCAAGATATTGTACTAGCTTTTTGATGGACCTGATGGTGCTGTTGAAACTGGTGGGCCTACGATGTTAAATCGTGCTCTTCAAGTGGTGACTACACACTCATTGTTTGGTCCTTGGATATTGATAACATTAACAGAAGGCTCTTTCTTGGATATACGACCTATAAGGCTACCATAGTCTATATAGGATGAAGTGTGGTCATTTTTCTTCCCATGCTATTGGTTTGGCTGGCAGTTGTTGGTGTTGTTGTTGTTGGCTTGGATAGGTGCTTTTCTAGAATTTTGGTTGTTGTATGGAGGAAAAGCATTTTGATAGATCTGTAAGCTTGCATTGGGAGAGGTTTGGGTACCAATGGAGATTTCTTTGCAATCAATGAGGTCCTGCACATAATCTTTCAATTTCATGCATTTGAGGGTAGTGTGACCTTTTACCCTATGAAATTTGCAGTACTCATTGTCTTTGTACCATGCAGCTTTGGATTGGCTTGGGTCAATTTGCTAGGTAGGAGGAAATTTGATGAGGTTTTCCTTGACTAATTTCTCAAAAATGACATCCAAAGGTTCACCAAGGGGTGTATAATTTCTAGGTGTAGGTTGGAATCTAGGCTTTTTCTCTGCAGCTACATTGATGGCATTAGCTTGATTGCTAGACCCTTGAAATTTGTGTCTTGGATTGAGGTTTTGATAGCTTTGGTTATTCTACTATTGGTAGTTGATAGCTTGTTGATTGTTTGATTGATATGGTGGGTTAGACTGATTTTGGGAAGGACCAACAATATTCACATGTCTGGTGTTAGTGATGCCATCTGTTGCAACGTGCTTGTTTTTGTTCCAATACCTAGACTTGTCATTGGAATGTGATTGATTTTGGTTGGCTTCCTTGTAAATCTTGACCACACCATCTTTAATGAGTCCTTGCTCAAGGATCATTCCTTTCTCTTTGATGCCTTTTTAGGTCCGCAAACAGTTCATGGTCATGTGGTGAGCCAAGCTAGGATGGGCATTATCAATAAACATTTTCACCAAATGGAACTCTAGAAAGGTGCAAGATATGCAGGTGGTAAGGGTGTGCCATCTTTGCAGATATTCAGGAAGGCTTTCTCCACCTTTTTTCTTAATGTGGACAAGATCAACTACTGATAGCTTTGTTTCAACAAGATGGGCATATTGGGATACAAATGCCTTAGACAATTCAGCAAAAATTTTAATTGTGCCATAGGGGATTCTATAAAACCATTCTAGAGCTGGTCCGGCCAAGCTTTTGGGAAAGAGACGCAAGAGGAAGACATCATCGTATGCCACTTCTTGGTAGTGCATGTAAAATTCTTTGATATGTGTGACAAGGTCTCCTTTTCCTTTGAATTTGTCAAACTTGGGTGTCTCAAAATGCTTGGGAAATGGTGTCATGGTAATGGCTCTATCAAATGGGTAAGGACACACATTCTCAAACTTGAAGATTTTTGGATCATTTCCCTCTTGGATGTTCTTCAAAGTTGTTTTTATGGCTTCCCAATCTGAATTAATAGGTGGCATCTGGAGTGCCCCCAATGTAGGAGTGCCCTGAGGTAGGTATGTGCTAGATGGGGCAATGGAATATGGATGGCTTTGAGGTATGGGATGGTAGGGATTGTACATGGCTTGGGAAACTGAATTGTGGATGATGGGTTGCTAAGGTGGAGGTGGCACATATTGCTTCATATGTTGCGAGGCTTGCTGTTGATATTAGATTTGAGGTTGGGATTGAGGAACATAAGCTGGCTGTGGGATAAATGGATTGGTTTATGGAGGTAAGGTATAAGATAGTTGTGAAGCTTGGGGAAAGGATCGGGGAGCTTGTGGAACTTGACTTTGGATTTGAGGAGTTTGACCAATATATGTGGGTTGTGCCCCCATTTGGGAAGGTATCTGCATGGCAAAGGAGGCCAAGTAATTGGTGGTTGGTGGTGGTGGATTTCCTCCTAGAAGTGGCATAGAAAAATAGTTGGTAATATGAGTTAATGGATTAGTTGGTGGTGGAGGTGGTGCAAATTGAAAGCTTGGAAATGCAATTGATGGGGTTTGATAGCTTGGTGGCTAGATTTGAAAGCTTGGTAGAGTGGTGGCAGGAGCTTGGGTCACTTGAGAGCTGGGCAGAACATTGGCAGTAGCTTGTGGGGTTTGATAGCTTTGTGGAGTGAGGGTAGTAGCTTGTGGATTTGTGGGTGATGGCACTGAGCTCCAAGGACTAAGTGGAAATGATGGAATCATGTTCTGAGTTGAGGTAAACAAGTTGGGGGTGATGAAAGGTTGATTACTTGGCCCCATGGGTGGCATCCTTGTTGTATATTGATGAGGTTGGCCAAAGATACTAGCACTAATTTGGGAGATGGGTGGATTTGGAAGGCTGGAATGGGGAACAGTAGCAGCAATAGTGAAGGGAGTGAATGATGAGGTGTTTTGGGAAAAGGGGGTTTGGGATGGAGTGGTATGGACCAATGGTGGAGTGGTGGTGGCTGGATTGGCTTGTGGAAGGGAGATCTCAACTTGAGAGGAGGATGGTATGTTTGGGTCTGTTGGATCATATGGGGTGGGTTGAGGCTCTTCTTTTGGCACATATTAAGGATAATTTGAATCATAAGAGCCTATGGGTGGTGGGAGTTGCTCAAAAAAGTTGTGAGATGGATCTGATAAGGGGGGAGGTCTTCCAAAGTCGAAGGCTCCAATGTTGTCCATTTGAAAGTTAGCCATGATTGTTTCCTTGTTTTTGTCTATAATGGTGTTCACCAATATTGCATTTCCTAGTTGGTTCATGAAAGCTTCAATGTCAGTAGGTGATAGTATAACATTCTTTGGACTGAAGGATGGTTGAGTGCTCAAGGGGAGTGATGTTGTTGGATCCAAATGATAGGGCTCCATTGTTTCCTTCTTCTTGTTGCCTAAGTGAGTAACGGGTGGCATGAAAATGCAGAATGTTTCCTAGGGATGAGATGCAACAATACTGATGGAGGCAAAAGAGGAAGGCTTTTCTATGCAAATGATTTCCTAGGTTGAGGAAAAGTTGTATGACAAAACCTAAGGATTATTGGGTTGAGTATTCTAACTTCAAAGATATGTTGCCAAATTAAGAAAGGTCTGCTTTTCTATGTGCAAGCTTGGTGGTGATTGTGTCAACTTAAGGATGGACTGATGATCCTTTAGGAAGAACACAAGATTGACCACTTGTGGATCCCAACCTTTAGCTCAAGGTGATGAGGGATAACAAGTGACAAAGCTAAATTACCCTAGAAAAAGCTCTATCAAAGGGATAACCTGGGTGAGATTGGTGGATTTGGAAGATGTTAGGAATGGAAAACTTTTGGCAAAAGTGACAACAATTTTGAAGGCTTGGATGTGAAGATTTTGGATTGCTGGCTAGATGGTTTGATTCTAAATGAGATGGATGAGCTAAAATGCTTAAGAGGAAGACTAAAGATGGCTGGCTTTCCTAAAAAGATGACTCTAATGCAAAAGTGAAGCTTATGCAAGAAGATGTGGAGAAACAAGGGGGTCTAATCATAGAAATCATGCCTAGTTGGTAAGGCATAAGCATTTTTAACTCCTAGATGTTGGTTAAATTGGATGGTGTGATATAACCAAGCATCTTGAAGGGTTTCATCAGCAACTTTGTCCTCTGCTTTGTGGAGTTTGGCAATTCGAGGACTTGGTGTTAGTTCCTTTCTCTTAGCTAAAAGTTCTTGGTATGCTTGAGATGGTTTGAGTTTAACTTTGTGGAACTTTTGTTTGGATTTGGGTTGTTTTGACATGAATTTTTGAATCTTCTTGGCTTTGAGAGATCTCGATTGTTTTTCTTCAACTTGTTCAACTTCTGGAATAGGCAGTGACTATGCTAAGTATGCCCTAAGCTAGGATTGACCAAGTTTGGAAAACATTCATTCAACAAATAACAAATCAAGCAATAGATAGGAACAACCAAATAGAAGTTTTTTGATTCTCATAATGTGATACTTGCGCCAAGGAGTGTGTATGTTCTACAAATGTTTTGATCAGTCACTTCAAACACATTAACATCTTAGATGGTTGTCTACAAGGTTGACAGTTGGTTTAGCTAGGGAGTCCTCGATATACTCAAGGTATGTGAGGCCCAAATCTATAGATGAAACCAAAAATATGTCACACAGCCGAGAGGAGTGGTAACCCACTTCTCCTCTTTCACTTCTCAAGGGTATAAAGTTCCTTGAGGCTTAGCCTGAGTGACAAAATCTTGATTCTAAGAGAGGTGTCTTTGGATTCACCTCCCAATTTTTATACTCTACCAAAATGCTGGAGTTGAGGTCATCCAAAGGGGTGATGAAATCCTCAAGCAGGCCTCCTAAAAAGAGAAACAAAGTTTTGGATCCTAATCTTATGCACCCAAGATGGCCTCGAAAGATGACAAGGGGAGAGAAGACTTGGATGACATTGGGCTAAAAAACACGCTTGTTCTTTTTCCAACTAACTCTTATGTGTGTTGATCTAGACTTTTCAAGCACTCATGTTTAAGATGCAAATGTTCAATTCCAACTTGAAGCGTTAACAAAAGTAAAATCGATCAAAGAATGCAAACAAGAAGAAGAGTTAGGGTCAACAAGAAAGTAAACCCGCGTGCCCGGAGGCCCTCTACGTCAAGTATCGATTAATTTTATTTAAGGCATTCAAGATTGAGTGTGAGTTTATTTTAAGCCCAAAAAGAAATATGTGTAAAACTTGGTTTCAAGTGGGTGCCCGGAGGCCCTCCACATCAAGAGTTGTTCAATTTTAATGTCCAAATGAAGTGTTAGTGAGCCTAATGTGCATTTAAGGAATTTTCAAAGTTAGAAAAACTAATAAAAACACAAGTAAGTGACGTATGATCTTTGTGGAGCACTTAACACCCTCTTAGGTGGACCCATCCCCATAGATGGCACTGAGATTGCAACCAATGGTTAAATTGATGGGTGATTAAAGAGGGTGAGTCCAACTACAAACTCACTTAAAGCGTCTTTATTTGGTTTTTATAATTTAGGAAGTTCCTAGAATGTAGATTCTTTTTATGCCCCAAAAATTGAAGTGTGAGATATTGCAATGATTAATTGACCTTTTTCATTCAAGATTGGATTTGTTGTTTTAATCATGCATTCATAAAAAAAACAAACTTGATTTTAATCCATGGCACTCAAGAGTGATTTTAGCAACATGCATTCAAAGACAAGTGATTAAGCATTCAAAATTGAGATTTTGTGTGTTGTTTTAAGAACTTTGAAGTGCTTTGTTTTAACCTTAGATCATTCAAGATTGTTTTGGACTCAAAAGTGAAAATGACTCTTTGGACTTTGCTTTTCATTAAAGATTTTGTGTTCTAGTTTCCATGTTTTAAGCCCAAAAATGATATTCCTAGATTGTTTTGATGCATCAAAAACCTAAGAAACATTCAAAATTTTGTAACAAGACATTTGTTTTAAACAAATAAAAAAGCTTTTAGGACAATTTTGGCAACCATTTAGGACTCTTAGTTTTCATGAGATTTTTAAAAGAACTTTAAAATATTTGCAAATGAGGTTCATTTTATCCTTGATTGATGCTTTGAGTTTGATTTAGATTTTAGTGTGCACTTAATGTTGATTTTGAACCTTTTGAAATGGAAACTTGAAGTTCTTTTTAAATTCCCAAAAATGAAGTGTTCCTAACTTTGCATGAATGCATCTAAAACCTTGATGTTGCAAGGATGCAAATGATTGGATTGGTTTAGTTTCACTTGTTAAAAGATTTGTTTTTTTTTTGGCAAATTTTTAGTTTTTAATGAATTTAAGTATGATTTGGGGGTTCATTTTAAGCACTAAAAAGAAGTGTGTATGATTTTTCTTCCTTAAAAAAGAAATGGCCAAGATCTCCCACAAGAAGAAGAAGAAGAAGTAGATGGAATAAGAAGAATATAGACAAGAAGAGGAAGAAGAATTCCAAGTGCTTTGTCCACCTATAAGCTTGAAAAATCTGCAAACACTATGAGATAGACTATGAGTTCCTTTGTCTTCTTCATGCTCATGTGGACCTACAAAACCAATTTAAACAATCCTACCAATCACAAAAACAAGCAAAATTAGCCAATATTAGTAAATGACATACAAAACTTGACTAAAAAAGCTAATGAAGATGACCCATGCGGGGTCCCACCGGGCATGCCAAAATGTATATGAGCAATGTTAGTATGCTAATAGAAACCAAATTTAAATAAAGCTTCTACAAACTAAACAAAATTCATAAACTTCAAGATATACTAAGATGAGCTCTTAATTGAGAATATGAGTCATTAATGGACTCTCTCAATAAGAAGATCTCTTGTTGAGTGGCTTTGTCTAAATAGATAAGATGTATGCTCAAGCTTATGCTTCAAAAATGGCTTCAAATGGAGTTGGAATTTGGGTGTGAGTGTATGGTTTTGATGTAAAATGGCTTCTTAAAATGGCATTATGACTTTACTTCATGGATTGTGTTGTTTTGCAAAGGGGAAGGATCCAATTTATAGGCAAGAGGCTTGAGGGTTTGAGGGCTAAGATGCAAGGATGGGGAAAAGCTCATGGAGGGCTCAGATTGCATGAGAGGAGAGCACATGGATTGTGCTTCCTTATAGCCAATCAGGGAGTGCTACATGTCACAGGGTGAGAGGATGGAGAAAAGGGGAATGATGAGTCAACAAAGGAGGCTCAAGAGATAAAATCTTCATAAAGACCCTCATAATGGCTCGTAAGAGAAATAAAAGGACTTGAAAGAGTCATTTATGGCCTAGTGGGCTTCATAAAGTTTTATGGTTGGGATATTTTGAAGGAGATGAGAGAAATTTTGACTTGGGCTTGATTAGGAAGGTTTTAAGCTTGCTTAGGATTGTGCAAATGATTAGAGGATGGATTAGGATGGTTTAGGATTAACTTAGGGATAGGCAAGTGGATGGCATTTAATGAGGGTGGGTGAAGGAGGAGATATTTGTTAACTTTGGCTTGGGTTAGTAAGTCTTAACCCATGTTTAGAGAATGTGACAAGGTTAGGAGGGGATTAGGATTAAGTTTAAAGACATCTTCTAGAAGAGTCTAGACTTTGGATGAGGATAAAGACTTTCTAGAACAGTCTAGAACTTCCTAGGATGAGGATGAAGACTTTCTAGAAGAGTCTAGAACTTCTTAGGATGAGGATAAATTAGATTTTTAGGAAATAAATAAAGTTTTATTTATTTCAAGGGTTTCGGATGAGGAGATATTTATTAAAACTTTTTTAATAAACATGAGGATTAATATTTAATCTTAATTAAATATTTTGAGTTGGGATTAGGGGTAGGAAATGATGGGATTAGCCTTGAATCAAAATTAAAGAAGGATTAGAAGATTTTGGAAGAGGTTAGTGGTCTTAAGGAAATTGGCCAAGTTTTGGGCAAAAAATAAATTTTTTATTTATTTTGAGTTTTTTGGTAAATTTATTATTTAAATAATTAATAAATAAGGAAATAATGTTTAAATAAGATTTAAACATTTTTGGGATGGATTCCTTAATTAAATATTTTTAATTAAGATAAAGGGATTTAATGGCATAAAAATAAATTAATTAATTAATTAATAAATGATGATGTCATCAAGAATTTTTCAGAAAATAAAAATACTTTATTTTCTAAAGATTTTTAGGTGTCTACATTTTGCCCCTCTTTGATGTAATGCCACAAGTGGCATGGCATCAAAGATAAGAAAATAAGATGACCAAGGCTAGAGCAGAAGAGGAGAGAATGGACTGCAAGATGCCCCTTCAAGAAGGCGACGGGGAGAGACAGCGAGGCTCGACGACTTCTTCAAAAGTAAAAGAATCCAAGATGAGAAAGAAGACTCAGATTGGCTTAAGAGAAGAGGTTTAGTTAGCTCAAACTCTCACTATGGGAGAATGATAAAGGGAGAATTAGAGGCACAAGAGGAAGCAAGCTTAAGATCTCAAGGATTGTAGAGGATGAAGGAGTGGAGCACTATAAAAGGAATCTAGGATGGGGAGATGGATGAGGGGACTAAAAAGATGATGCAGCAAGATTTCAAAGAGTCAGATTGGCAGAAGATGGGTTTCAGAGATCCCTAGGACTAGGATTGTGGATCTCGAAAGATGACGCTAGGTGGATTGATTTGGATTGGTCGATCCCTAAGACAAGGATTGTGGATCCCTAAAGCTAAAGGTGAGGAGTGATTCAAAGAGATATTGATGCATAAGTTGGGGTAGGAGAGATGGATACTGGATATGGATGGGGGATAATGGAGATGAAGGAAAACCATTGAAGCTTTTTGACCGGGGGGATACTTCAAAGAGAAGTACCACCATGTAGTTGAGCACTAGATTTTCTATAGGGCTGTTGGTTAATTTCCAAGGTTACCAAAAACATCAAGGCCTTTTCACCAACTATCTAGAGGATTGATAGACTGACTCAAAACAAACACGCAAGCTTTGCCCCAGAATCACACATGAATCTCGAAAGAATCAGAGTGGAACCGACACTAGGCAACCCACAAGCAGAAAAGAAAAAAAAACAAAAGACTTGATCAAGACCTTACGCCCAAATTGCCACATTCATAGTATACCATGATATGGAAGATCGTGGAAACTTTGAGGAGGGAACAAAAAGATTGTTTGGAAAAGATACTTCAAGACCCAAAAGGGAAGATTCCAAATCAAAAGAAAGTTAAAATCCAAAAGAGAAACATTTTTCAATGAGATGGGTAGGACAAGGTACTAACGGACCAAGATCAGACAAGAGGAAAGCTATATCCTACAAGGATCTATCAGAGAGCACCTAAGCTAGTGGATCTAGATGAGTGATGCGTCTGGCAAGCTGAACTAAGAAGGATAACACTTTGGTGACATGAGATCTAGCTAAAGGATGCATTGGGATAGCTAACCAAGGGTTGTGCGATGTGTGCAAGATGTTGAGCAAGGACGATGTGACATGAAAACTGGATAGATACAATGGTACTAAGCTAAAGAGGATGTACAAGCTGATGGACCAAGATAGATTACAAATGAACAAGGTTGTTCATGTTTGGGTTTTGTGAGATGGAAATTTTTTTGAAGGGTGGGATGTCTACAATAGTTGATAGGCAGATAGGTAGATGGTTTGCGTATAGCTTAAATGAAAATGAGATTCTTTGTGTGCATGTGATAGGATACAAGCTAGGATACAAGATTATTTACAAGCTAGAATATGGTACAAGCTTTGGAAAAGATTCGGATATACAAGGTATGATACAAGGGATGATATAAGATTTACAAGTTGAGTTATAAGATTTACAAGCTAAGGTAGAAAAATTTACAAGCTGAGGTACAAGATTTGCAAGCTGTACAGGAGGTATTTACAAGCTTCAATAGATTTTGGATATTTGGTTGGAACACCAAGGGAACAAAAAGGTGTTTTATGGGATGGTGGGTGAATGGATGAGGGATAGGATAGTGATAGATAATAGATTAGTCTTAGTACACAAGGCACCTGAATTACCAAGTTTTCACCAAGGTACCTATCCAAGGCACTTGAATTGCCAAGTTTTCACCATTGGATGCTTATTTCTCTTTACTATTTTATTGTTTTATTTTTTCAAAAGCTGGGTATACCAAGGATTTTCAAGCATAGAACTTCTTGAGATGAATGATGTTAGTAGGATCATTCAAGAGTTCTCCTTCGGGTGTAGATAGTTGATAGGCTCCGAAGCCAAAGGATGCAGTGACAACATAAGGACCAAGCCATGTAGGTTCAAACTTGCCTTTCTTTTCTCGATCTGCTTGGACTTTCATGTTTTCTTTGAGGACCATGTCACCTCGCCAAAAGTGTCGTGGAAGCACCTTCTTGTTGAAATTCCTTTTGAGACGAGTTTGATAGACTGTGAGATGATCATAGGCATGTTGTCACTTCTCGTCTAAGAGATCTAGCTAGGTGAGCCGAGCTACTCTGTATTCTTCATCTGATATTTTCCCTTGCAAATATATGTGCAAGAAGGGAAGTTCAACCTCTATAGGTAGTACCACTTTAGCACCATAGACTAGGGAGTATGGAGTTGTGCCTGTGGATGTACAAAAGGAGGTTCAATAGGCCCATAGGGCTAGATTTATTTGTAGGTGCCAATCATGGTCAGAATCATTGACAACTTTCTTTAAGATTTTGAGGAGGGTTTTGTTAGTTGCCTCTGCCTGGCCGTTACCTTGTGGGAAATATGGGCTAGAAAAGCAGTGATGGATGCGAAGGGAAGTGCATAAATCTTCCATGTTGAGATTTTCAAAGTTACCTCTGTGGTCAGTGAAGATAGTGTATGGATTACCTTCTTGTTGATCAAAATCAATTATTCTAGCCATAGTTGATCGATATAAACATGACTAAGGATGTATCTTATCTATTTGATTTAGAAATCTAGTGGCATGTGAGGAATATGTGTTAAACATTTTGCTTCCAAATGTTGGTGTTTTTGTTTCAATACACCATTAACATGTAGATTTTCTAGGGTTTTGTCAATTTCCAGAGTACCAATATCATGAGTTGTACATTTAAAATGAGAACAAATGTCATTGATCAAAAGTACCTTAGGTGGGATCTAAGATTGTGCTCCGCTTAGATCTATGGTTTTCGTAATGATAGGAGTTAACTTGAAATCTGATGCCTTCCATTCCACACCTTGAATTGACATATCTAAACCTTTTTTCACTTTTCTATTGGTAGTTGACATCCTTTCTTAGTATGGTTTGAAAGTCTTTCAACAAAAATTCACAAAAATCACTTGAATGCTTGAAAATCACTCTACACAATTAGCTCTTGGAAATTGGTACTGATAAATGACTTTGATTTCACCTTTTTATCAAAATTTTCCATAAATGTTTGGTACAAATGTTTGTTCAAGTTGACAGACTATCATCCACTTCCTTTTTATTGAATTCTTGGTGAAGTCTTCACTAATTGATAACCACATATACTTTAGTTACTCTTGACCTTTCTCAATATACTCTGCAACCTAACTTTCCTAGGTAAGATAGTAAACCACCCTTACTTGGTGATAACTTCCATCTTTTATTTGGTGATCCTTTTTCATCTTGAATGCTGATTTCCTACTAATTGGAATTGATATATGATGTCTCTTTTATTATCATAATTCCAGTTCTCCCTTGAGAGATCAAGTGGAAAAGGAGGAGTCACCCAATTCTTGAGTGACTTGTTCATCAAAGCTTGGACATGCATTCTCAATTTTTTTTGGAATCCATTATTGTCTCATCTATTTTATGATGTTATCATCTTTTACCTTCTTTTCATCTTTAATTCTTCTACTATTCATGAAATTCTTGGAAATATGACCAAGTTTAGTAAAAATAGAACATCTTCTAGTAGTATCTCTTATCCTCATATGATGCTTTGCACAATTCATTCCAATGTGTTTAAATTCTACATAGTAATGACTTCTACACTAGGTGTTATAGTCCCAACCAAATATAGCTTTCACAATCTATTCTATTTGATTTAGTATCTTATATTTTCATTCTAATGACTTGTGTCCATGTTTGTTACATTTGTGACATTTGCCTTCAAATTTAGGTTTCTCTTTGCATTCATTAGCTTTATGACCATGCTGATTGCAATTGTAGAACTTTCTATTGAAATTTCCTTTCCCATTGCTCCAACATTTATTTGATGTATGACCTATCTTACCCCAATGATTGCAAGTAGGTCTTTGATTCTTGTGAGCTGCTTGTTTGGATGATTCACCTTCTTCTATATATCTAATTCTTGCTTTCCCTTTTTGTCTATAAAGACTTTTCTCATTCAGCTGATTCATGTCTGCTTGGAATTTCATCATTCTTTCATTAGTTTGCGTTTCACTATTTAGGTCATTGTAAAATCTTTCATTTTCTAATCTTAGATTCATGATTTCTTCATTTTCATTGGTGAGTTGATTCATGAAGTTAACCTGCTAAAGGGATAATTGTTGAATCTCATTATTTTTACCTTCTATGTCTTCTTTTATCTTGTTTTTCTCTTTCATAACTTCACATCGTGTTACTGCTAAATTCCTTGCTCTCTTCTTAGTTTTCTTACTTCTTCTTGTAGTGAACCATTCTTTTTTGAGAGTTCTTTGATTGCTTCATTGGCTTCATTTGGGCTTCTTACTAAATGAAGGTCTTCAATTCTTTCTTCAGTGTAGAGATGATCATTCGTTTGAATTGCAAGATTTTTTTTTCTTTTTTAGGGATTGAGAGAGTTGCTTCTTTTCTTTCTTCAGTTGGGCAATACCCATTTCTAAATCTACCTTCTCATTGTCAATGGCCTTGTTAAGTCTGAATATCTCCATAGCCTTTGATCTTTGCTCAAGTTGTTCAAATTTTCTCTAAGAATCACAAAAGCTCTGATACCAATTGTTGGAAATATTATGAAAGGATAAGTTACTAAGAGGGGAGGGGTGAACTAGTAATAGATAAAATTTGAACTTCAAGTACCAATTAATCCTTCATATACATTCTAATCTAGTTGCATGCGCGAGAATGTAAAAATATGAAAGAGTACACAACACTTTAACGCACAAGATTTGGTGACCCAGAAACCTTCCAAATAGAAACTAAAATTGGAATATAGATGATACCCACAAGCTTTAGTAATATAGTATAAAGTTGGTTGGTTAAGGCTTACAATGATCACTTCTAATGATTTTCCCTATTAGGAGTAATAAGGACTGCTAGGTCCACCTTGTTAAAGGATTTACAAACATACAATGAAGTATGCACTTGGTAAATAGATTTACACAAGACTGTAAGGTCTACCTTGTTAAAGGATTTGACTAATCCACTTATTAGGATGAAGCAGTAGCTAATCTCTGATCCACAACTAGGTTTACTAAATGAGATTCCACTGAGTTTACAAATCACCTTACTATGATAGATGAATCTTTGGTGCTCCTTATACTACTATAGCCTTTGTAATTCACTATTCTTCTTTTTCTAATTATATTGATTACAAATTATACACTTTGGATGTGATACAATATGTTACATATATACCAATCTAATTATAGAATTGCAAATTTGGCCACAATATAAGTTTACACAAATATTAAAAAGTCAGCTCAAATGTAGAAACTCGAGCTCTAAAGACTAACTCAACGAGGTTATAATACTCAACATCGACTGTCAATGCTTGGCATCATCATGCACTCAGTAGATGTAGAAGCTCAGTCCATATTGATCACTTTCAAGTATTGTTGAACTCAGTCTACACTAGTGACTAGGTCAGTATTGTGTAACTCGACGTATAAACTAAATTACTTGATTCACACTATATGGCTTGATCAATGCACTCACTACAAGCTTGGTATACACTAAGTAGCTCGGTTAACATTGAGTAGCTCAGTTAACACTAGATTCACATCACATTAACTATGAACTTAGTAAGCACTATACAACTTGGTTTGCACTAATAAACTAAATATACACTAAGATGCATAGTTTACATTTTTTATCTTTATCATAGTAGTAACTTCTTGGTGCAAATTAAAATCTCTCCAAAGGACTCTATAGCAACTGTAGAACTTGGTAACAACTAAAATGCTTGATTAATACTATTAACTATACAATAATATTGATAGATACTTATAATCTGAATAAGTGTATGTCACTAGTAAAAAAATTGACTATTATGTCAACACAAATCCCCCTTATCAAAGAAATTTTTATGCTTCTTGTACTATTGATGTAGGCACCTTTTTTTCCCAAAACAATTGCCACTTCTCTAAAAGCATTTATGTCTATATCCAAAAATAAATGTGTATCATTATCTACAATTTTCTCAATCACATGGGTAACCCTTGGCTCTCTATTTATGTTCAAATATATGTCACTAATATAGAATGTGGAAAAGGAGAGATCACATTGTAAACTACCACCCATTATACTTCATTTCCTAGACAAAATATATCATTGTAAGGTGGAATATCTACTACTAGTACACTCATGTTGAGGTCATTATTAGGATATTCAACAAGTTTATAAGGTAGTGCACTGATGGTTACTATGAAAAGGAATTCTCAAGAATCGAAGGCATAACATCTCCCTTGTTTAGTATCTACCCTTAAACCAAGAAACTCTATTACTTTAAATGGTATAATAGTATTTGAGGCACTAGAATCAATAATACAATTTTTTTATAGTATTTCTATTTATAATCAAACTCATGGAAAAATTATCAATGTCTTCAATATAGGCTACTATAGAATTCTTAGGATACTTAGGGGGAATTTTAGATATTACTCCTTCATCCTCCTTCACCTTGGGTGAAGTCTATAATTTTTTTCCTAGAAGATTCTTACTTTTAATAGTACTACCCTTTCAAACTCCCCCTAAAAATGATAATGCTTTAGTCTTATGTTCTTCCAATATAAATATTTCACACAAATGAGCTTTTATAATGATTTGTGAAAACATAGATAACATATCTAGAGAGGTATATGGATAAATCTTGATAGACATACCTTTTCCATCCTATATTTGTACAATGGTATTCTCATCTTATTTTCTAGCCTTTATTTCATGTATGTTTTCTTTTAAAAATTCTTTCTTTATATCAGTTCTTTGAGTTTGTGAACCTTTCTTGGGTTCCTATCTTTTTGCCTTGACATTCCTTACCTTCACAACCAATGGATCTTTTCCTTTATCTACATAAGAAATATTATGAGTGAAATCCTTTTGGAAATATAAGAGGAGTAACTAAGAGGGGAACAATGAATTAGTTACCACTAAAATAAATCCCAAATCTCTTAGATGCCAATACAAAACATAAACTCTATTGAAACTATTTTAACTTGATTAACATGTGGGTAGTCAATTAACACTAACAATATGTTGTAACTCGGAAAGAACTATAATATCAATTGTTACTTAAAAAATACCAAACATAAAAATCTTGAGATATTAACTATGATTAGCCTTAATTAACTTAGTTACAACACATAAAAGAAATAACCTGAACATAAGTGACACCATGATATAATGTGGAAACCCAATTTGGAAAAAATCATAAATTACAACTAGTTACTATTTTTCACTCCACTAAAGCAAGCCCTATTAGGAGCCAACCCTATTAAAGATTTAAAAACATACTGTTATGTGTGACCCTATTACAAAATTTAATCACCCTATTAGGAGTGGCCTTATTAGAGGTTTTTAGACACTTTAATCTAGAAATGCCAGCTTATTAGAGGATTCGGAAAGTAATTATTATGTCAACTCTATTAAGATATTTGATACATTGCTATAATGGTTAGAGAGTAAGAATGATATGACTTGATTGCTAATGAAATTGTATTGCTAATTTTAGATTAGAATTCTAGCTCAAATATTTAATCCTTCCTAATCAAATGTATCATTGTAGCTCCTCATGGATATTATGCTTATCCTTCCAATTCACTTACTCTAAGCATCTTCTTATCTTCCACACATTCTCATTATCACATTCAATCCTCAACTTGACCTTATACTTATTATCAAGTTGGCTTGAATACAACTTAGCATAATTAATATTCATCCCTTTCATTAGCAAGAACCAATGAAAAAATCTATTAAACTCAATATGAAAAAACAAGAAAATCCTTTGTTAGCCAACCCTACTCTGTAGATACTAACCCTAAAATGATTTTCTTATGCTAACCAAGTGAATGTGGTCAACACTGCATCTTCACAAACTTCTTTTAGTAACTATGTAAGCTTGGTTAACATATGTTCTATCCATCTTTCCTTCATTAAATGAATGAGCTCAGTTAACACTCAAATTCTAAAGACTTCTCTTCAACACCTAAATGAACTTGGTAGAAATTGTCATCTAAACTTGTCAAATAGTAGAATGCTTTGAAAGATATGGTAAACTATTTTCATTGATCGAATGATCTTAACATACACTAACTAGTAAAGGTATGACATTTTGTGTAATGTAAAAGACAATATACAATTGATCAATTATTTTCAAAAATCTCCCTCTTTGGCATTGATGGCAACATTGTTGGTGTTTGAGAACGTTACCCATTTCCAATTATCCTGATGAGAATAAAACACATCTAGGGGCAGCTAACTCCCATTTTCAACATGCCCATTCAGACACCAGGCCAACTATAAGGCATGACCCTTCTTCTTCTTCAGGCTCTACAAAACCTAGGCGGGTAGACCTATAGATTCTTTATATGGTACCAATTATCAAAGCATACACTGAATCTAATATGATAGCAAATGAAACCCCTAATATCTCCTAGTGGCTTATGAAACAACACAAATTCTACAATAGCTAGGTGCAAACCTATATTATTCATAACCTGAGTGAGGGTTTAAACTTTTATGTCCACTCCAACATGAAGGGAAAATGATTGACTTATATTGAGAAAAGATAGCATGTCCAATATGCAGCAAAACTTTAATGATCCTACAAATGACCAGTGCCTTATCCATTAGGGAAATCCTATACTTCAGAATTATGCATCCTTGAACATCAATCAACATATGGCATATGTTAAGACATTCATGTTTAGTCTGTTCAACTTATGAATTAGACAACAATATCCAATATAACCCCATATTTTCGCACATCCTTCTTAATGAATTTACAACATTGTCTGAAACCACAAGCAATTATATGACTCCTTGAATCAAAGGCAAGAAAACTTCAAACATACAACCAGGCAATTGAAAATAGATTCAAGCTCTTTGTTCTTGAAAATATAAAATTACAAATTCAACAAGAAATGAGATAGAATTATATTGAAATTCAAAACCTTCTGCACATTGTATTTATCTCCTTGAAATAAGTACATTAGGAATGCTTAAAACAATATACAAAATCACACTACTGTATTAGAACTATCTATGAAATCCATATGCTGTTCATACAAGATATGCTGGGTGTGTGGCTTTCACAGCCTGAGTAGAGCTCCAAGTACTAGAAATAGAAAACCAACCAACAACCTCCAACAGAGAAAGAAAAGAAAGATATAGCAAAGAAAGAATTCCCATATTCATTATATAGCTGGCATGTGTCCCTTCAGAATTCCTTCCCTTGGCAGCTGAACAACCTCTTTCTTCCATCTCCCATTCTGATATGATCTTGTTTCATCATTACACTCTAACTGATTGGAAAATATCTCTACCTAATGATGAAATTCCTTTACTTGCCAAAATATCTGATTAGCCTCATGAAGATGCCGGTGAAAATAAGTTTTTCACTAAGTAAATCTGAAAAAATTCTACCCTAGCTACATTTCCATTGCCTTTTACTGATATTCAAGTCATTACCTCGTTAGAAATCAGTTTTGAACTCTGATACTTGAAATTGGTTACAATCTGAAAACCTAGGACAAAACCCCCTGTAGCAAGAACTAATAGCACCATGTAAAAAAAAAGCTCCAAAAATGGATAGCTCATCATTTTTTGATTCCAACGGTATATTGGAGTCTATGTTTTGCCTACAGAAAACCCCTAGAATCTTATTTCAAAAAATGCCCCTCTGTTATAACTATCAGGTCTGCAACTCATTAATTTTTAAAATTTTGAAAAATTAAAAAATTTCTAAAGCTAAAACATTAGAAGTATCCCCTTTTAAATTGAAAATTCTGACGTGCATTTTTGGGGAAATATATTAAAAAAATTATTTTTTCAAACTTTTCAAATTTGCCCTCTCCTTCAATTCGGGTCAACAAGCTTTGACCAACCTTTCTGTCACGTGTCAACCTCTGATTGGCTGACCATTGCTCTTAGATGCCATGTCAGCACCACAAGGACCCGTGCTACATGTCAAAAATGTGCATTCCCACATTTTTTAACAACCGTGCAACTTCCTTTTGCAGTTTAGTGCCAACCGTCTGATCTTGCCACATGGCAAAATCCAACAGTCCCATTTTGAGCTGCCACTATTCAACTGCGACCTAGGCCCACTACCACATGGCACCCAGTCACATTCCTGCATTCTTTATCTTGTGGGAAACTTCTTATTGCAGGCTTGCACCCACTGCAGATCTTGGCCAAGTGTTGCAATCTCAGCTCTTCCCTCTGAATGCGCCACATCAGCATCTATGTGTATTCGTTTAAAATTTATGTTTAGATGGCTGCCTATTAATATCATCCTCATGCATAGGGCCCCACCATGCAGCCACTTGCCCTCCCAAAAGGGTATCTTCTTAAGACATTACATGTTGCACACAAGATTTTATTTAAAGACCTTAGAAGTCCTACCCACAGGCAATGTGGGATATATGCCATTGACTATTTTCCACTGCTTGTGCTCTTAGCTGAATTGTTTCTCCTAGCCATGGCTTACTTCAAACAATGTGTGGATGGCTACATTGCTGATGCGTTTAGCATAGGGCTTCCATATTCTTTGGCTACGTGTGTGCTTCTTTTATGCGTTTTGAATGCTCTAATTTTTTTGCTCATTTTCATGCCTGCGACTTTCATAGGCATGCTTCTCCTTTAGACAAGCATTTTTGCTTGCATGCGATGCAGATTTGAAGCCTTTGTCTGATTGGTCTGTAGCTTTCAAACTTCCCTATCAGTAGCATCTTCCCCTTTGCGTGGTCATTCTTTGATAGTGTTGCCCCTATCTGTTTGGAGCTCCTCCCCAACGTGGGTGCTCATTCTTGCTTGTGATGCTTTTTTTATGCTTGCGTGGGAGGTTCTTAAGCTGTGCAGACTTCTTTGTTAACACTGGCGTGTTCCTCCATTACTGGCTATTCCACGCTGTCCTGAGCAGCTTCTTCTTGGTCCTCATGCGTGGGCATCCTACAACAAGGCATGGAGTCTTCCTCTGAAAATGTGGGTGGCCTCTTTTGTGTTGCCACATTCACTTTATGTTGACTATCAAACTCCTTTCTACATGGCATGGATTCCTCTTTAACATGTTGATGCATTCTTTAATGTGCAAAATCCACTTCAGACTTGCATAGAAGTATCATGAATGCTCTTGACTACCCTCTTCATCTTATTAATGCAGGTTTCCTTTCAAAATTATGAGCTCTCCTTTGTTGGTGTATTCTTGGTGCGTGAGTTCTCTTTTCTTTATCCCTAGCTGCGAGTTCTTTGAAATTAATTGTAGCCTGGTGCTACCACCAACATGATTTCTTCAATACGTTAATTGAAAATAAGAGACAAAGAACAAAAATCTGATTTCCCCACACTAAGACAAAGGCATACTTAGGTGGCAGCCATCACTACTATCCATGCTAGGTAGCTCCATTTGATGTTCCTTCGCAACTTTATGTTGAGTTTTCAACTCTTCACAATGCTCAAGTCTTGCAAGATGTGCAATCTTTCTTAGGTTGACTGATCATAAGGAAGATTATTCGCATAATCAATAGAAATGTGACAATGGATCTTTTGGAGCAGTCAGTCAGACCCCAAAGTGGGTTCGGCTAAAAAAATTTTGTTTCCAGACCATTGATACTCATAAATGATCCATTGATAATCTCAAACTAATTTCAATCAAGTTTGATCATAGATTGATCATTAAAAACTCAATTTTTCACTTTCTGCTAATTGTCACTTTGGTACCAGGAGGGCAACTGACTGGCCTTAAAAATTGACCCAAACCTCTGACCAAGCCCTAAAAATTGGCACACTGATTCTTTGCTTTGCATTCTTGCACCTTTTTGAATCTCATCTCATGAAAAATTCAAGGTCAAAAGATATTCATTGTCAAAGTTGACCTCTCAGAATCACCTACAAATAAACAAGTCAGAAAATACTAAACTGGGTTTAGAATCGGCTTCAAAAGCTAGGTAAACTAACACTTGGAAGAACAAAAACTGGGGCATTGGTTCTCTGTCATGAGGAAAATATACTTCTATTATTTGGGCTCATGAAGAATCTCGGGACACAAATGGTAGACGTTCAAAGTGGGCTACTCAAAATTTTGCAGACTGGACATGCTAACAGAAAGCTTTTTTTATGAATGGAATTGACTTGGAAAAGTGTGCAGACAGATTCATTAAATCTTGAAAACTGGCACACTTATATTATTTTTAGTATACAACATAGGAGTTAAATCCATTCAATCTCACCAATCATGGATTAGGAGTTATAATGCCACGAATAGGGGTACTGACAAAATCTGCGAATGCTGACACCAGTAAAAAGTTGCAAATTGTATTTGGAATCACGTTTGAAAACTGATTAAATGGATTTTTCATGATATGAAACTTGAAACATAACAAGTCTCTGATACCTACAATGCAAAACAAAAGGAATTTTAGCATTTGGATCAACTGGTCAAAAGTTACAGCATGTCAAACAGGGCTTCCCAGAGTTAGGAATTAATTGCAAAAGTATGAAAATAGTAACTAACCAACTCTGAGGCACTCAAAACCTAGTCAAACGGACTCAAAATGACTCAAAATCTGAAACATAGGTTCTCAAGTATGGACACTAAACACTCCCAAAGTGTCAATTCACAAAACATTTCTAGGTGTGAGATCTTAGATGGCAAACATGCCCTCCTATCATTGTTTGAAACTTAGGTGAAAATGCAGATTTGACATTTGCTTCAAAACAATACTTCGCCAAATGACTCATAGTGATGTTTTAACTTCATGGAACATGTGGACATGCTAAATGGAGGGTGTTAGAAACATTGAACACCTTTTAGGCCTCATACTGACAGTCGGGTACAATCTCATCAAAAGGGCATTCATAGGGCTTGGTTTGACTCAAAATTTTAAATGGTTGCTCAAAATGAGAACGCAATTTTGAGCACCAACAAACACAACATTTCATAATAGAATGAAATTTTATAGGAAAATAAATGAAGGAAAATACCCTTAGTTTCATTTTGTTTCTCATCCATGAGAACTCCCTCTAACTTCATTTTCCTCCTTTATTAAACTCTTATTCCTTCTAGATCTTCCTCTGATAGCAAACTCTCCCTCTTTGATATCATACCAAGTTCTTCATCTCTGACATCTTCAAACAAAATTTTTTTGATATAATATCACACAAACACTCCTCCTTTGACATGTTGTGCCAAATTTGATAGTGAATCTCTAATGTACCTATAGTATAGATTCAAATATAATCTGCTCTTTTATTACTTCATCAACTTGACAAATCTTGAACATGCTTTGGTTGATGCATCACTATACTTCACTTAGTGAGCTTCAGATAGGGGAATCACCCCTAACGTACCTCTTAGATACAAAAATACATCCTTAGGTAATTGTTTGATGAATATGTTTGCAATTTGTTCTTTAGTATTCACATATTCTAATCTCGCCTCTTTCTCTTGCACTAATTCTCTTAGAAAATAATATTTTATTGCAATGTGCTTGTTCTTGGTATACATCACAAGATTCTTTGATATGTTATTTACAATTGTGTTCTCATAAAAGACAACCACTAGATCCTTGATTTTTTTTGTCATGACTAACAATAGTTTCTTGTGCAAGATTTGAGAAAATACACAAATCAAATCCACAAGCCTCAAATCACCTACACAAAGAAAACCTATCACAAAGAACAAAAATACAAGAAGAAGCAAGGTTTTGGTCTAAAAATAAGAAAATTTTAATCTTAGATAAAATATGAGCTATACAATATGATATGATATGAAAATACACTATGAGATCCTATTTATAAAGGCCTCTACAAAGCTTCTAAAATGAGCTAGAATGAGCTAGAAAGAGGTAGGAGATAAGCATGACAACTATGCATACATCCACAAAAGTTGGATTATCCTCCACGTAGATGATAGGATAAGTATGAAAAGGTAGATGCAAGCTCTTATGTTGTAAACAAGTCAGCACATAAAGGTATGGTTACTCCTAGGTGACAACTAATAAATAATGCAATTATCCTTAGTAAACTTAAGTAAATTGTAAATAATAATTATTTACTCTAACACCCCCCTTTAAGTGTAACTTAGGGGAATGCACTTAAGCTCACAAAAGCTATGATGAAATGCATAATGGGTCCTAGTTACTAGGCCATGTTAGGTACCCATGTACAAATGCAAAGAAATGCAACCTTTGAAAATGGGGAAAGATGGAAAACCTCATGGGAAAGACCCTCCCCAAAAAGGAGGTAAGAACAAACATGCTGAAAAAAACATGAAGGAATGAAGGCCTCAATAAGAGCCACCAAGGACAACTTTTATAATCCAAAACATAGACCAAAAATGGCTCAAGAGACTCTCTCAAAACCATAAGTACAACTAGTCCCCCCATGGGAAGAGACACCAAATCCCCCCCAAAATGATGGAGCCCCTATAGAAATAATCAAACCAATAAAACTCCATTGCAGAAGAAACAAGGGCACAAAACAAGGAAACCCTTGAAGGAGAGGTGAAACTTGAAGGCCTAACTAATGTTAAAAGGAGAAAACATGAGGATTCTGAAAGGGAGTCCCCAATGTAGCTATGTCGACACTAGAATGAAAGAGGAGATGAAGGTCTTCTATAGAATCTACAATAGGTGCACCTAGAGGCTCGATAAATGGAGCTAAAGGGTTAGATAGAGCTAAAGAAGAATCCTACTAAAGAGAAAAGGCTTCAACTAGATGCAGTGTGGGAGGAAAAATAGTGATCTTAGGAACAATACAAAGGTTCAAGCATCCTGTCTACACCATATGATGCTCTCACAAAAGAGAAGAAGTGTCCTTTGACAATGGAGACAGTGGACTAAAGTATGAGAAGATGTAGAGATAGGTGGAAGGATCAACTATCCCTATAGAAATAAGCCATCCTATTGCATGATCTCAAATGAAGACTGAATCTATAGTGAACACAACTATCTTCCCTGATCCATTGCATGTAATCTAAGAAATCAAGAGAAGGTTTGCAAATAGAGATGAAACATATAGTACTTCATTGAAGGTGTCATCCTAAATGCCAACTGAACCTTTCTTGTAGACTAGTAGGCCAATTTTATTCCCCATGAGAATATGAGGAATGGGAGAAGCCTCAAGAGTAGAGAAGACACCTTGAGAAGATGTCATATTGCAAGAAGCACCTGAATCTAGTATCCAAGGGACCTAGGAAGAGAATGCAATGGATGCCCATAATGCATAACCCTATCCAAAATCTAGTGTAGATGTCAAAGATATAGAAGAAGATGAAAAGGTAGACTCCTATGAGGTAGAAGAGGATGGAGAGGAAACTATGCTCTTCTAAAGAAGAGTTTGCAATTCCACAATCTGTTTCTCATAGTCATCAAAACTCTTCGCAAAACAATATGAGTCATCATGAGGTCCCTTTTGACAATAGGAATACATAGGAGTCTTAGTCTTCTTTTTCTCCTTCTTCTTAGAAGAAAATGATGGACAAGTAGAGTACTAAGAAAAGGAATCTGATATCTACTTTGGCTTCTACTTATGTCTATCCTTGGTAAGCAATTCTTATAACTGTGAACATGTAAGTGAATCCATCTAAGTGATCTTGGGCTATTTCCATTTCAACCAATCAAAAGATGTCTCAAAAGACGGCATCTGATGTCTAGTACCCAAGGCATCCATAGTGGAGTAAAAAGTGGAAGAAAATGTGTGATACTGTCCTTGCAACTTTGAGAGTATTAAAAAAATATACTTACCATCTTTTTTTTTTCCCACATCCCTACAAAACTATATGCAAAGATTTTAACTTCATCAAGAAATCGTCAATAGTGGGAAAGTTAGTAGGTGTCAAAGAATTCAACTCTGCATCAAGTTGTAGTGCCCATAACTCATTCACTATGCCAAACAAGTTGCAGAACTTGGTCCAACTAACATGAAAAGTGGTCAAACCATCCAAGTGAAATAGTAGACTACCAGAGATGTTTAGTGCAATCAGTCCCATGGCCTCATCCTTTTTTTTTATATGCTAAAGAACCTCAAAAGGGCACTATAGAATAAGTTGGTTCTCATCTAGACATGACCATAAGCCTTGTGACATGAGAAGCCTAGTCCTTTTTACTTTCTAGGTGTGATAGTTGTGTGCTATGAGTTGGGTCACAGAGGGGTCTAACATTGAGAGAAGCAGATGGAAGTAGAAGGGTTGATTCTAAACTAAATTATAGAAAATAAAATGCTCCCCTCCACAATGTATGATTTGGGCACTCTATACTTAGTGCGATTATAATAGCCAATTTAGGGCCTATATCTTAAAGTAGTATTTTTGTCCATAGAGCCTATAATCTAATTACAGATCTAGAAAGTAGACAAAAAAATGCACTTTCAAAAAAATGAAACCTGATTATGTGTCCAAATGAGCCCGTACTAAGAATTTGAAGTGGGAAAAATTTGAGATTTGTGAGTTGCAGAACAATTCAAGAATAGAGATGTCAAACCACCTACACAAGTGTGTAGATCCAAAAATTCTACCCCAAAACGAAAAAATTGCTCACAAAAATGATTTTGTATGAGGGAGATATCGCTATTTGAAAATCACCTCTATAGTTATTTTTTCTAAATAATCATCATCACACCTCTAAAAAATAATGAAAAAAGCCCAAAAAATATCAAATATATTATGTCAAACCCTCTTTCTCCTTTTTCTCCAAACACTAAACAAGCTACAATAAATTTGACTCTAATACCATGTAGGATCTGAGAAAATACTTAAATCAAATCCATAAGCCCTTGAATCACCTGCACATAGAAAACCTATCACAAAGAAGAAAGAGACAAGAAGAAGCAAGGATTTGGTCTAAAAATAAGAAAATTGTATTCTTAGATAAAATATAAATTTCTACACAATATTATATGATATGCAAATACACTAGGAAATCCTATCTATAAAGGGCTCTAGGAAGCTTCTAGAATGAGCTAGAAAGAGCTAGAAAGATCTAGGATATAAGCATGAAAACTAAGCATACATCCACAAAAGGTAGATTATCCTCCACATGGATGAGAGGATAAGTATGACAAGATAGGTGCAAACTCCTATGTTGTAAACAAGTCAACATGTAAAGGTATGCTTACTCCTAGGTGATAACTAATAAATAATGCATTTATCCTAAGTAAACTTAAGTAAAGCATAAATAATAATTATTTACTCTAACATCTTGAACTAAATAACATTAATGGAACAATTAATTATTGTTGTAGCATACATTACCTCTACTATAGACTAAGAAATGAAAATTTTCTTCTTACTTGTCCAAGACACTAGTCTCTTACCAAGAAAGAATGCTCCACCACAAGTTCTCTTCCTATCATCAACACTTTCTACTGAATCTACATTAGTGAAGGCTTTCAAATCCAAATTACCTCCTTTTTTGTACCATTATCCATAATCTTTAGTACTCTTTAGATACCTCATGATTCTCTTTATTGCCATCATATGATTTTCCTTAGGATTAGCTAAAAATATTTTCACCATACCAATTGCACAAGCAATATCAGAGCTAGTACATACAACATAATGAAGTTTTCCAATCATTGATCTACATATGGTCTAATCTACCTCCTTGGAGTCATCATTTTTGGAAAGCTTATGTCCAGTAGACATAGGTGTTCTAACTAGTCTTGAATCCTCCATTTCAATTTTCTTTAGTATCTTCTTGATATACTTAGATTGAGTAATGTAGATACAATATTTCTTCTATAGAATCTACAAACCAACAAAGAATTTGATTTATCTAAAAATTGACATATCAAATTTGTTAATCATTTCCTCTGAAAAAACTTTACAGAAATCATCATTTCTAGTAAATAATGCATCATCCACAAATATTTTAGCCAACAATCTTGTTGTCTAGTTCTTCTTTTATGTATAGGTTGTTGTTCTCATTTGTACTTTAAAAATAAATCTTCATAAAGTAATTGTGAAGTCTTTCATACCAAACTCTAGGAGCTTACTTGAGACCATACAATGCTTTATGCAGTTTACAAACCATATCCTTTTTTCTAGGATCTACAAAACCATTGGGTTGTTCTATGCAAATTTCTTCTTCAAGAATTCTATTCAAGAATGTAGATTTCACATCCATCTAATATACATTAAATCTTTTATATGAAACATAAGCAAGTAGAGTCCTAACTCCTTCTAATCTTGTAATGGGAGAAATAATTTCACCATAATCAATACCTTCTTCTTGAGAATAACCTTTACATACTAACATTTCTTTGTTTCTTGAAACTTCTCCATCTTCATTCACCTTACTTCTGAAAACCCACTTTGTGTCAATTATATTCTTATCCTTGGGTCTAGTAACAAGATTCTAGGTCTTATTCTTTTCATACTATTATATCTCTTTATTCAGTGCTTTAATCCAACTTTCATTATCCAAAGCATCTTTAACTGTTCTAGGTTCAAATTTAGTAAGAAAATATGTACCTTTCAATTTATTCCTTGTCATTTTACCATTGAACTTGTTCCACTTGCCTCACAATGATATTTTGCATCATGCTTGGGTCCCACTATCTATGACTCAAGTCCTTTAAGTTTATACTTCGGTTGGATTGGTTACAACTTGGTAGCCTCTGACTACAACTCGAGTCTATCAGACTATGGCTTAGGTTACACTGGCTAAAACTTGGGTGCTTCTAAAGATTCTAGGGATTCAATAGGTGAAATCTCCTAACTTCTAATTGGATTAGGAAATTTATTAGGTTAAAAGTAAATAAAATTTCTCTAATCTTTAGTTTCTTTGTTGCTTTCTTCTTCTATCTTTTTTGCAAACTCATCAATCTTTACATGTGCACTCTCTATGATTTTATGAGTAGTTACATTCATACATTTGTATGCTTTACTTCTACATAGTTCATAAGGAGTCTAATTTGAATCTTTATTCAGTTGTACTCTACTCAAGGTATGAACTACTATACTAATTTCTTTCTTCCAGTATTTGATTGCAACATTTTTTTCTATCACCAAGGTTCCTACACAATACATGATTGATCTATGCCTTCTTTTTTCTATACTATTTTGATGAGTTGTACCAAGGGTTGATACTTTTTTTTTTTATTCCTCTTTGAATGTAGAATTCATTGAATTGATTAGAGATGAATTCACCTCCTCTATCTAATCTCAAACATTTTAGCTTCTTTCCTTCTTGTTTTTCAACTCTATCTAGATACCATTTGAACTTTTGAAAAGCTTCAAACTTATCTTTAAGACACAATACTCTTATTATCCTAGAATAATAATCAACAAAAAAACAAAGTACTTATCTCCACTATAGCTCTCAATGCTAATAGGTCCACAAAGGTTTGTATGAACCAGCTCCAAGAATAAGAACTTTATGCCTTAAACAACTTTATGCCATAAATAACTTTCCTTTACTTGAGAAATGGAACATGATATTTCACTAAGATCTAGGTAGAATAAGTTACCTTTTGTTTGGCTACCAAACCCAACTAGATTTCCTTTTCCATCTAGCAGCTTGGCCTTCCCATTCATTAATTCTACCATGAATCCAATGTTATTCAACTATGCCACACTCAATATATTATGTTTCAATCCTTCAACCCAATAATAATTATCACATATGAGTTCATTGGTTAGAGAAATACAACCTTTTACTTTTATGCAACATGGTTCATTATTTCCAAATCTTACACTTCCACAATCATAATGTTCCATGCATTCAAACTTTATTTTATTCCATATGTTAGTCATACATTTTGAGAACAAGCACTATCAATAATCCATGTATCATTTTTTCTAACATGAGAAATAATTGTCGTCTTATCTTCTTCATGATCATATTCATCATTTACAACAATATAGATCATCATTTCATCATCACCACTATTATTTGAATCTTTAGTCATGAAAAAGGATTTCTTACCTTTTTCCTTGTAGTCATTGAAGCTCTTGAGATCCTTCTTTCCTTTATACTTGTTGTTCTTCTTTACATCCTTGTCTTCTCTATTTGGATACCTTGCAGCAATGCATCCAACTTCTTCACAATAAAAATAGAATAGAGGACTTTTATCTTGTACTTTCCTTTTCCTTTGCGATATTTTCTTGCAAGTAGTACCTCAACGGCTTCAAGATCATTGTCAAAATTTTCTGCCTCTTCACTTTAAGATTGATTTCTCTTAGACTTTTCATCTTTCTTATTGAGTGATAACTTGGCTTTGAATGCAAACTCAAGATTGCTAGAACTAGGAACATAATTATCATAGTTATCTAGCTCAAATGTTGTCAACCTTCCCACTAGAGCATCAAAGGTTATCTTATCATTTGAATCACATCTCATCTCTTGAATAGTTGACACTCTAATTGCATAGCTAGGAAGAAGGGTTTTGAGTACCTATCTTAACACTATCACATCATCATTTTTCCCTCTAGAGGCTTTGATTGCATTGACACTAGCTTTGATTTTGTCAATATATTTTGCAATGTTTTTATCCTCTCTCATCTTCATATGATCAAACTGACTTCTTAATATTTCTACCTTTTCTCTTCTCATATTATCATCACCTTAATAGATATCCATTAGTTTGGTCCACATCTCATTAGCAGTAGCACACCTTTGACCTCACCAAATTCAACATAGTTAAGAGTTGACACAATGTCAATCATCATTATGTTATGATTCTTCTTTTCAATAGTTTCCTCTACACTCATTATTATAGTAGGAGCTTCATAGTGAGAATTCAAATATTTTAGACCTGAATTACTGAGGGTCACTAGATGTAGCTTCAAGAGTTCTTTCCATGCCTTGAAGTTATCTTTGTTCAACTAGAGAATTTCTCTCGTATAAGACATCCTGATCTTTAGCTTAGGTCCTTGAAACCTTCTCTGCAAGCACCAAAGGCTCTGATACCAATTGCTTGAAATTTAAGAGCAATAAATGAGAGGGTAGAGGTGAATCAATTACCACTAAAAAAAATCCTAGATCCCTTAGATGTCAATTCAAAACATTAACTCTATTGAAACTTTTGTAACTTAGTTAACACATAGGCACTCAGTTAACACTAACAAAATGTTGTAACTCAACAAGCACTATAATATCAACTGTTACTCAACAAATACTAAACATGCATATCTTGAGGTATTAACTATGATTAACCTTAATTAACCTAGTTATATACACATAAAAGAAATAGCATGAACACAAGTGACACCAAGATTTAATGTTGAAACCCAATTTGGGAAAACCATCAATTGCAGCTTTTTACTATTTTTCACTCTTCTTAAGTGAGCCCTATAAGGATCCAACCTTGGCAAAGGTTATAAGACACATTTTTAGGTGTCACCCTATTAGGAATGACCTTGTTAAAGGTCTTTAGACACTTCAATCTAGAAATGCCACCTTGTTAGAGGATTTGGAAAATAGTTGTTGCGTCAACTCCATTAAGAGATTTGATACACTACTACAATAGTTAGAGAGTAACAATGATATGACCTGATTATCGATGCAACTACATTTCTGATTTTAGATCTCAATTCTAGTTTGAATACTTGATCTTTCCTAATAAAATATATCTTTGGAGCTCCTCAAGTATATTCTTCTTATCCTTCCAATTTTCTTCCTCTGAGCATCTTCTTATATTCCACATATTCTCATTCTCACATTCAATTCTCAACTTGACCTTAAACCTATATCATATGCATTGTCAAGTCATCTGGAATACAACTTAGAATAATTAATATTCATCTCTATAGTTAGCTAGAACCAACAAAAAAATCTATTAAACTGAATATGCCAAAACAAGAAAATAGTTTGTTACCCAAAATTTGTTAGTAGACACTAACACTAAAATGATTTTCCTATGCTAACTAGGTGAACTTGGTTAACATTTCATCTTCACAAAATTCTTTTTGTAATTGAGTGAGATCGTTTGCCACTCAGTAAGCTTGGTTAACACTAAACTTCTACAAACTTCTCTTTGATTCCTGAGTGAAATTGGTAGACACCATCTTCTGAACTAAGAAAACACTAGAATGCTCAACACACATAGGGAATTTTTTAACTTGGCAAATACTAGAATGCTCAATAGAAGTAAGAAACTATCTTCATCACCCAATTGAGGTTGGCATACATTGATTGGTAAAGATATTGCATTTTGTGTAACATCAAAGACAATATATAATTGGTCAATTATTTTCAACAATTTGGTATGAACTTCCCAATGTTTTTTTGTAACACATCTAGTTCTAAGAAGACACTTAGATCTGTAGATTAGAGTAATAATTTGTTCTATATAACCAATGCATGGTTCAAGGAAATTTATAGGAAGTCTTCATAACCTTTTATTATTTGTTTTGATTGCATCTAGTCTTCTTTAATAGTAGGTGGTGTGTTGTACCAAACAATATCAATAAAGCATTTTTTAAACTTTCCATATTTACAAAGTGTTGGAAATATTAAAGACTAGCTAGGTTACTAAGAGGGGAGGGGTGAATCAGTAACTTCAAAATTTTTGACAAGCACTTAATAACATAATCCAATTATCATCAATAGATCTAATCTACTACATGCATGAGAAACTGAAAACATAAAATAGTTTGAACACAATATTTGGTGAACTAGAAACCTTCCAAATAGAAAGTAAAAGTAGGGTGGGGATAATACCCAAAAAACTTCAATGCTATAGTATAAATTTTTCCTATAAAGGCTTACAATGATCACTTCTAATGATCTACCCTATTAGGAGCAATTAGGACTGCTAGGTCCACCTTGTTAGAGGTTTTACAAACATACAATGAAGTATGCACTTGGTAAAGAGATTCAAAGAAAAGACTATTCAGTCTACCCTATTAAAGGAGTTGAAGTTGATTCATCTATTAGGATGATACAGTAGATCTAACTTACAACTAAATTGTTGATTAAGATCCTTGAAGTACTAATCACCTCTATGTGATAGATGTAACTTGACTACTCCTAATATGACCTTGCAATACATTTTTCTCTACTATTGATTCACATTTGCATGCTTATCATCATATTCACATTCACTAGTAGCAAAAACTATTACACTTGGGTGTGGTACAATACATTACATATATACCAATCCAATCCTCATAATTACAAGGTTGGCCAATACACAAGTTAACACCAATATTACTGAGTTGGCCCAAATGTAGAAACTCAGGTTCTAAAAACTGACTTGGTGAACTTTTGATACATGGCATCCACTATCATTACTCAGAATTGTCATGCACTTGGTAGAATTATAGGCTTAGTCCATACTAATCACTTCAACATAGTTTTGAGCTCAGTATACACTAGTGACTCGGTAGATACAGTGTCACTTGGTAGAAATTGAATTCCACTTTTACAATGCCTACACTTGATAAACACTAATCATCTCATCACTTAGTTAATGCTAACTTTGCATCACATGAACTAATGGCTTAGTAGATACTGTGAAGCTTGGTAACCACTAAACTACTCAGTAGAAACTACTGGACTTCACACTACCTAAATTTACTTGGTAACCACTAGAATGCTCAGTAGAAACTGTGAAGCTTGGTAACCATTGAATTACATGGAAAACACTAGAGACTAATCAAAGAGCTTAGTAACCATAGAAAATATGAATAATTTTTGTCACTAATAACAAACTTGACTTAATGCCAACAATCTCCCCATTTGGCATTAGTCACAAAAACACTTATCAGCCAAAACTTATGTACAACGTAGTGTGATACTGACTTGGTATAGCATCCTAATGTTTCGATTTTTCAAAATTTGTCTTGTAACTTTGTTTTATACACATTTTGCATATATCTCCCCCATACAATATACATATTGATTATATACATGTCTTTCTCCCCCTTTTAATAATAATGCCAAAAATTTATACACAATCTAATTATATAGAGACACCAAAATGTAAGAGAAATTTAGAATGTACCTTAAGAATAAGAGTTAAGGTTTTGTCCCAATTTTCTTACAGAATTTTGCAGGTTTGAAGAGAAACTTGGACTTCTATAGAGATCTCAATCATATGATCTAAAATTTGAGAAATTATTGTCATTGATCAAAGTTTTAGAATAAGCAATGTGCTTCTGCATTGTATCCATGATAGGAAGGATCATGTTCTTGATGTCTATGAGTGTAGACCAAATCCTTGCTTCCTCTCTCAATAATTTTTCCTACATATCTAATAAAAATATGATCTTCATGTGGTGTGGAAAGCTTGAACTAGGGTCAATCTATAACCTCTATGCACTAGCCTTTAGATCTTCATCAAATTTATTCAATTTTCTCTTTATTTCCTTTGTATGCTCTATAACATCACATAACCTAGCAAAAAGAGATGTTATATTTGTGTAAGAAGTTTCAAGATTTGACAAAATTGAAGAAATTTCCACCTAGTGAATAGCTATTCTCTAAGCAATGTGCTCAAGCACTTTATTGTCAAACTTCTTCTCTGCTTTCTCTATTAGCTTACCTTGGCCATTGGAATCCTTATTGAATTTGATAACCGCCTCTTCTATTTGCAACAAGATGTGTTGAGAGGAATCAAAATCAAAACCTATAGCCTCTACCAAAATATTTTTAGCACTCTCTATAATTCTAAATTCTCTATCTCTTTCTTCTCTTAGTTTCTTCTGTTTAGCTTTCTTTTCAATGAGTTGACTGACTAATCTCATCTGATCTATAGTAGCATTGTCAAAGTCCAACTTAGGAATCTCAATATCCTTATCTAGATCTATATCTTCCTCTATTTCCTTTCCACTAATCAAAAGCCTTGGTTGAGTCTTTGGTTCAACTTTTGAAATTAATGCTTTAGATTTTGGAACATAAACAATAGTGGAAATAGTAGGGCTAGGAGTGAAAACTTATAGAGTGCCTACTGATGGAATACTTACTGGAATACTTGAAGAATCCAAAATTGGTGTACTTGCCAAACTTCCCAAAATTGTAGTATTTACAAGTGAAGTACTGACAAAAGTATGCATAATTGAAGAACTTACTAGAGCAAGCAAAACTAAAGTAGTCAAAATTGAAGAATCCAAAATTGTGCTTACTGCTAAAGAAGTCAAAATTGAGGAACAATCTATATCCATTACTAAAATTGGCTTAGTGATTGAAGGATTCTATAGCTTTGTGGATGAAGTGGTAGAAACTTCTATCTATGATGTGCTGAGCTGAGAGGTAGTAGGGAATGATTGGACATTTGATGTTTCAATGGTTGTCACAATCAAAGCTACTAAAGTTGTGTCCATGCTTGATGATGATATTGTTTTAGTTGGAGAATGAGGAAGGGAGGCTATGATAGCCATATCTATCTTAATTGTATCACTCTCTTCTTCTTCTTACCTGGCTTCCTCTTTAACTTCATTCTCTCTTTTTTCTCCATCATCCTTCATTAACTCTTGATATTCTTAAGCATCAATAGTAACAAAAGGAGTATTGTCTTCTTCATTTTCTTCATCCTTGTTATTGTCATAATCATCATCTTCAATCTCAATATGATTTTCACTAGGTATGTGAAGATGGAACACATTTTTCCTTAAGTTTGTAGCATTCTTCACAACATATTTGATATCTTTCAGTAAAACAAGACAAGTATTGAACTTCATAATCATTTTGATCTCATTGTCTTTTAATGCTTTATTAACCTCTACATATATTAAGTTAGGCACCAACTATTTTAGAGTTTGAGAAAAAATGTCTTTGATAGTTTTTCATCCACTATCTATATATATATTTCTTAGTAAAAGCTTATAACTTGACAACCAAATATAACCTTGTTACTCTCAACTTCACTCGGTATGACCCAACCTTACTCAGTGATTAATGATACTAAACTTTTTTGAACCCCTTGTATCTAGAATACTTATTTGGATCTTTGCTTCCTTTCAATTAGAACTATTTAAGATGTGACCTTGAAAATATAGTTCTAGTTCTTCCTTAAGAACTTAATTGAAAATGGTGGATCACCTACTTCTTTAGTGACATGACCATCATCACTTGAACCAATTTTCTTGGTAGATTAGGGAATCCACTGCTATCTCATCTACTTCTTGATGTTATTAGCTTTTCTTTTCTTTTCATCTTCAACTCTACCTATATTCATGAAATTCTTAGCTATATGACCAAGTTCAATACATGTGAAACATCTTATGATAGTGTTATTTCTTCTCATGTGATGTCTAACACAATTTATGCCAATGTATCCATATTCTTCACAGTAATAACATCTGCACCAAGTATTATAGTCCCAACCAAATATTGCCTTTACAAATTTTTTAGTTGGATTGAATGGTTTACTGCATTCAAATGCCTTGTGACCTTGTTTCTTGCATTTGTGACACTTACCCTCAATTTTTTGTTTTTCTTTACATTCATTAGCTCTATGACCATATTGACTACAATTGAAGCACAGTAATTGCAAGTAGTTCTTTGATTCCTTTGAGCACCTTGTTTGGAGGATTCACCTTCTTCTTTGTATCCAAGTCCTACCTTACCCTTTTGCCTATAAAGATTCTGCTCATTTTTTTGATTCAATTGCTCCATGTCTACTTGGGATTTCATTATTCGTTCATTAAGTTGTTTTTTAGAATTTAGATCAACTTTCATCTTTTCATTGATTTTCTTTTTAGTGCTTAAGTCATTCATTAACCTTTCATTTTCTAATCTCAGAATCATAATATCTTTATTTGCATTAGAGAGTTGACCAATGAGATTTTCTTGCTGAAGGGATTGATTTTGAATTTCATTGTTCCTTTCCTCCAATTATTTTTTGCCTTATTTCTTTCTTCTAAAATTTCACAACCTTATTAACTAAATTTCTTGTTCTCTTTTCAATTTTCTTACCTCTTCTTGCAAGGAGCTATTCTTTTCTAGAAGTTCTTTGATTGCATCATTTGCTTCATTTGAACTGCTTGAGGGGGAAAAAATATTCAATCTTCTCTTCAACATACTAGTAGTCATTCATCTATTTTCCAAGTTCCTTCCTACTTTTTAGGGATTGAGAAAGATACTCTTTTTCTTTCTTGAGTTGAGCTATGGCCATCTCTAGGTCTATTTTTTCATTGTAAATAGTTTTGTCAAGTCTAAATATCTCCATTGTCCTTGATCTTTGCTCAAACTGTCAAACTTTATCCTGAGAACCATAAAGCTCTGATACCAATTGTTGGAAATATTCAAGACTAGCTAGGTTACTAAGAGGGGAGGGGTGAATCAATAACCCCAAAAAAATTGACAAGCACTTAATAAAATAATCCAATTATCATCAATAGATCTAATCTACTACATGCATGATAAACTGAAAGCATAAAAAACTTTGAACACAATATTTGGTGACCCAAAAACCTTCCAAATATAAAATAAAACTAGAGTGAGGATGATACCCACAAAACATCAATACCGTAGTATAAAGTTTTCTTGTTAAGGCTTACAATGATCACTTCTGATTATCTATCCTATTAGGAGCAATTAGGATTGCTAGGTCCACATTGTTAGAGGTTTTACAAACATACAATGAAGCATGCACTTAGTAAAAGGATATAAAGAAAAGATTGTTAAGTCTACCCTATTAAAGTATTTGAAGCTAATTCACCTATTAGGATGAAATAGTAGATCTGAATTACAACTAAATTGCTGATTAAGATCCTTGAAGTACTAATCACCTCTATGTGATAGATGTAAGTTGATTGCTCTTGATATGACCTTGCAATACACTTTGCTCTGCTACTGATTTACATTTGTATGCTTATCATCATATTCACATTCACTAGCATCAAAAACTATTACACTTGGGTATGATATAATACATTACATATATACCAACCCAATTCTCATAATTACAAGGTCGGCCAATACACAAGTTAACACCAATATTACTGAGTTGGCCCAAATGTAGAAACTTGGGTTTTGAAAACTGACTTGGTGAACTTCTAATACTTGATGTCCACTATCATTAATTAACATCATCATTCACTTAGTAGAAGTAGAGGCTCAATCCATAATAATCACTTCAATGTAGTTTTGAACTTGGTATACACTGGTGACTTGGTAGATACAGTGTCACTTAGTAGAAACTAAATTCCATGTTTACCATGCCTACACTTAGTAAAAACTAATCATCTCATCACTTAGTTAACACTAACTTTGCATCACTGGAACTGATGACTCAGTAGACACTGTAGGGCTTGGTAACCACTAAATTGCTCGGTAGAAACTATTGGACTTTACACATTGTAACATCTCACAACTTCAAGATTGATTTTGAGTGATGGGAGTGGATAGTGATGGGAGTGGAGAGAGTAGGAGTGTTCAAAATTTGAATCCATGCAAGAGTGGGAATTCCTTGGATGGTCAGTTTTAGGCCCCTGGACTAGAGCACAGACACCAAGATGGAGGCTGTCTGGCTGCTCCTGGCACTGGGGACAAGTCAAAAAGTGTGGTAGGAGGTCCAACTATCCTTATCAAGGAAGAAACCAAGTCTCCTTTGGTCTCCAAAACAAACATGCTAGGACCTACAAAATGGTCCTCACTCTTTGGGGTTAAACCCTCTGGTAAGTCCTCTTTCCCGCCTATTAAAACTATTCAGAATTTGAGGATTAGTTCTTGTGCGATAGCCATCCTAGATGAGATTGTGGATCACAATATTCAGACTATGGCTTCTACTTTGGTTGAGAAATTTTTGGGGCCTAGATCGAGCATTGACAAAGTTAGGCAACTCATAAAAAATAAATGGGCTCTCAAGGACCAGGTCTCAATTACAGCTATGGCGAAAGGCTTTATGTCTTTCAATTTCACTTGCTCGGAAGACCTTGCTAGCATTCTGAGTGAAGGTCATTGGGCCTTGGGTTGCTCTTCCCTTGTGCTCCAGAAATGGTCCTCTGGTATGAGCTGGAACGATTCTTTTTTTTCCCAAGCTCCTGTGTGGGTAAGACTGCTAGAACTGCCACTTGAATACTAGAGTGAGGACATCTTTGGGGCTATAGCTAGGACCTTTGGGGAACTTCTCTCAACAGATCCACTCATTGCTTCCAAGAATTGCCTAAATTTTGCATGCATCTACATTGGGGTGAGAGATGGAACAGACATGCCTGAGTTCGTTGAACTTCATTCCAAACTTGGAGTGCACAACCAAGAAATTATCTATGAAACGATCCCCTTTGCATGCTTCCTTTGTCTAAAGGCTGGTCATAAGGCCCACTAGTGCCCCAATGAGGCAAAGAAGAAGATCATGAAACCAGTCATCCCTGATCAAACAAAGAAACTTGCTACACACCCTTCTGGTAAGTTAAAGATTAAGATGCTATGGAGGTGCAAACTCTCTATTGTGCAAGGGAGAAAGACTATTAGCCTAAAAGTTACAGCAGCGAAGGACACTACTCAGAAGGATCCCCCCAAGTAAAATGCCATCTCCACCCCCCTTGAATAGAGCCTTGTATTGGAAAAATCAATCTCAGACCCGTTGGAGGTCCCTAAGGTGGAGGTAAGCTCCCCTTCCTTAGCTAAGGATCCTGTTGTGGAACAGAATCTCCCTCTGGAAATTATACTTCAATTTTCTCCCACAGCAGAGGAAGTCCCTCTTTTGGGAGCTACAGTGTTGAAATGCTTGGAATGAGAATCCCCAGCCCGAGATGAGGACACCCAAGCTAAGTGTCTTCCCCTTGAGAACACTCTTTCTTTGGGGGTCATCTCTGGCAAGGGGGGAGACTCTTCAGCCCCTATAGGAATTGAGGCCAAGCCTCATCTCCTCATTAAGAACATTGATCCATCTCAGCTTGCCCTTTGGGAAGATAGGTTAGATAATAGTGTGTTGGATAGCCTTGATGAGTGGTGCATGGTCAAGAAGAAAAAGAAGAACCAGAAGAAAATTTTCTTCCCCCTTTCTCCTACTTCAACTAGAAGTAGGGTTAAAGCTGATATTGGGTCACCCCCCAAGGGAGCAGGAAGAAAGAACTTAAATCGGATTCTGCAAGAAGAAACAAGAAGAAACCTAGCAGATGGAAGCCAGAAGTCCATTAAGGATTTCTCATGGAGTAAGAAATGAAAGTTATCTCATGGAACATAAGGTGCCTTAATGGGGCTCACAAACAAAATCTCATTACAAATATGATTAGAGACCAAAGACCTGACTTTCTGTTGTTACAAGAAACTAATATGAAAAGAGACCTGGTAAGAAGGATATCTTTTAGTAAAACTTTTTGTTGTGAAGCTTCTGATTCAGATGGTGCTTCAGGAGGTGTCCTAACCTTGTATAACACCAGAGCTTTCAAGTTAACTCTTTACGGCTCTTCTAATTCTCTTCTTTGTAAGGTTTTTCACATCCAAAGCAATGAATCCTAGCTAATCCTTAACTTGTATGCCCCCAATACCAAGAAAGAAAGGAACTGCTTTTGGACTAAGCTCCTTGGCATCTTATCTAATTGTAACATGAATAAAGGGATTATAATGGGGGACTTCAATTTGCCTCTTTTTAATGCAGACAAAAGGGGGGGTCAAGCCCCGGATTAGGATAGCAAACATGACCTTGCTTCATTTATTCAGAATCTGGCTTTCCTAGATTTGGACCTTCAAGGTGGCAGCTTCACTTGGTCTAACAGAAGAATTGGGAGTGATAGTATCCAGGTTCATCTTGATAGAGCCCTCATCTACCCCGAATGGCTCCTCTCCCACTCTTGTAGATTATCTCTCCTCCCTAGAGTGGGCTCTGATCATTCCCCGATTTCTCTTTCTACCTCCCCCCTTTCTAGCAACAAGGCCTTCCCTTTCTGCTTTGAGAAAATATGGCTCTCACACCCTGTGCTGGAAGATAATATATCCCATTGGTGGAGCATTGACATTGAAGGAACTGTAATGTACAGAGTTGCCCAGAAGCTGAAAAATGTGAAAAGAAACATCAAATCTTGGAATAGAACTAATTTTGGCCTTATATTCCAGGAGAAAGACAAGGTTTCTGATCAGCTCTCTTCTATTCAGGAGGAAATCCAACATTTAGGATACAATGAACATAACAGCCAGCAAGAACAGGCCATCCTTTCAGATTTGCACAACATCATATCTAAGGAAGAGCTCTTCTAGAAACAGAGATCAAGAGTCAGTTGGTTGAAGGAAGGAGACCGCAATACCAGATTTTTTCACTTGACCACCCTTAAGCACCGAGCTAATAATAGAATATCCAACATTGTAAAGGGCTAGGTTCAGATTACCAATGATGAAGAAATTGAGAAGGAAGCTATCTGCTACTTCTCATCTCTTCTCTATGTTGACCCTTCCCTCTCTAGGTCTGAACAAGAGGAAATCCTAGTGACCATTCCCCCAATTCTTCAAGATTACCACAACTCCATGTTGAAGGCAATCCCCTCCTTGGAAGAAATCTGTCAGGCCCTCTTCTCTCTTTTGGGGGATAAAGCTCCTGGCCCAGATGGTTTCCCTTCTTTCTTTTTTCAGATCTTTTGGGATGTTTGAAAAAGGATGTGGTTAAAGCGGTTTAGGAGTTCTTTTGAGCCAGCAATTTGCTTAAAAGACTTAATGCTACCTTTCTAGTTCTCATCCCCAAAATCTTGGGTGCTAATTCTCTAGATAAATTCAAGCCCATTATCCTCTACAATTCCTTCTATAAGTTTATTTCCAAGGTTCTCAGTTCTAGGCTCCTTAGAGTTCTCCCTCTGATTATCTCTCTTCAGTAAACTAGCTTTGTCCTTGGCAGGCTAATCCTTGATTCAATTGTTTCGTTTCATGAGGTCATCCACTCTCTTGAGGTGGGAAAAAAGGAAGGATTCCTTCTAAAGCTGGACCTATCAAAATCTTATGATAGGGTTGACTGGAAGTTTCTCTTTGCTGTTCTTCATGCCTTTGGCCTCGATGATTAGGTTTGCAAACTCATCTCTCAGCTTGTGGCTTCACCCTCTTTGTCATTTCTGGTCAATGGTCACCCCTCTCCTTTCTTCTCCCCCTCTAGGGGTCTAAGGAAAGGAGACCCCATCTCTCCAGTCCTATTTGTTATCATGGAAAAATGCCTTGGCAGACTCATTCAGAAGAAGATTACGGACAGGTGTTTAGTGGGTTTGAGGCCTTCTTCGGGTCCTTCATCTTTCACTCATCAGCAATTCATGGATGACATGATTTTGGGGGGTGAAGCTTTAGTTCAGGAGGCCAAGACCTTCAATATAATTCTTAATTCCTACACCAAGGGTTTTGGCCAAGCTATTAACTTAGACAAGAGCTATGTCTTCTTCCTCAACACTCCTCTAGAGAGGCAGAGGAAAATTGCTCGAATTCTGGGTTGTGGCATTAGGTCCCTACCGGCGACTTATCTTGGGCTTCCTCTTGGCTTCAAACCCTCAAACTCCTTTTGGACAAGCATTATCGACAAATTCAACAAGAAACTTGCTGGATGGAATGGGGCCACCCTCAGTTAGGCTGGAAAATGCACGTTGGTTAACTCGATTCTCCAGAACCTCCCCACCTATGCCCTCAGTCTCTTTGGGATCCCGATTAAGTTTGCAGATAGAATGGAGAGAATTCAGAGGGACTTTCTCTAGACTGGAACTAATGACCACAAGAGAAACCACCTAGTAGCCTGGGACCAGGTATGCTTGCCCAAAAGCTAGGGAGGTCTTGGAATCAGGAAAATTTCTCACCTCAATCAATCCCTCTTAGCTAAACTCCCTTGGTGCATCTTCCAAGGCACAGGGGTTTGGAGGGACATCTTGGTTGAGAATTACCTAGGAGGCATGTCTCTCTCCTCCATTTTCCATGGGGCCGAGTTTCCATTGGGTTCTTACATTTGGAAAGGTATTTTGAAGGCCCTTTCCCTTGCCAAATCCAAGGCCAAATGGAAAGCTAGAATGGGAGACAAAATCCTTTTTTGGTAGGACAGTTGGCTTTTTCAAGAACCTCTCAATAACCATCCTTCATTTGGCAGGTGGGCTGATCAGGCAATAGGAAAATATGGTATGCAGGTTAGGAACTACAGAAATGGGAATGATTGGCACAATCTAGTGGAACTTTCACAAGATCTTGAGCCTTTGATGGCCTCTTTGAATGCTATTAACATCAACCAGATAGGCAATGCCTTAGTCTGGGGAGACTCTTCTAGAGGCCATTATACTGTAGCCTTAGGCTATCTTTCCCTTGTGGGAATAGGGGAGAAACCTATTTGGGCCAAGGCCTGGATCCCTGGATTAACGCCCAAAATCAACATTTTCTTTTGGCTCCTCTTGCAAGATAAGATCCTTACCCTAGATAATTTAGCCAAAAGAGGCCAAATTATTCCCAATAGATGTTGCCTCTATAAAATTGACCTAGAAATGGTTAACCACATTTTCATTCACTACCCCTTTTCCTTTAGAGTGTGGAGTCTTCTGACTTCCAATATGAACTCCTAGTAGTGCCCGCTTGCCAGCATCTAGAATTTCTTCATTCAGTGGAGAAGTATCCACAAAGGCTTGGAATCCCAAATTTTGAGTTCCTAGATTATTCCACACTTTTGCTGGGGAATATGGAAGGAGCACAACAATAGGATATTCAGAGACAGACAAACTCCTGAGGGTATTATAGCAGAGAAAATTGACAGCCTCATGAAAGAGAACTATGCCACAACTAGAGATGGAAACATAAAAGATGGAGGGAAAATTAAGACCAGGAAAGAAGATAGGATCAAAATAAGATAGTTGGCTTCTTGGTCCTTCCCCCCCAATAACTGGCATAAAGCCAATTTTGATGGAGCAGCTAAGGGGAACCCGGGTCCTGCTAGATGTGGTGAAATCATAAGAAATAGCTTGGGAGTGGGCATTGCGACAATATCCTCCCCTATTGGTCACCAAACCAACCATCAAGCTGAAGCCAGTGTGGCCAGACTCACTATTAAGCTGGCCCTACACTCAGGGATCGAACAACTGTGGCTTGAAGGTGACTCCCTAAATATAATTAATTTTATTTTAGGAGTAACCAAACCATCATGGACCATTGAAAGCATAATTAAGGATCTAAAAATGGACTTGAGAAAATTTAAAAATTACCATGTCAGCCATGTCTACCATGAGGCTAACATGGTTGCTGACTGGTTCACCAATGCAGCAGTCACATTTAATTCAGTGATGACGTGGGGAAACAATAATCATTTTTCGACCATGACTATTGAGCTCATCTGAAAGGAGCAAATTCAAGGTACCAACTCAAAATATTTTTATGATGATGACACATGCTAAATCATGTTTTAAAAATGGAATCAAAAGGAGTTATGCGAAACCCCCACCATTTCATAATAACATGTACAGATTACATGAGCAGAAGAAAGCCAGAGTAAAACCCAAAAACACGCGCATTAAAGCTTTCGTCCTTAGCAATTTATCCATCTTTGAGCTCTACAATTCTGTTTAGGGTTTAGGGTTAGAGTGGCATAAAATTGCTATGGTGGGAGAAAGGATTAGAAGAGAGCCATGGGGAGAAACGGAGAGCTGGAAAGAAAAAGGGAAGGTTTGGAAAAAACTCTAGAAGGGTGGCATAACCAGCTTCATGGAGAGGCTCCATGGCTTTGACGCGAGGGTTACCAAGATAATGGTTGAAACCTAGCACAATGGAAAGGTCATAATTGATGGTGTCTCACACCAAATCACTGAGGGTCTCATTGCGGAGGTGACAGGCTTCTCCCAGGAAGGCATCAGCTTCTTCAAGGATAAGAAGATGTCTGCCAATGTTGTCAATGCTTTCGTCAATAATGACAAGGAGAAAAGAAAACTGGTAAAGATTGACACCTTCTACAACATAGAGTCCATTAAGAAGTTCTGGGGGCTTGTTTTGAGGATCATCATAGAGTATGTCACTCTAGAGCCCAGGTTTGATAGAGTCAGAACCCATCATTTTGTTCTACTTAATCATTTTAGACATAAAGTAAAAATCTCCTTTCCTTTCTATATTTTTACTTCTATGACTAAGAATATAGAGAGTTACAAAAAATGTCCTGTGAAGAACCCTACCCTTAATGAAGGTCTCCTTCTCCTCATGTTTGAGTTTTTGAAAACCCAAACAAGAGTCAAGCCCATTGGGGCTTCAGGTGGCTCCTCAGAGGACACTGCTAGCTCTGAATCAGGGGAAGTGTGCGTTGTGAAATCTATCAAGTCTGAAACCCCAAAAGCCAAACCCTCTCCCCACTTCCCTAGTAGGAAGAGCCCCAGATGCCCTCCCCCTAACCCCCCTACCCCTCATCCTAAGGAGTCTAGTGAGGAGTCAGATATAGAATCAGAGGATGCGGATTCGGTGGCAGAGAAGGAAAGTGAGTTGGAAGATGACAAGGAAAAATAAAATCACAAGATGGAGGTGACCCCCTTGGTAACCCAGGATAACCCCAAGAAAAGAAAATTGGACCAAACCCCTACCCATGATCATCTCAGCAATAATGTTGATTTGACCCCCAGCCCCACTGCAGCCACCTCCCCCCTTGGAGATCCCCATTTCGCCCCCAAAAGAGATGATAGAAATAATGGTTGAAAAGGGAGGGGAGGCCATCAGGAAAAATAAGAGAAGAGCCAGGCAAAATTTCAATATGGATAGTGTTAGTTTAGGCATTGTTAGAGAACCTGCTAAAATTCAGGTGTTGGGGGATCTCAACTGTAACACCTACTATGACGAGCTCCTTGACCCGACTCTTCTAGTTCTCTTTGATAATGCCTGTGAAATGGGTTTCAACTTCCTCAACAATGCAAAGAACAACCTAATTGAAAATTTATGCTCCATTAAGTGGCTTTTTTAGGAAATTGAGACTTTGAAGGATAGGTCCAACCAGACTAATAATATGGGGGAAGCCAAGGATCATGAGGCCAGAGGCAATAAAGACTAGGTGGGCAGCCAAGAAAAAGACAGAAGCAAGGACCCCAGTGACAATCAAGAGGATAGAATCACCCGACTCAAGCAGAAGGTCCAAAGGTTGGATTTTGTTCACCAAGTTGTGACTAAATAGATTGTGGATACCCTCCATACCTTGAATGAAAATATTGTCAATCTGGGGGACTATCTGACCAATGTTGGTCTTGTGGGGAACATAGAGTAGAGTATAGATAACGGAACCAACTAGGAGGATCCTCAGAAAGAGGTTGGAATCCAGGAAACCTAGGGGGACCAGAAGCATTTCCCCCCCGCGACCCAGGAGGAGGAAGCCATCCAGAAGGAAAGCGACGCTGCAAAAATCTTGGAAGAAATGGAGAAGAAGGGGCACTAGTCTACCCGCCAAGCTCTGTTCCTGGCCTTTGCTTCCCTGGTTTTGAGCCTTTTTGTTTTTGGCCTTTTGTGGCTATTTTTGTTTTTTCTGACTTTTATGCTTTTAATTTGTTTATTGCTGTAAAACTTTGGGTTTTAGGATCCCTGTAAAACCTGTTTTCCAAATCAAAAACTATTGGGCTTTACACTGCCTTAATTCACTTTGTAACCACTAGAATTCTTAGCAAAAACTGTAAAGCTTGGTAATCACTAAATTACATGGAAAACACTAGAGATTAGTAACCATACAAAATCTAAATAAGTGTTGTCAATAATAACAAACTTGACTTAATGCCAACACAAAGATACTAATATTTGAGCACACATTTATATGATTCTAATATCACCCCTAATCCAATGAAAGTTTCATTCCTTTTTTTTTTTTGTTGTCTCTATTGTTGCACAACTATGATCCATTTTCATAATATTTATTGCTTCACTTTTCTAGATTTGGAGTCTTTATTGGTTTGCCATGTGTGAATAAGACATTTTTTATTTTCCCAAAGAAAGATATATCAAATTATCACTTTATATTTAAATTTTAACTTGTCTATTTTAGAAAGATTTTTTTAATATGTAGTTGTATCATAACTATCAATTAAAAGATGCTAATTTTTTTATGTTTAAATTAGTTAGCAATTAAAACATAAGTGATGACATATTGGGGTTCATTTAGTACAAATATTTGTGTTCTTTAAACTTTGGTAATGACATATCGGGGTGGATACTACACCTATATTTATTGGACTCATTCTGAATTAATGCCAACTCTTATTTCTAGTGTTGAGGAATGAGCCTATAAAAAAACAAGAAACTAGATTACATATGACTTCAAGAGTCAATGTTTATATTTGGAGTCATTCCTTCTCTGCTCATCATGGAAGTGCTCCATTAGCTACAAAATTATCATTGTAGAGGTGTATATATTCATCCTCCCAAATTAATGTTTGATTTAAACTTTGCAAATTATTTGGTCTATACATGATTTTAGGGGTGTTGCACAATAGGATTCATTCTTTTCTCTGATAATGTAGAGTTTCCCTGAGTGACATAGGGACTGAAAATTTCCATTTTGAATAGTTTAGGATTCTCCTACTTGGCTCGTGAAGTATGTGCTTACTATTGTTTGTTTTAGTTAGAAACTATTGCTAATATTGTTAGGATCATAATAAAGTCTTTGAAACCTATCATTTACTATTTTTTGGAGTACATAATCAAGCTTATTGATTTGAAGATTGACATAAAGTTCTAATTGTGGTTAGATTTGGAATCAATGAATGCAATTTCTATTGCAAATTCCAAATTGTTATCTTTGTACAAAGGTTAGTAATTTGTAGTTTTAAAATCTATTATTACTTGTAATCTTATGGGCCCTCTTCTATTTTGGAAGCTATTTTATAGATTGTTTTCTCTACTTTGGGGTTATCCCCATTGTTTGATGGTTGAGCTAGTATACACATGTTCTAAGACTTGCACAAAATTTCTCATTGTCACTAATCCCTAGGTGTTGTAGCAGTTTCTTAGCCTTATCGTGTTCTCTTCAACCTCCATTAGTAGAAAGAGTAACCAATGAAGGGATAAATCCTTCCCTTAAAACCATTTAACTATATTAAAAACTATTAGTACACAATAATAAAAGAAGACCTTTTATTTATTCTTTCTGAATGGATGTTCATGTCTCAAGAAGTTGTGCAATCACTCCAATGCAAACTTTAGTAGTAGAAATCATTTCTCTACCCTCTTTTGTGCAAGTAATGTCATAGAAAATAGTAAAGAATTTTTCTATGTAGTCAACGTCACTATTGATAAGAAGAGAAACAAAAACTAGTTTATACTAGAGTTGTAGAAATGGTGTATTCCTACTTAGGAAATTAGATTCAATATACATATAATGATTTTTTTTCTCTGCATTCTCATATTCAAGACAACTTTTTTTTCTCATTCAAACCTCTATTAAATGACATATTAAGTTCCAAGGAATACCTAATCCCTACATAGTTGATATGGAAAGAATTTTTTTTTAATATTTATTCCACATCATGTTACACCATAAAACTCACTATAAGATTCATTATCATTGATGTATGCTAGGAAAATGAGTCTCTTAGTGATATTTCAGACTTGTTCATTATTTGAAAGATTTAATACTAGAGTTACTAGTTTATCTAACCTAATCCTCTTAAAAATAGATTTAATCATATTGTATAAGGATCTGAGATGATTGATTAATTAACAGATATGTAGATATAAGCTAGGAGAGTTCTTTGGCTTTTCATGATAGTAAGATGCTCATATGCATTGTGTTCTAAGTATTTGTATTCATTTAATCACTTTTATATTACTTAGAAGGTATCAAAATTAAGTTATGTCAAATGATATGGTATCTATATAACCTAAATACTAATCTTAGTTGAAACAATGGACAATTGTTCTATCTGATTATGTCCTTTTAATTTGATTTAATCATGCAAGTGTCATTATTTATTTATCACAATTTCATGCAAAATAAGATGGTTTCAAAAAATTTCCATAAGCATGAATTGTGTTGACAGCTACATATTTGTTTTCATCTTCCAATGGTGCTAAAATAAAATTTATCTCTTTTTATGAAAATTGTATTTTTAAGAATTGGATTATAAAATGTAAATATGTTTGATTTTGAAGAAATTTTCCAAAGAATATGGATAACAAACATTTTTTTATAGGTGGCAATAAAATGCCAATTATAGTGAATGGATAAGATTGTCTTGACTGATGCCCAGCTAGAGAAAAAGTTGAGAATGGTAAAGAAAAGAAGGATGTTAACTATTTCTTCTAGGAAGATTAAATGACAATTTCTCTAGGAATTACAAATAGGAAAGGGAAACTTTTGGGCCAGGGGGGTGTGAATTGGTAGTTTAAACTTTGACCCATAAAACTTTCACCACACATCTATTTTATACATTGAATGAATAAATTGAAATAACATATAAACATATAAGCAATCAAACATATATGACACCAAATATGATTACCCAGAAACCCTCAAATGAGAAAGTAAAACTAGGGTGGGGATGATACCCATAAATGTTCACTACTATAGTAATAAAGTGTATCCAATGAAGGTTACAATGTTTTGAACATGAAACATGATCTACCCTGTGAAAGGTCTAACTTTTTAAATGCTTACAAAGACTTTTAGGTCTCACCTTGTTAGAGGATTTCAACACCCTATTTGAAGTGTGCTTGGTTAAAGAACTTTAACTTACAACTAAGTAAGAACCCTGTTAAAGGCTTTCATGTAGCCTATTAGGACTACTCTATTAAGAGATTTTGACTAAAATCACCTATTAGAATGCCCTAGCTTTGATCTTGTAGTTAGCACTTGTTTACCTAATAACAAATAACCTCTAAACAATTATCTTCTTGATCCTTCTTAATCAGATGTTTCTTTTTTGTATCCTCTTCTTTACTTTGTTCTTCTCTAATTGATTCTGCAATGCAAACTCACTTTTAAATCACCATGAATGCTTTATTTTTGCATGCAAACTATCCTCTTCCCTCCTTCAAGCCTCATAGAAAGTTTAGGGTTTTTCCTCCTTAAGAAGGCTTTGGTGACTTAGGGTTAGGTATGAATCTATCATTGAGATTCATCCATTTTGTTGCTTAATCCTTCCTATTTTATGATTAGCCACATGTAATTGCATAGGGAATCCATCTTGAGATTCATCCTCGTCGAGAAGATATTGTAATTCATCCTTAAGTTAGCTCAAAAGTAGTTAACATAGTTATTTTTTCCTTACAAAAATAATGTCAAAAATGTTTCACTTGGCATCTAAAGTCTTTGATTCTTAGCATGAACTAATCTTTATACTATGACATAGCATCTATAGTGCTTAGCATCCACTATTTACTCATCACTTGAATCACTCGACATAGTCTATCTTCTTGGCACTTGAGTGACTTGGCACATGAGTGGCTCAACACTCACTATGACTCGACATGTACTACTTGTTTGACATGAACTAAGTAAATAACATAAGTGTGTTAACACTTATTTATCAAAACCAATCTAAGATCAACAATCTCCCACTTTGACATGAGTGTCAAAAACACTTGAGTATGCATTTAACATCCTTGTCCTTATGAGCATAACATATCTTAACTTATCTTATATAAAAAACTTCAAAATATTGAAATTTTGTAATAACTTGTATACCTCAAAATTTGATAACTCCCCCTAAGTTGATGTGAATATTTTGCATCGAAAATCTAGTCCTCTTGCTAAGTAAATTTGATACTCTTTGACTTTAGTTTTGATTATTCTTGGTTTTCCCTTTTGTCTTAGTCTTGTTTACCCCTTTTTCTTACTCTCCCCCATTTCTCATTCTCCTTATATTATTCTTATTTTTCCTCAAAACATTTCTCCCCCTTTTTCTCCTTTTATCTTATTCTCCCCCTTTTTCACATTATGTCAATGGATTATACACTTATAGTGGGTTATACACTTATACACTTATACACTTACACATCCAATATTATCTTGCAAGCTGCATCCCAGTTCTCACATGCTACATCCAATGACTTGATTTTGATTGCTAGCTCAACAATAAGGTGAACTAGACCATATAGTGTAGAAAGATTTGGATCTTTCTTCAATAGGGTTTCAACATAGCCCAGTTCCTTATGAAAAAGTTCCATATGAGGGGTGAGAATTTCCTAAATGGTAGTCAATTTGGCTCTTATGTTAGCCTCATCTACTATCAACATAGCTAGCTAACTCTGGGTTTGAAGCAATGTTCTAAAATTCTTCTCATTCTGAGCTAGATTCATACGTAGTTTGGCACCTGATGAACTTATCTAACTTTTCAAGCTCAAGATGTGACTTCTAGTCTCTTTGATGAAGAGTGAAGGATTGCACAATTTAGCATATCATGAGAATATGTTCTCAAGTACCTTCTTGACATCCTCAACCTTAGTTTCTAATGCAACTTGTGTTAGTGCTATATCACCAATTATCTTTTCTTTGACTTTTTTTTGAAACTTCTTTTTTGACCATTCAAGTAATTTGGCATTTGTATCTAGTTCTTCATTAGTGACCTTCTCCACTATTTATGTCAGTTATTCTATTAGTTTCTTGGTCTCATTAGGAGTTGAAAGACCAAACACATCTAAAAAGATGTCTTTGATATATTATAGTGCTTGCTTCTTCTTGTACTCCCTTCTAAGCATTTCTTGGTGATTTTTGCTTACTAGGGCTTGCTATAGTATGCCCATTTTTTCTATGGTTATTGTATCTTAGTCATACTTGTGAAAAAATATTTCTTCTTCAAGGCTCACATCTCCATACTATATGACTTCTTTTGTCTTTGATAAATTAAGGCTTGGCATTGAGATCTGTAATGGAGTTGCACCTATGCTCAACTTATAAAGAGTTTTTGTGGAAGGAGTGCCAGATGCTGGTAGGTTTACCAGGGTTTGGATGGCTATTTACTATTTAATTCTAGATGTCTACACTACCTCTTCAAGCTTTTTGTGTTCTATCACAATAACTTGACTTGCACCTTCATCTTGTGTTGTAGGTGTAGATAAGTCTATCTGACTTGTTTCTTGGTGTTCTACAATAGAAACTTGTGTTTCCACTATGTTCTTTTTTACTATATGAATCTTAGAAATTTTATTAACCTTATTAGATTTATCATCTAGTATTTGGACCAAAGGTTGTACATTAATTATTGTAGGGATGATAAAAGGTGGTTCTTGTGGATTCACCTTTCCCCTTGTAGTATCAATCACTACTTTTTGTAGTTCATCCATACTGACCAAAAAAAGATTGTCATAAATTTTGTCCTATAGTGTACATTGATCTAATATCTTCTTCAAATCCTCCTTTTTAATTGGATTGATGTTTTGAGATGATAGATTAGAAACATTGTTGACAATTATAGTTTTAGTAGTTTCACTTGTGTCATGTTGAGGACTAACATTTGGCAACTGTGTGTCTTGCACACTCAATGCTTCTTGTTGCTACTCTAGCTTAGCTATTGCCTTGTCATCTATTTCCGTTTTAGTTCCTTCCTCAATAGTGTTTTCTTTTTCATCTTCATCTTGATCATATTTCACTTCAATGGGTTTTGGTTCTCCTTCCTTTAATACAATCAACCCAGAGGTGAGTCTCCATATCTATTTTAATTTTTTAACAACATCCTCAATATTATTTTTTAAAATGCTAAAGGCTCTATATTTAGGTGTGAACCTAACTACATATTTCGTTATAGCCTTAGCAATTTGTGCCTTAGATAGTTCAAGCATCACTTGGGCCAGTGTGGTCTTCCTAATTTGTCTTTCTAGGTTTAAACAATAATGTCATTTTTGGTCAACTATGTCATATAGACTCTTTGACATTGAGTTGGAAATTTCTATTGGGGTTGTCTTTAATTTTACCATCATAGCATATATGGCTTCTTCTACTTGATTTTTCTCCATTTTACCCAAATTATCAAAATCAATATGTATAAATCCTGACAAGTCTACTCTATTTTTAACATTTTCACATAAATTTTTGAGGTCTAAAAGAGGATTATGACTCACCATATTGAATTGGCTAATGTCATCTAACTCTATCTTTTCTTCATCAGACCCAACTTGTGCAACATATTTTCTTCTTGGTCTTTTTGGCATTTGACCTCCTTGTTCTTTTTATTTTCACTTTTCTTTATTCTTTTGAGCTATTTCACATGTATAGCCCTTGTAGTAGGTGTAGTGGGCTTGGGTTGACTCGGCTTAGCTACTTTTTAAGATTTGGTCAATGGTTGGACCTTGGCTTTCCTCTTCTTTGGCTCGGTAGGAGTAGGTTCTTCCTTGGATTCTTTTCCCTTGGAACTTTTAGTTTCCTCCTCTTCTTGATCTGCTCCTATGCCTTGTGTTAATGAAAGACATGCTTGTGCTTGGGTTTCTTCTTCCTTTTCATCTTCATCTTCTTCTTCTTCTTCTTCTTCTTCCTTGACAGTCTCTCCAAATTTTGCTTTCAATTTTCATCATCTTTTCCTTTTTCTTTATGGAAGAGGTAGTCTTCAATTCCATGGTAATTTTGGATTTTACCATTTGCCAAATATTTTTTCACTTTTATCTACCTCTTATGATAGTAAAGTAGTAATGGCTATAGAGGCTTCATCTACATTTATTTCATAACCAAGTGGCCTCAACCATCTCACCCTTGGTGTAGTAGCTTGTACAAAAGTTTAATTGGCATCCACAAGAAAACATACATCATCATATTGTTTCTCTAGTAGTGAAATTGGCATTCTAAACTTTTTCTTCATTGACTAACTTGAAATATTCAAAGTAGCTAGTCATCACAGATTCAAAGTTCTCACCTAATTATTCAATGTATTCACCAATCTACACAACTATTGTCCTATTGGTTTTCCATGCAACTATTCAAAATATTGGAAAGGTATTTTGCACATAAAAGAATATGCATATTAATATGGAACCAAATTTACATTGTGCACTCTTGATTTTTCTTATTGCTCCAAGGTTTTCTATCAATTGTTGAAATTATAGCTCTACTAGATCATATGTATGATCTTTCTTAACAATCATGTATCCAACATTGACAACTATATAGTGTATACTATTTAATCTACTAGATTGATAGAACTTATGTGATATAACCCTTACAACAAAGTCTATTAGAGGATCAGTGATTGTGTTAATTTTCATGCATCTCTTGTTCTAGATAGCTCTATTATTTTTCTCAATCACCTCCTTTTAGTCACTTCTTAATGTCATAGGCCAATCTAGGGTTGGGTAACTAGTAACCCTATGATTTATTCTCTTAGTAATTTTGATGGGTCCATTTTCTAGCCATTGTGAACCATTGTGAATTTGGCTAAGCACTATTTTAATCCATTTTGTCTTGAATAAACTTGGAAAATCTATGGGTGGTGTCAATCCCTTTCTCTCAATGATTTTGAATTCTTATTTTAGAATTCCATTATCACCATGTTTGTCTGCTTCCCTTATCTCCATATCACCAATGCTTCCTATCTTATAGTTGTAGCATTTTCTTACATCTTGAACCATTATCACATTAAGTAGAATCATCGACAATGCACTAAAAGGGTCTTCTTTAGAAGTAATATAAGGAATAGCTTTGAAAATGGGTTGTTTGACTTTGTCACTTACTAACTAAACATTCAAAACTTCCTTTCATTCTGCATTCTTTGAACTCGATGCCATAATGAGAAACTAGGGTTTACAATATTTAAACTAAATATCTCGACTCTTGATAAATACCTTATGAAATATGAAAAAATGGTGTAGAATTACTGCTAAAATCTTCTGCAACTACTTTAGATGGATTTCCAGATCACCTTTTTCTCTGCTCACTCTTTCTCAAATTTGAAATGATGTGAAATGAGCTATAAATCAATCAAATACCCTTTGAAAACCCTTTAATAATTGTTGAGTTCTTACATAGATGTAAGCTCAACATAAACTAGTTTTTGGCTTACTTAGTAACCACTAATACTTCCATCACTCGACAACTACTATGACCTTGACATCGACTAGTATTCCACTCAACATACATAGGAAAATTTTTATGCTCGGTAGTAAAATGAAAAACTCAAAGATTTATCTTGAATTCCTATCAACATATTGCATCTTTATTCATGCTAATATATTCCTTTCAATACTAGAACCTTTTGGAACTAATGTATGATATAACTTTTAAATATCAGTCCCACATACCTCTTGATTGCCTAGTTTGATGAGGTGTGATCACTGGACCCATTGGGTGAAGTGATCCCTTCTCCATTTGTTGTGCTACAATCATCCTTTTTCTTCCATGTCTTATTCATCTCATTTTTGATGTGTTCAACATCTACCTTGCCTTTTCCTTTATCAAATTCATAACTTGGTGCCTTTGACATAGTTAGACAATATTTACTAATGTGACTAGTCTTTAAACATCTGAAACATGTGATTTGGCTAAACCACCTTTGGTAATTAGCTCTAAAGTGTGTCCTAATACAATTCTTAGGAACATGTCCATATTCTTGACAATAATGATAGATATACCTTGTATTATAATCCTAGTTATAAGAGTTACCATTATTCCTTACCTTTGTTTGCCTCTTTGATGACCACATTGGTTTGGAATTGCATTCAAAAGCTCTATGTCCACACTTCTCATAGTTGTAGCAATAACTTTCAAATCTCTGTGTGTGCATGGTCTTTGTTCTACATTCATGTTCTTGATGACCTATCTTGTTGCACTTGTGGGAGTGAACCATGTTCTTAGGCTTGACATTTTAATTTGTAGTATTTCTCTTGCACATATTAATAGTATCTCCTATCTTACCACAATTATGAAAAATGGGTTTGAAGTTCTTACCTTTGTTGTTCCTTTCTTCTACACTTTTGGATGATTCTCCTTCTTTAGTGCTTGTGTATCCTAGTCCAAATGTGTCATTATTGGATCTAGGGGATCTCAATAATTGCTCAAAGTATTTTATGGCTTCATTTGGCTTGTTGAAACTTTTAGTAGATCCCTTTTCTCTCTTTAGATCACTCTGCGCTTGCTCATTTTATGATTGCAATGTATATCTCAATGTCCTTGACATTTAGTTCATATTTTGCATTCATCATTTGATTTAGAGTATCCAATTACATGTTGGAAATCTTGGTTAGCTCTATTGACTTCTCTTGTAGTATGTTTCTTAGAATTATTTTGTCTTCTTCAATCATGGATTTTTATTCCATGGCTTTCTTCTTTTGTTCAATCACCTCACGTAGCAATATGACTTGTGATTCTTGCTCTAACATAAAATTTATGATTTCCTCAACTTGGACTCTATTCTTTTCCATCAAATATGTAATTGTTGATCAAATTCATTAGAATCACCATTGGCAAATAACTTGGTAGTGTCAATCTATTTGTATTGTGTTTCATTTTTTGTAATAGTAAATTCTTTTCTTCTCTTTAAGGACTTCATTAGTTCTTCTCTTGCTTCATCCAATTGATGTAGAATGAGTTGTATCTCAATTCCTTGATTCTCAATAATCTTTCCTAGTTTGTAGACTTCCATTTCAAGATCATTCCTCAAAGTAGCAAAGCTCTCTTTTAGAGAACAAGGGTTTGATACAAATTGTTGGAATTACAAATAGGAAAGTTAAACTTCTATTGGGGGGGTGAATCAATAGTTTAAAATTTGACCCATAAAACTTTGATCACACATGTATTTTATGTATTCAATGACTAAAATAAAATAACATGTAAACATAAAAGCAATCAAACATATATGACATCAGATATAATTATCCAAAAAACCTCCAATGAGAAGTAAAACTGGGGTGGGGATGATGCCCACAAATCTTCACTACTATAGTAATAAAGTGTATCCAATGAAGGTTACTATGTTTTGACCATGAAACATGATCTACCCTGTGAAAGGTTTACCCTATTAAAGGCTTACAAAGACTGTTAGGTCTCACCTTGTTAGAGAATTTCAACACCCTATTAGAAGTGTTGGAATTCTTCAGAATAACTAGGGGGTGAATCAATTATTCAACTTCTAGAAGTATAAATAAAACTCTTCTTCCTAGCTCAGTGAACCCATAAAACATTCATGCACATGCATCTATCCATAGGATAATACAGTCACTAAAGACTTTCCGCTTACTGTCAAATCAAACTACAAAAATGAGAAGCCTGAAACATAATAGAATCATCAACACACTTTGACAAAATGATTTATGTGGAAACCCAATTTGGGAAAATCCATTAGTAACATGCTACTCTTTTCACTCTTATGAAGTGATGTCCTGTGAAAGGCCAATCCTATTAAAGTTACAATACACACTGTTAGGTGTAACCTAGTTAAATCATTTCAATCACCCTATTACGAGTGAGCCTTTTTAGAGGACTTTAGGCCATCAACTTGGAATACCACCCAATTAAAGGATTTTCAAATGACTATTAGGTCAACCTTAATCCAAATAATTTACCCTAGACTAATACAATTGTTAGAGAGTAACACTAGAGATTTGATCTGATACAACTTACAACTTCTCTTGTAGATTATAGATCACTATTCAATACTCAATTATACTTGGCCTTCATACAATGCAATTATGATAACTTGATCACCCTTCAAGCATATATCATCTTAAGGCTTCTTGCTTAGCTCACCAATGCAACCACCTTTTAAGTCACCTAATGAAGCAAAGTCCTTGACTTCCTATCTTCCTTGAAATTTTGCATCCAATTCTCCTCTTCTCTTCAACTCCTCAAACTCCAACTCTTTGCTTCATGAACAACTATTCCTTTAAATAAGTATTTAAGATAATTTTCCACTCATTTTCCATCGTCCATTTTAGGGTTCAAATGGATTAGGTAGGATACAATGTATCTACCCCATATTCCATATCTATTCTAGAAACTTCTCATAGAATCCTCTTTGAATTCACCTAAAATGATTTACCTTGAGATCTATGCGACTAGCTCATTAACCATATCTTCCATGTGGTTCAAAAACTTCAAGAAAAAAAACTTGTCAGCTTAGTCTCATTGAAATAATGAGTTTTTAAATTCAGTAGTAGGTTGACATTAACAATCTTCTAATGCTCAACACACACAATGTTGCTTGACACACACTATAATTTCACTCAACATCAAGTAAAGTTTACTAGCACTCAACATCCATTAAAATTTACTCTACATGGATTGTTTTTCTAGGCATACACTAGAATTTTCTTTTACTCAGTTCCAATTAACTTTCTACTCAGCCTATACTAACTTTTCTTAGCACCTACTAAGCATTCAGTCAAGCTTGGTAGAAAAACTTTTGTGTAACTTGTTCTTCTAAAATTTCTAAGTATATCCAACCTTTGTAACCTTAAGTGGATTATCAATACATCATGTTGTCACTATCTTAACCAATCTTTATACTTCATTACATAGTCATAACTCAACCTTTCCTCCAGGTGCTATTGTTACATCTTATTGATCAAATCCTCTTTGTCAATCATCTAAATGATAGTACTTGAATCTTATAAGCAATTATCTTACCAAAAAATAGTAGGTTTGACATCAATGACAACACAATAATTCAAACACATATTCTTCTTCAACAACCTCCCTCTTTCAATAATCTCTTTTGGCAATGATCTTTTCAATCAAATCTCAACAATCGCTCTCTCTAGCATTGATGGCAAACCAAACTGATCAACCAAGTCACCTGAATGGTGATTCAACTAAACTAACTAGGTTGAAATATTAAGACAATACCAAAAATAAAACTTGTATCAAAATTTCTCCCTCTATTAGAAAATTCCATCTTCTGATTAGGTTACAAACATTATTTCTTATAACTCCCTTTGAGTTCCTTCTTTTAATTCCCTCTTACTAGGTAGATTAAGAGTTCTCCATGGTTTTCTTTCATACATTGTTCTCTTCTGATCATCAACATTAGTAATCAACTCCTTCTAAGATACTTATTCCTTTCATATCTCTTTCTGATGATGATCAGATTAACTCTTTCTCCTTATGATCTTTCACCTTGTGATGATCAATTTATGATATTTCTCCCTCTTTGACAAAAATTCCAAAGACATATCAGCTTTGCATCTTAAGCATGCAGATTTAAGCTTTTGCAATTTTGTTAGTTTTTCTAGATTCTCCCTCTCTCACCCTACTTGTGACTATTTTAGAGTTTTCAACACTATGATTACTTCAGGAAGCTGCTAAAGTAAGATCCTGTGCATCAATTTGTAACATTTGACAATCAACTTGTTTGATGCAAGGCACTCCTTTTATTTCTCAGTTATTTTTTGATAGGGGTAACACTACTAGTTTACCTCTTAGATATTCGTGAGCATATTTAGGTAATGGTTTTGCAAAGATATTAGCAATTTTCTCATTTGAGTTAACATATTCCATCTTCACCTCTTTGTCTTGAACTATTCTCTCAAGTAATGATACTTGATTGTAATGTGCTTTGTCTTTGTGTGCATCACTAGATCCTTTGTATGCATCACAATAAAGTATCATTGGTTCTATTATTTCTTCCTTCATTCCTTTGAGTAGTTGTTTCATCTATACAATGTTTGTGTAATTGATAGCTATAGAAACATATTCAACTTTAGTAGTAGATTGTGAGGTACAATTTTTTTTCTTGCTAGTCCATGTTACTAGTCTTCTTCCTAAGAAAAATGCTCCTCCACTGGTGCTCTTTTTGTCATCTATGTTTCCAGCCTAATCAACATTAGTGTAGGCTCTTTGCAATTCAAATCTCTCATTCTTCTTGTAGTATAGACCAGACTCTTTGGTTCCCTTGAAATATCTCATTATTCTTTTCACAACCATTGAATGATTTTCCTTGGGATTTGCAGATAATCTTGCAACTATCTCTACAAATAATGCATTAACTAGTCTGCTATGTACTACATATTGCAACCTTTCAATCATAGAATTGTACATTGTTTAATTTACCTTAGCTAAATCATCATTCTTAGACATTTTGGGTCCTATCACCATAGTTTTAATTACTTGTTTCAAATCCTCCAATCCAAATATTTTCAATATTTCCTTTATATACTTTTATTGAGTGATGTATATACCATATTTCATCTAATATACTTGCAAACCCATAAAGAACTTGATCTCTCCAAACATAGACATTTCAAATTCTAGCTTCATTTGATTTGCAAAATCTTTACATAAAGCATCTTGACCTCCAAAAATGATATCATAAAAATAAATTTAGATAACAAAATACCTTTTCCTTTCTCTATCTTTATGTAGAGATTGTTGTTATCTTTAGTCCTTTTAAATCCAATCTTCACAAGATACTTATGAAGTCTCTTTGTTAGAAGTAGTAATCTTTCCTTGGTTGTATTTATTTATTAAATGGGATAAACCAAGGTATCCCTTATGTATTTTATCCTTTAGTACACATGTGAAGGACATATTATTTTCTTGTCCTCTAGTCCACATGTGAGGATAACTCTTTTTTGTAATTCCTTTATTAAGAAAATTAGTTTATTCCTCCTTAAGAGGATATTGACACTTTGCACATACTTATTATGAATGGTGGCATTCATAGAAATGGGAGTTACACATACAACTCCTTTGTCATCTCTATAAAAGAGATGCCTCTCTCATTCTTCTACAACTACTTCATCTTTACATCTTCTTGATGTTATTGTAATGAGCTAATTTGCTCCATAATCCTTCTTCCTCCTCTCTCCTTCCTTAGGCTTCTTTGCCACATTCTTAATATTACACAAGGGGTTTTCTTTTCTTTTCCCTTTCAAAATCTCTTGTCTCCATTCTTGTTGCTCCAATTAGAAGCTCATTTGGTTTATGGTAAAATTCTTCACATCAAGCTCTCTTGGATTGTTTTATTAGTTTTCATTTTACTCAATTTCTTACATGGTATCAGAGCTTTCTAATCCGTGTTTTGAGCTTTTGTGAAGGTTACCATACTGGAGAACTTTGTTGAGAGGAGAAGTGAAGAAAAAAAAATCATTCCTATTTTTTTGCAGGTTTTTTATTCAACTTTCAAGTTTTTTTCTAACCCTCTTTGGAAGGTTTATCGCCAAAGAGTTCTTTTTATCATCTAACCCATTTTTTTTCCTTGCTTTGGAAGGCTTTCCACCAAAACAAAGAAAAAATAGATATACTTTTATTGCTCTTAACACCTTCTTTCATAGACTTTAAAAATATTAATCAGTTCATTTTTTTTTTAACAAAAAAACTTTACTCTTTGCAAGTCATTAAAAGCTTCATTAATAATATTTTTAACTATCTTGTTTCTCTTTATTCTATATTTCTTTCAAATAAATTTATATCCATCATTGGTACAATTTTTTTTAATGATAGTTATAATTTCAAAGCTATAAGGGTTTCTATTTCAAATCTCAAAAAAACTAATAATTCATAATTATTCTTCCTTTCTATTTATAACACTTTTTTCCTATTATTAGCTTATTGTGAGTTTTACAATCATAACTATATGTCTTATTCTCTTCTTCTAACTTTAGCCATGTGGTTTGTTCCTTTTGTCTAATCATTTATGAGATTCTGTTTTCTCATTTTTTCAAACTACTTGAATTTATTCTCCACTTCTTTCATATTATTAGCTTATTGTGACTTTTACAATCATAACTATTCTTCTTTTCTATTTATAATACTTATTTCATATTATTAGCTTATTGTGAGTTTTACAATCATAACTATGTGTCTTATTCTCTCCTAACTTTAGCCATGTGGTTTGTTCCTTTTCTCTAATCATTTATGAGATTCTATTTTTTCTCAAACTACTTGAATTTCTTCTCCACCATTTCAATCAATTACTAATTTTTTTTAAAAATGGATTGCTCTCATAAAAAAAAATTGCATTGAAATATACAAAAAATTTCAATCATATTTTTTTTCCTCTCATGTTTTTTTTAAAAATTTTATTTACTATTATTATTCATAAAGTTTTTAATTAAATCTTAATTCAAACTTGAGTTTTTTTTTTTTCTAAAATAAAGCAAAGTACATGATTATTTTTAGGAATTTTTTTTAAAGAAACAAAAAACATATACTTTAAATATATATATTATAGTTAGTTTTTTAAGAAAATAGAATCTAGATTTAATTTTAAAATTTGAAATTAAAATTATTAAAACATTTTTTAAAATAATAAAAAAGGGGTTTAATTATTATTATTTTTCTTTCTCAAATAATTTTTTAAAATTTATTTATTTATTTATTTATTCAAATATATTTAGTAAAGAAGGTTTTTTTTTTTTCTCATCTTATAATAATGTCAACTTTAATTCCAGAAATCAAGTTAAATAACTCAAACTATCATGCTTGGAAAACTCATCTTTCGTTTATATTTTGTTTCAAGCATATTTTAGATGTTGCTACTAACCTTTCTGTAGTTCCTAGTACTTCGGCTACACGAGATGAAAAAAATGCATGGAATACTAAAAATGAGGAAGCTCTTGGCCTCATTGATATATCTCTTAACCCTAATTTATATGTTCTAATTGCTCATTGCACTAATGCCCATGAAGTTTGGAATATTTTGAAGCAAACATATGACAAGCCATCTGAATCACGCAAGATTATATTGTAAGATAATTTGGAAGACTTGAGGTATATTGATTTCAAATCTATGGATGATTTTTTACTTAAATCTGATTATATTAAAAGTCAACTAATTGGATTAGGAGTTACTCTCACTGATATTAGATTAATTACCATTATTTTAAAGAAATGTCTTCCTAGACAATTTCAACAATTTATCACTAATGTTCATTCTCAACTTGTTATTCTTACTTTGTCTACTCAATTAACTTATAGTATTTTTCAAAAAAAATTATGTCAAGAGGAAGCTAAGTTGTCACAATTTGGTACTCTTAGATCTAATGAACATGCCTTTGTGTCTAAAAGTGAAAATCAGAATTTCAAATCTTCTAATAATGATTCTCCCAATACTCATAATAATAATAATCACAATAATCATAATTTTAATAATAATAATCCAAACAGACATTGTAATAATACTCATCCTAATCAATCTAATAAAAAATGCCATTGTACTTATTCTAGGAAAGATGGTCATTTAACTAATAATTGTTTTTAAAAAAAAAAGATAAGCAACCTATCAATAATAATAATCAAAACTCTCATCCATCTCATCATGCTTTTACTATTAGTTACAATGTTCCTAAAAATTTAGAATGGATTATTGATACTGGCGCATCTCAACATGTTACTTTTTACACAAAAGTGTTTGATTCTTTAAAACCCAATCCTTCTAATATTCCAATTCAATTAGCTGATAATCATAGTTGCAAAGTTGAAGGATTTGGTAATGTTAGTATTTCAAATAGAAAATTGCATGATGTCCTTTGTGTTCCTAAGTTGAAATACAATCTTCTTTCTGTTGTAAAATTATGTCAAAATTACAAAGTTTAGTTTCATAGGGACATGTGCTCTATTATTGATCCTAACACTAATGAAGTTGTTGCTAATGCTAAGTTAGGCCATGACAACATATTTAAATTTTTTAGGTTCACCTCTTCTAGACACTCTTTTCACAAAGATATTGCTTTTAATATGAAGCATGAAAGGCTTGCTCATATCTTATCTAATGCAGTTGAAAGTTTACCTCCTATTGCTTCATCTAGGATTGCATATACAGGGTGCATGAGTGAAAATATGCAAAATACCAAAGGTTATCAAGCTTATAATCCTATTACTAACAAAGTGCACATAGCACGAAATGTTTGTCTTGCAAGAAAGAGTGTGCATGATTCTTTTAATGCTCAAAATGAAAAATTTAGTGGAAGTAGAATTGTGTTAGTGGAGGACCAACCTCCTTCTCTAAACCCTACTCCTCATATATCTACCTTTATTTCTCCTATTCTTTGTTATAGTGGTATTGATAATGATGTATTTATAGATCATGGTAATAATGCTAATATTGATAATGCTAATAATGCTAATTTTGATACAAACGGTACATTCATACATCATGACTCTTCCTTTAGTGATAAATTTGTTAAGAGGAAAAATAAATGGTTTCAAAAAGTTCTTAGTAAAAGAGATCAATTTCTAGAATGGTTGGACTTTAACCTAGGAGGATTAATTATTGCAAATATGGTTTGATTTTACTGATCTTCATTTATCATCATTGGCATTTCTCCTTAGTATGTTGCCTAGAAATTATGTTCTACATATGATCTTAATTGTCTTTGCATGATTTCATACCATGATATTTTAGGTATATTTATTTGTGTATATATATGGGGGACCACATATATATCCCAATAAATATACAATTTTTTTTGTATTTTGTGGCTTGACAATTATGAGTGCATTTTTATATATTTCACACATGCAAATTTTTTTTCCTTGGAATTATGAGCTATTATAAACTATTTCCTTCAACATTTATCTTGTTCTATTGATTGGCACATAGTGTAGTTTATGCTTTTCTAGCATCATTCTATTGCCATATTGGCACTTTATGATTTATACCATTTATTCTTGGAGTTTCCTTCCAATTATAGTTAATTTGACCCATCTTGAAGGCATTTTACTTTTATTTTAAGGAAATATATTGTTAATACTCATAATTCTCCTCTTTGATATCTTTGAAAATATTCCATATAATGTTATGTATACTTCATTGCTTAAATCATGAGTCATGCAGGTTATGGCTTGATCACCCATTAACTTGCAGTAAAATGACTTATTAGTGGACTATCTATATCCACATGATTGAAGCATTGTTGATGTTGGATTCATTAGCTATCCTTTTCTATGGTCCTTTCTTGAAAGTTTTGATAACATATTTGTTCTTTGTAGGATATGATTTATCTTGATTTCTTTGCGGTACCAAGTTACACTTATATTTACTCTATGAGAGTTTACTTATACATAAAAAGTTTCTAACTTGAATATAAGATGAAATTATCCTTGTGGATAGTTTCCTTTTTTCTTGTTTCAATGTTTTAGGTAATTCATCAAGGCACATACAAGACATCATTATTTTTTGTACATATCCTATGCCACATGAATCCACTTGAAGATGTAACACACTTGAAGGACTATCCACTTCTCTTGGCTCTCCAACGATGTACCCATGATAATAAGAGACCTCTTGCACAATGAAGATATTTCAAAAACAATCAAGTTGTAATATTGTAAATTGGGTTTGACACCCTTTGATAAAATCTCCCCAAGTAAAGATTAAAGGGGGATGTTAGAAGTAGTAATCTTTCCTTGGTTGTATTTATTTATTAAATGAGATAAACCAAGGTATCCCTTATGTATTTTATCCTTTAGTACACATGTGCAGGACATATTATTTTCTTGTCCTCTAGTCCACATGTGAGGATAACTCTTTTTTGTAATTCCTTTATTAATGAAAGTAGTTTATTCCTCCTTAAGAGGATATTGACACTTTGCACACACTTATTATGAATGGTGGCATTCATAGAAATGGGAGTTACACATGCAACTCGTTTTTCATCTCTATAAAAGAGATGCCTCTCTCATTCTTCTACAACTATTTCTTCTTTACATCTTCTTGATTTTATTGTAATGAGATAATTTGCTCCATAATCCTTCTTCCTCCTCTCTCCTTCCTTAGGCTTCTTTGCCACATTCTTAATATTACACAAGGGGTTTTCTTTGCTTTCCCCTTTCAAAATCTCTTGTCTCCATTCTTGTTGCTCCAATTAGAAGTTCATTTGGTTTATGGTAAAGTTCTTCACATTAAGCTCTCTTGGATTGTTTTATTAGTTTTCATTTTACTCAATTTCTTACACTCTTATACCATGTTCTTGGTGCTTGTTTAAATCCATATAGAGCCTTATGTAGTCTACATACCATGTTCTTATTTTTAACCTCAACAAATCCTTCTAGCTATTCTATGTAAACTTCTTCCTCAAGTATGCCATTTAGAAATGCAAATTCAACATCCATATGATAGAATTTGAATCCTTTGTATGCAAAATAAGTAGGTAGAGTTCTTACTCCTTAGAATTTTACAGCAGGGGAAAATGTATCCCCATATTCAATTCCTTCTTCTTGTGCATATCACTTGCAAACTAAACTTTCTTTGTTTCTAATGAGTTCACCATTTTCATCTAGATTGTTTCTAAATACCCACTTGATGCCAATCAGATTTTTGTCTTCTAGTCTTGGAACTAAACTCCATGTTTTGTTATTCTTAGTTTGTTCAATATCTTATTCCATGGATTTGTACCAGTTGGCATCTTCTAATTCATCTTTTACTAATTTGTGATCCTTCATGCTAAGTAAACATGGTTGACTTCTCAATTAGTTTCTTTTCATTGGTACAACATCTTTATTTCCAATGATTTGAGTAGTAGGATGATTTCTTTGACATATTTAGACAGTCTTGGCTTAGGTCTTGTTTCATCATTTTTTCTTTCAGCTTCAAAATCTCTATGTACATCTCTACCAAGTATTTTAGCATCTCTTTCATGTACACTAACTTTAGAATTAAAATGTGCATCTACTTCATTCTATAACTCGACATCTAAATGTAGCTTGTTTCCTAAGTGCAACTCGGTATTTGAAGGGTGTGACTCAATTTTCACTAAAACTTGCTATTGATTTGGAACTTGATTTGCAATATCTTCTTCAATAGGAATTACCTCATAAAAGTATACAAATGATTTGTATTCTTCTATATTTTTCATGGTTTCATCCTCATGTACTTTTTTATATTCATCAAATTTCATATTTGCACTTTCCACAATTTTGTTTGTGTTAGTATTCAAACACTTATAAGCCTTATTTCTTGTAAAGTAGCCAAGGAATATACCTTCTTCACTTTTTTTCACCAACCTTACCATTCCTAACATCTTTAAGAATGTAACATTCTTCCAAATACCTTAAAGTATTTTACATTGGGTGAGTATCCATACCATAGTTCAAAAGGTGTAAATGAGTACCTTTCTTGACTTCCACATAGTTCAAGGTATAGACAACTATACTTATAGTTTCTCTCCAGTATTGTAAAGCAACATTCTTATCCATCATGAGTGTTCTAGCACAATCCATTATAGACCAATTTCTTCATTTAGAAATTCCATTTTGTGGAGGGGTTCTTGATGTAGATGTATGTCTTTTGACTCCTCTATCATTATATGTAAATTCTCCCCCTCTATCTGATCTCAAACATTTCAGACTTTTACCTATTTCCTTCTCAACACTAGCTAAGTACAACCTAAACATTTGAAAAGCATCAAATTTATGTTTCAGAAACATGTATGTCATCATTCTAGAATAATTTTCAAAAAATAACATTTATACTTATCTCCCTTGTAGCTTTTCACTTCAATTGTTCCACACAAGTTAGTATGAAAAATCTCTAGTATTTTTGTAGAGATATAAGTTTTACTCTTAAAACTTGACTCTCTCATTTTTCCTAGCTAACATTGTTTGAACATTACATTATTAGGCTTCTTCAACTTAGGTAAACCTCAAACTTTCTTCATGTTACTAACACTATCCAAGTTATCAAAATTAACATGACATAACCTTTTGTGCCATATCCATAAATCATCAAAGTTTACAACAAGACAACTAGCATCCTCTATATCAAGATAGAATATATTACTTCTAGTTTGATCTTCTTTTCTAATTAGTTTTCCATTTATATTATATATCTTTGCAATCTTCTTTTCAAATTCAACTTTGCATCTCAAATTGTTTAGCTATGATATACTCAACATGTTGTAGTTTATTCCTTCAACATAGTAAGTATTTTCACATGAAATCTTGTCTATGAGTTTGATAGAGCCTTTTCCTTTTATCAAACATGGTGCATCATGACCAAATATTATACTATTCAAATCATAATAATTTAAGGTAATGAACTTAATTTCGTCTCCAGCCATGTGATGTGAGCATCCACTATCAATGATCCATCTATCATTCTTGTTCACACAAGTTACAAGTGTAGTTGCCTCATCTTCATCAGATTCATCCTTGATTGCAACATATACCACTTCATCATTATGTTCATCCAAATCATCCTCTTTAGTAATGTAGCATTTCTTACCTTTTTCTTTGTAGTCCTTGCTATCTTCATTTGTTCTACTTTTATATTTGTCACTACCTCTATGGTTCTTCTTCTCTGGACATCTAGTAGCAATATGACCCATCTCATTGCAATTGAAACAAATGATAGGTAGCTTACCTTTGAACTTATCTTTAACTCAGTGGAATCTTCTTGCCAATAGTACTTTGAGTTGTTCAACATCTTCTTCATCTATATCACTTTCACTAGACACACATTTTATCTTTATTTTCTTCTTTTTCTTCTTCTCATCAAAATTCTTCAATAACAACTTGGCCTTGAAAGTAGATTCAAGACTCTCTAGTTTGTGTAAATCTAGATTATTTCCTAGAATACATCTCAATTCTTGGATTGTAGAAACTCTAATAGCATAAATATTCTGCAGTGTTCTCAAGGCTTTGCTAAGCACAATATCATCATCTATTTGACTAGTAGCACCTTTTATTGCACTAACAACTTCTTTTATCCTAGCAACATATTAAGAAAAAATTTCACCTTCTTCTATTGTCGTATCATCAAACTTACCTCTAGGACTCTTAGATTTGGCTCTTTGAAAATTCTTGTCTCCTACATAGATGGTGTATAGGGAATCCCACATTTTCTTTGTTGTCTCATAGCCTTTGATATCATCAAATTAGCCATAGCTTAGGGTAGAGGCAATCTCTAACATTGCTTGGTTGTATTCTTTCTTCTTCTACATATCTTCAGCAATTGGGACACTAGTAGGATCAACATGCTCAATAGTAATAGTAGATTGTGCATGATCTCCAAGTCCTCCAAGGTGTAGCTTATCAAACTTTTCCATGCAAGAAAGTTATCTTCGTTAAGCTTGGGTACATTTATTTTTGACATCTTGATCTTTGTGCTTCTAGTACCTTCAAATTATTCCTTTTAAGCAGATGGATCTGGTACAAATTATTGGAATTTTTTAGAATGACTAAGAGGGGAGGTGAACCAGTAACATGCTACTCTTTTCACTCTTCTAAAGTGATTCCCTATAAAAGGCTAAACCTATTAAAGGTTACAATACACATTGTTAGGTGTAACTCGGTTAAAGGATTTCAATCACCCTATTAGGAGTAAGCCTTGTTAGAGGACTTTAAGACATTCGCTTGGAATGCCACCTCATTAAAGAATTTTCAAATGACTATTAGTTCAACCTTAATCCAAAGGATTTACCCTAGAATAATACAATTGTTAGAAAGTAATAGTAGGGCTTTGATCTGATACAAGTTACAACTTCTCTTGTAGATTATAGATCACTATTCAATCCTCAATTCTACTTGGCTTTCATACAATATAGTTCTGATAGCTTGTTCACCCTTCAAGCATATATCATCTTAAGCCTTCTTTCTTAGCTTGCCAATGCAACCACCTTTTAGGTCACCTAATGAAGTAGAGTCCCTAACTTCCTATCTTTCTTTGATTTTCACATCTAATTCTCCTCTTCTCTTCAACTCATCAAACTCCAACTCTTTGCTTCATGACCAACTATTCCTTTAAATATAAAATTAAGATGATTTTCCACTCATTTTCCAACATCCATTTTAGGGTTTGGATGGATTAGGTAGGTTACATTGTATCTACCCCATAATTCATCTTTATTCTAGAAAATTCTCCTAGAATCCTCTTTGAATTTTCCTAAAAATGGTTTACCTTGAGTTCTGTGCCACCAGCTCATCAACCTTATCTTTCACATGGTTCAAAAACTTCAAGAAAATAAACTTGTCAACTCAGTCTCATCGAATTCATGATCTTTCAAATAAAGCAATAGCTTAGCATTATCAATCTTCTAATGCTTGACACACATTGTGTTGCTTGGGATACACTATAATTTCACTCATCATTAACTAAAGTTTATTAGTGCTCAACATCTATTAAACTTTACTTGACATCTACAATTTTTCATGGCATACACTAGAATTTTCTTTTACTCAGTTCTAACTAACTTTCTGCTTGGCTTGTACTAACTTTTATCTGCACTTACTAATCATTCATTCAAGCTTGGCAAAAAAAAATTTGTGTAACTTGTTCTTCTAAAATTTCTAAGTCTAACCAGCCTTTGTAATCTTAAGTAGATTATCAATACATCATGTCATCACTATCTTAACTGATCCTTGTACTTCTCTACATTAGACAAACTTTTGTGTAACTTGTTCTTCTGAAATTTTTAAGTGTAACCAACCTTTGTAACCTTAAGTAGATTATCAATACATAATGTCATAATTTTCTTAACTAATCCTTGTACTTCATTACATAATCATAACTTAACCTTTCCTCTAGGTGCTATTATTACATCTTATTGATCAAATCCTTTTCATAAATCAACTAAGTGATAGTAGTTGAATCTTATAAGAAAATATCTTAGGAGCAAATCACAGGTTTGACATTAGTGACAAAATAATGATTGAAACACATAGTCTTCTTCAATAATCTCTTTCAGCAATGATCTTTTCAATAAGATCTTAATAAGAAGTGTTCCTGGTTAGAGGACTTTATGTTACAATGAAGTAAGCACCCTGTTAGAGGATTTCATATAGCCTATTAGGACTACTTTATTAAGATATTTTGAATGAAATTACTTTTTAGAATATTCCACCTTTGACCCTATGGTTAGCACTTGCTTGCTTGATAATAGATCACCTCTAAAAAATTATCTTCTTGATCCTTCTTGATTAGATGTCCCTTTGATGTATCCTCTTCTTTAGTCTATTCTACTCTAACTGATTTTGCAATGCAATCTCACTTCTAAATCACTAAGAATGCTCTATTTTCACATGCAAACTATCCTCTTCACTCTTCAACACTCATAGAAATTTTAGGGTTTTTTCTCCTTAAAAAGACTTTGGTGAGTTAGGGTTAGGTATGAATCTATGACTGAGATTCATCCATTTTGTTTCTTAATCCTTCCTATTTTTTGATTAGTTGCATGTAATTACATAAGAAATACTTCTTAAGATTCATCTTTATATCCAAAATATAATAATTCATCCTTAAGTTGGCTCAAAAATGGCTTACATAATTTTTTGTGCCTTACAAACAAATATTCCAAAACTATTTCACTTAGCATTTGAGGTCTCTGATGCTCAACATGGACTAATCTTTATACCATGACTCAACATCTATAGCACTCAAAATCCAATGTTTACTCAGTACATGAATCACTTGACATAGTCTGTCTACTCAGAACTTGAGTGACTTGAAAAATGAGTGGCTCGGTGCTCACTATGACTCAACATGTACTACTTGTTTGGCATGAACTAAGTAAATAACTTAAGTGTGTTGACACTCATTTGTCAAAACCAATCTGAGATCAATAAATTTGATGAGATCAATAGGAGAATAAAATGATTAGGATCTTCAAGTCATATTGTCATGTATGTAACAAATAATGATGTCCAAGTTGATTTCATAATGATTTAGTAATAAATTCAGATTTATAAGATTAGATTTCACTAGATTAGAGATTAGTTTACTATTATCATTGAAAGAAATATTGTGTTCCCTATAGAATTTTCTTTAAGATTATTTGTAAGACTTCTAAATAAAGTGTCACATTCATTCTCATAAGAGATGGGTTCTTGTGAACCACTACCCATGGAGCGTGGTCCAATAAATTGGACTCAAAAAATATAAAGTTGAATCTTAAAAATAATATTACAATTTGACTTGATGTGAACTAAATGTGCTACTTATCCATTAACTTTATTTTCATACTAGTAGCATAATTTTTATTTCTCTCATTTGCATCCAATATGAGATTGGCTATTATTTGTTTCACTAAAAATCAAGGGCTCTATGGAGTAGCTCTTTTGGATGCATACCAACCCTTTCATTCATGACCATCTATCATTCTTGAATAATACTATGCTCAACTAATCTGGTGTAATTTTTAATTATAGTGATTATAGACTTGATCTCTTCCAATTTTTCTATTAAGAGCATCACAATCAGTCACAAAACCCATTTGATGCTCTATTATATTGGTATTTTTAGCCATATTTGTGGTGCCTTATTTTCTAAAGTAGCCTTATGAGGTCAAATTTTTTGATGTTATCCATTTTCCATAAAAATTCACACAAGCACCTTGATGTTTCTATTTTCTAGAGGGTTTCACATAAGGATCTTGATGTTATCCATTTCCCCTAAGGTCTTATATTAGGGAATCAAACTTGTTATGCATCATTTTCATTTTTATTATTTATTTCATTTTATAGCTACTCTTGATACTTGGTGTGCATTCCAATTCCTTTAACCCATTCTCAATAATGGTGGACACAAATATAATTTATCTCTCTTTTCCACTAGGTATTAAGTTGTTTCATGTGTATAACAATGACTAATGAATAATTTTATACTTTATATTGAATAGTCCTTGTTGATTTGGTTTTAACCGATCCTTGGAAAATGGGTGCCTCCTTAAATTGTTCTACCTCACTATTATTCTTTGTTGGCTTTGATAGTATCTATAGACTTATAGTAAAGGTTACACTATACAAGCATTACTTAAATCCATAGTCCAATGATGCCTTCATCCCTCCTTGATCATTTATTTTGAAGTAGATATACCTACATTGTGAATCTCTTTAAAATTGGTGAATGACATAGCTAACATAATAGAACTTTGAGGAATGAATGGGTAGGGGTTCTATCTTACCTTGGTTATGTAGTTCAATTTTTCATCCAAGGAAGAAATTCATTCTCTATAGCAACAAAAATTTATTTAAAAATTGTGATGCTCCAAGAAGTTCCAAAGAACAACTCCCATTGATGGGTACTAAATTTTCTTTCTCTATGATTTCCTAAGAAAGAGACAAACAAGTGGGCCAACAATATTGAAAAGATATATCAATATTTTTTATTAAAAAATTCATTGGTAATAGGCCAAAGTCATGGTTTCCACTCTCTCATAAAGAATGTAAAACATGGTCAAGAGATTATTTTGTCATATGTCCTTACTTTTCACTTGTTAGAAACAATAATATTTCTATTTTGTTATCCAAAATGAATTTTTTTCTTTGTTTGGATTTGTAGGTAAAGCTTATTGAAATAGGAGCCCTTGTTTCTATAAGGGGAATTCAACATATTAAAATTGTGTCTCTTACTCAAGCAAGGATCTTAAAAATTTATTCTTTGATAGTTCATCATTCCAATCTCATTTATATTAGTTTTGAGATGGAAAAAAAGTGGATGATATATACTAAAAGGTTCTTTGTTAGACCTTAAGTAGTAATGAAGTATCATTCTTGATGTCAATAAAATTCTTAAGATCATGTTGATGCAAATAAATTTTCATCATTTTAGTGGCAAATTTCATCTTATTTCAACAATCAATTAACTAGATTCATTAGTTTAATCACCATTTTACCTATTCAGTCAGGCTGCATTACGGAACCATATAACATGGATGAAAGGTTCCTTCATCTTTTAAATGAGATATATAAACATTGAAATCAATGACCTTAAATTTAAATTCTAATCTTGCATTACTAGTAGGGATAATGAACAAGTTCACATTAATTATAATTAATACCTCAATGAGATCTTTGCAAGCTTTTGATTCTATGAAGTACAATTAACCATCAAATATTTTTCTCACCAAAATTCAATATGGTGAAGGATGATGGCAATGCAACATAACTTTAAACAATTGTGCCAATGGTCATCAATATGGTAGAAATAATAAGCTTCTTTTTCAAAGCTGACTTGATTTCCTTCATAGATTTGATCTCAAATATGTCTATTGAAAATGAATTTATGATTGAGAAAACAATCATACACATTAAATTTATGAGAAAGGGAAATCATAGTGAAGTAAAATCATGTGATGTTCTACATGATGATATTGATGCTAGCTACAATGAAAGTTGAACATGAAAATTCAACATAGGAGGCAAATAGACAATATATTATTGTTTCTATACTAGTATTCTTAAGATTTAGAGTTCATGTAATGGCATAAAAATATGAGATTTCTTTTTTCCCCATCTTATCTTTGATTCATAATTTGTATAAATGGTAGTTTCTTTAGGTTGGGGAATGTTGTTTTTATTTTTTTGTTGTACAAGTGAAATCAAATCAAATATTTATTGGAATTTCTAATTTGACTACATGGATATTTGGTTGATGTACTATTTTTATGCTTACTTATCTATTAAAATGTGATCTTAATATATTGGTTCTTTCAATTGCACTATCTAGGTATTTAGTTTATCTATTACCTTTTATTTTCATATATGTTACATTCTAGTAAGAATTTGGTTCAAGATAAGCATATTTCATTAAATTCCATTTGATAAAAGCTTGAAGGCAGTGTTAAACAAGATTCTAGAAGTATTTATATTCTTGTGCATTCACTTTCCAAGAGTCCAAAGGCAATAATGAAAAGTAAATAAATAAAAAATTGTGTCTTACTTTCATGTGATGGTCTAGATTATCTTTATTTAATTTGGGTGTTCTTTTATGCTAAAGAATATTTTGTCTTGATTGCTTTTTAAATATCTTGTTGAAACATCAAGGAATTAACATATCACAATAGGGTAAACATCAAATTATTCTTTTGTGTCATTAATAAATATTTTTATCCCTATCATTAATAACTAAGATCTCCAATTTCATGATCTTTTTATTTAGTGTTTTAAAAGAATTGGTTATAGACAATGGATGTTGGAGTGGAATAAATTTTATTTTTATACTTTGAACTACTATTTTCTTGTTAGAGTAAATGTCCCACTATTATACAAGCCACATAATTAATTTATTATAATAAGGGAACAAGCCACATGTAATTAATTTGACAATGTAAACATTTTCTTGATATTTATATTATGCATTTAAAAAGATTATCATTCTTTAAAGGGTACTAGCTCAAGGGAAGACCACCTTCGTTACAAGTAGGAGGATGGTATTTCAATTCTATCATGCCCTAATATGATTAAATGAACTATCAAATAAATGACCAAATATACTACCTAATAAACTAGTAAATCAACTACAAAATATACTATCAAATGAACTAACAAATCAAGTTCTAAATATACTACCAAATCAACTTCCAAATAAACTACCAAATATACTAACAAATCAACTACCAAATTAAATACCAAATATACTATCAAATATACTACGAAATAAACAACTATTTAATAACAATCAACTACCAAATAAACTACCATTTAATAACAATCAACAACCAAATCAGTGATCAAGTTAACAACCAACATAATGATTAAAATATTCTAGTCATAGATTTGGTTAACATAATAATAACTGACAATAAAGTATTAATGGTCACATGCTCAAAATTAGTCATATATCTACAATATTTAGTAGTTTATTTAATTATACATTTTTGTCTTTTTACTATTAATTGTTCTTATAAGAAACTAGAAAATATTTTAAAATATTCCATACAACATCATCTTTAGTGACAACTCAATCACAAGTCTTGATCCCTATAATAATCTCAGATGTCATAGAAAAATATCCCCTAATTGTTTCATCTTCTTCCATCTTAGCACTAAGAAACATATCCTTCCAATTTTAAAGTTCATTTTTCTTAGAAAATATATCACCTTCAAATAAACTTTTTAATTTAATCCAAATAGCATATGTAGGATATCAACCTTTTACTCAACATATTGTGATTATGGAAGAGATGATATAAATCTTTCTTCTCTTTTGTATATGTTTCTATAGATATTTCTCCTTAATCACTATCTTGCTATCCCTCTTGACTACTAGGTAGTTGAATCACATTCATATCAAATGAAACTTCACTTATCCTTCTATCTCCCATAGTTCACTCCATAAATTTTTAGACTTTCCTTCCAAAATATATTCATTGAACTCCTTAAGACAGTTTTTTTTTTCCTTTAAGGGATCAATGCTCTAATTCAAATTTTGAAAAGTAGTGCCCACTGATATAAATCAAGAGGTGGTGGATTTGAATGAATTATGTAGTCTAAATAATATCTATAAAAACTTAAACATATAAACAATAGATACAACCACAAGATGGTAACCTTGCACAATAACACAATATATATTAACTAGTGAAACCTTTGATCATAGAGAAAACCTCAGTGGGATTGATGTCAGCAAGATGATATAATCATATATAAAATTTACTTGTGAAATGATAAGACCCTATTAGGAGTCAATGAAATACAATAGTGTTAGAAATAGGGAATACTAGGGGAGGTAGGGGTGAATAATATTTTTACAAATTTTATGCCAAAACTAGGTATTATTAATTACTTTATAACTTGCACATGAAATAAAAATCATTATGCTAAATAGTAAACTAATTATGCTAAAAAGTAAACATAATCATGCAACAAGATAACTCATAACACCATAAATTGTTAACTAGGGAAACCCTGGGCAAGAATAGATCCTAGTGGGGATGGTACCCACAAAATGGTAATCCACTAATCAAAAGTATCTAGTTAAAGATGTTGACCATGTTAGGAGTCTATTACATGTGTATAGTGTCTCAGTCAAGTTGTTAAAATCCTCAAACCTATAAAGAGTTATTATGTATAAATACAAAATGTATCCAAGAAGATCCTACTACCCAAACCTACAATATATAATGTAGTTCCTTCATAGAAAAAGATACACACAAATACCTCTTTGCTTGTTGTTGATATCTTGAATATCTGATATAGATCTCACTTATTTCCAAGAAACTCACATATCTCTGATCATACATCAGAATTTACATCACATATAGTTCACTTGTTCTTCCTTTTGAAGCATAGTTAACTTCACACTTCACATTCTACCTTTATACCTTTATAGTTTACAAAATTACTATTAGTCAACCTTAAAGAATTCACATGCTTTAGAAAATATATTAATATAACTCTCTGACTTAGGATTAACATCTAGAATGTAATTCCTAATTAATTAAGTAATTATTTTGTAAAAAAAAATTCCTTAATCTATAATTATCTCTTTCATATCATGCTCAGTTATGCCTATTCTCTATCGTGACTCATGTTTTGTCCATACTATATTATGTACTATCTGTACTAACTCACACTCGTGCATACACCATCATGACACTTTGATCTTCCTCTACATAACTACACATGTGTGAATGATTCATTTGTCAACTATGCATATAAAAACTATATCTTCTCTACTAAATAAACTAACTGATACTTTAAAAAAATTCTTAGTATAAATCTTGTACCTTCAACTTCACATTAAACTCTCTCTACACAATAGACATGTTTCCATAAATGATTACTATTAATCATGTGCCTAGCCAAATTTCCAGCAATCTCCCCCTTTGTCATTGATATCAACATTTGGAAAAATTGTCTAAGTCTCAAAACATTGATAAAAAACTTTTCAAAATCTTGGCCTTAACAAACTTTTGGATCTTATAATTAACCATCTTTCCTTAAATCTCCTACATAAATTGTAGTCCTTTGTGCTACTACTACTCACTACTATTCCTCCTTTCTATATACATCATATAATTTTCCTATAGTACTTCCCCTTTCACATCAATGAAAAAAGTGTCAAAACTTGCATATAGTTCAAAAATTTTGAGTTTCTACCTCTACATTAGGTGGACAAACAAGAAGTGCAGTCATCAAAACTTGTTTTTAGACTCTCAAAGTTCTTCTTCTATGAGTTTATGACTTCCTCAAATATACAGAGAAGAGTGCATAGCGCATAGGATGAAATAACTATTATATTTAAGTTTGAATAGAAAAATTTCTCAAATGATGTCATTTCTTATAGACATTCCTCTACTTTTTGCTCAAGGGTTGTTATTTTCAAAGATATGTGTTCTATTAAAAGTGAGAAAATATTTTTAATTCTCTCCCTAGTCATCTCAATAAGATTCATTTCAACATAAGTCTTTCCCATATTTGCCTCAATATCTTCTATACTTTGATTAGGTTATTGAAGATGATTTACCAGTTATTAGATTTCTTCATGCTTCTTCCTTGGCTCTAAATTCAATCCTTAGTGAAGTTGAATGATAATACACACTTTGCATAAAATGTCTTTTCTTCTTGCTCACATTTCCTTATCCCTTTTATGCATACATCAAGAGGTCCCAAATCATTTTTATGGTGTGGTAGATAAAGTCAAATTTTTGCACATCATTCTTTGCCTATGCTTGAAATGTTGTAATGTCAAAAATGTTAGTAAACTCCACATCGAAATATTTTACTTATTCCTTTTCTCTCAGCTATATATCTTGTCCTATCACTTGTGATAGAATTGTACTCTAAATTTTGTCCAACACTTCTACTAGAGTCTTTTCTATTTTGTGCACTTTATTATTCTTCTCTATTAGCTTACTCAAAGATGACATGAGTCCTTTATGATCATCATCATCATCTAATGATATTGCTATTTATTTTTCCTTCTTTCCCTAACTTTTATTTTCCTTTTCTTCATTCTCTTTCATGTTGTTCTCTTCTTCTTTCCTTTTTTTCTCTTCTTCCTCTTTCATTTTCTTTTCTTTTTCATTTTTCTTGTTCAAATTACAAATTTTTTTGTTGTTGATAATTTGAACATTCAAACTCTCAACTTTTGACTTCCATGTTTTTCTACCAAAAGATTTCTTAACATCTATCTAAACCTTTTCAACTAGTTTTTCCTCTATTTCCTCTAATTATTCTTCATTTGATACCTCTAATTTAATCATCTATAGTGTTTATCTTCTCTTTCCCAGTCCACTAGCTATCTACTTTTTTCTCTTCTTTGATTGGGACTCATCTTGTTCTAATTTTAACTATGTTAACCTTGTTGATCTCCTAATGCGAGTAGTAGTGATTGACTATAGTTTAAAATTCTCACATCCTTTTCATTGTCCTACTTTTGTATTGCTTGTCTAATAGTAGGTTGTACTTGTGAGATTATGGCATATAGTTCACTAGGGATCTATGATTAATGTCCTTCCACTATTACTCCTTTTGCTTCTCCTATTATTGGAAATTGTGTGGTTACCAAAATATTTGATTAACTACTTTCCTTTACTACTCTGGCAATATCCATAACTCCTTTGAGTTCTTCTTTTCCCATACTAGTTTATCTTTCAATGGTTTCAATTTTTTATCAGCTCTCTTCTTAATGTCCTTACTATACAGCTTAATCTGCACTTCTTTTGTCTTTTCTTCATATGTCCCTCATCTAGGATACATCTCTTTCAAATTCAAGGATTATATTTGCATATCCTCCTATCATTTCTTCTATCATCTCATAGCCCATATGATCAATGAATTTTACTCTAGGTTGTATCGCATCCATTCATGTCACATGAGTTTCTATCATTAAATAAATATCAGCTTTGTATTTTTCCACTAAAGAGGGTTTTATTTTATATCTTTTCGTCATCTCAAACTCAAATTTTTTATTCATTCTTGTATTATCCTTATTTATTCTTTGTTTAGGATTCCTTCTCTAATAATGTTTGATTAGGTTCATTATGAACTTGTTACCATTTCATTCGTAATCAAGCATTCTTAGAAATTTTCACATAACTTGGAAGAATAAATGTGTGATAAGGGATTCAAATTTGAAAACTATAATGTTTTTCTTCTTATTCCTCTTAATTTTATCCAAGATCTATTTCTTTAGTATCTCACACAAGTTTACTATATCTTTCTTCATAAACATAAGATACACTAGATATAAAAATCAAGCAGGTACAAAGTTTATCCTAGAACTATATTTGATTTTGTATCCAATGATTGCACTTAACAATCTGACATCTATTTCCTTAATTAGATCCAATATCATGTTCTTGTTGTCTAATTTGGTTTTTAGAGTTCTCTCTACTATCTTCTTGACATTTTTCTCATTACTTAAACCTATAATCTTATGAATCATATCATTGTCTCTCATCACAAGGTTATCTCCTACCCAAAACATGTCCTCATATATTAGGCTCAAAATTATCCTAGTCCACTCATGATTGTCAAAATCTATATAAACCATATGTCTAATAATTTTTAGCTCATTTAGGTGCTCAAAGCCTTATTTAAGGGATAGGTCATTGTTGCATACTAAGTTCATCTCGTTATGAATGTCACTATTGTCAATGCTTTCAAAATTATAATTAATTTAGGCCCTAATATCTTATACATATAATATATTCATGGGAACTTTCAAAAAATCTCATAATGGGTAATCTTCCAAAGATACATAAGTGTGTTTCCTAAATTTGTACCTAGGGTGTTCATTTACATCAAAAAATTTTGGTGTGGCCATTGTTTTAGATTAAAAACTTAGAATTTCAACTATGTGAATGATAAATACCTTGATTACACATAGCTAGGGCTTTTTCTACTTCACTCTTAAAAGCTCTTTGAGCTCACCTTCAATTTTATCTTTGCTACTCCTTAACTCTTCCAACACACAAATGGTACACAAAATCTCATTAGTAATGTTTAAATCCCATTGCATTCTTTATTTAATTAATTGTACAATTACACAATTCATAAAAAGTTTCTAATACTAGTAGACTTGAATTTTCTCATGCAATTTCAAAATTATATGCACTATTAATTCACTATCTCCTACCTTTTCTCTCTTTCTAATGTTTTTTTTAGTTATAAAAGATGCTTAATTAAAATAGGATAAATCACATGCAATTGTTGATAGTCTTTCTTTAGGTGCATTAAATATCATTTTTTCTAATACTACATGTGAACTAGATGGATCTTTTTCTTTGACAAATAATTCTTTGAATTCTTTCACATGCTCTTTGATTTCTTCTTTCTAGCTATTATTTTGTTTGACATTTCTATTTGTATTCCTTCTAAACTTTGGATTCCTCATGTTTTTGATGTCGATTCTACAAAATCTTGTTATGTGATCAAATTTATTACACAACTAACATACTAATTCATTATTTCAAAATTTAGGTTGAGGCTAGTTTACTAGTGCTCTACAATTTCTGGCTATGTGTCAAAAGTTGTTGCATTTGTAACACACAATGTTATTACTTGCTCCATTAGTTCCTTCATTAGATCTCCATCTTTCTCCTTCAGGGTTAGTACCTCTAAAAAATATACTATTTCTACTATTATTATCAAACTTAGGCTTTTTTTAATATATAATTAAGTACTCTATGACAAAAACCATGACAATTATAACAATAAAAATTAGTAACATATTTAAATGGCTTACCTATGCATTCCCTTTTCATATTTCCAATTTAATTTCATGCAAACCATATACCTTTGAATTCATAACTAAATTCCTTGGATGATTAACGTGTCTCAAGTTACTTAGGTTCATTAGTTATTTTAGGTTGATCAACTTGTTCAAATCTCCTTAGGTGAATTATCAGATTGTTTTGGCTCATCTTTGTTCAGTTCATTTTTATCTTGTGTAGGCTGCTAAATCTCAACATTAGGTTCCTTTATGGTTTCATATTTCTTGGTTTACATTTCTCCAACAAAATATCCAAGACCACTCTTATCATAAGAAGGTCTGTGAAAATATTTTCTCTCATCAATTTTCTCACTATATGAATATAACTTTCTAATTGTTTCTTATTCTTGGTTAACTCTCCTTTCACAATGCTATTGTATACTACTCAAACTTTTCATAATATAACCTAGTAGATTCAAGTTCATATGTAACTTTTTTAAGATGGGATCTTAGATCTTCATTCTCAAATTTTAGATCTATCTCAAGTTTGCCATCATCTTTCCTTAAGCTCAATTTTAGTTCAGTGATCTTGAATTCATCTTCCAAGACTATCTTTATTCAATCTCAAAAATTCATCACTATTTTTAATTTGATCTTTAGATTCCTTTAGAGAGATTTGAGATGATAAATATTATCTTTCAACTTGCCAATGTAGTCATTCACATCTTCATATCTTTCTTTTAGGTTATCTGTTTCTTCACTATGGATGTCAATCTCCTCAATAGATTCTTCTCATTCTTTTATTAGTATTACATATCCATAGTGATATTAATCAACCTAGTAATTCTTTTTGAGTAATTGGGATCTAATACCAATTTTTAGAAGTAAGGAATACTAAGGGGGAGGAGGGGGCAAGGGGGTTGAATCAATATTCTAGAAACTTTAGCCAAAAGTGAGATATTATTAATTACTTTATAACTTGCATATAAAAGAAAAATAAATATGTTGAATAGTAAAAATAACTATGCAATAAGATAACTCATAACACCATATTTTTTAACTAGGGAAACACTAGCCAAGGGAAAACCCTAGTGGGGAAGGTACCACAAAATGATCGAGTAATAAAAAGTATTTGATTAAAGACATTGACCCTGTTAGTAGATTGTTAAATGTGTATATTGTCTTGGTTGTTATTAGAGGACTAAGGCTTTTTAGAAGCTTCAACTCTATTAGTAGTTTTTATGTTCAAATGCAAAATTTATTCAGGAAGAGACCATTGCCCAAACATGCAATATACAATGTAGTTCCTTGATACCAAAAGATAGATACAAAAACCTCTTTTCTTGCTACTGATATCTTCAATATCTAATATAGCTCTTGTTGCACTTTACAAAATGCATATACCTCTGATCATACATCAGAATTTGGATCACATATAGTTCACATAGTCTTCCTTTGAAACACACTTAACTTCACACTTTATATTCTACCTGTATACCTTTATAATTTACAAAATTATTGTTGGTCGACCTTCAAGATTTCACATGCTTTACAAAATATATTATTAGAACTTGGTGACTTAGGGTTAACATATAGGATATCATCTATAATTAATTAATTAATTAATTAATTTTTAAATAAAATAATTCCTTCATCTATAATTATCTATTTCCTCTCATGCTTTGTTCTGCTTGTTCTCTATTGTGATTGGTGTTTTGTTGATAACTTATTATGTATTACCTATACTAACTTGCACTCACACATATGTCATCATGACGCTTTGATCTTCTTGTACTTAACTAAAAATGTGCCAATAATTCCTATGTTAATTGCGCATATCAAAATTATATTTGAGTATGTGCAAGATCATAGTCAACCAAACTATGCCCTCAAGTGGCAATGAAAAATCAACAAATCATGGTTATGTCAACTTAATGTTCAATTTTAAAATTGTTATGAACTTTCAATAAAAAAATATAAGAGAAAAGAACATATAGAAAATTGAATTTAGGTTCTAAAATACTAGACCTTATCTGAAGAAAGAAAAAAATAATTGATCAAACTTTTGAATTATAATGCAATAGTAAAAAAAATTTAAGACAAAAATATGTAGCTGTATGTCTGACCACCTTAATGAAAATAAAATGTTAATATTTTTTAATAAGATTTTATATATAAGAAGTAGACTCATGCCTAGATGTAACATATATTTTTGGTATTTTTATTCTAAATAAATAATTAATTATGAATTTTCTATTATATTATTTTGGAATAAAAAACCTCCCATGTTGATCACCTTAACTAATTCAAAATTTTACAAAATTATTTTTATCTTTAATTTTCCTTATAGTAGAATAGGTATATAAATTGACATATCTTTTGGATTGTTAAAATATTTTACCATTTGAAAAAAAAAAATTTCAATCAATGTGTCGATCAACACTTTATGCATAACTCTAATAAAAAATGAATAATAATTACTCACTGAACTTGTAATTTGAGAGACATTATATTTATGGAAAGATAAAAATACTCTTAAGAAACCCTTCTCATTTCATCAAATTTTGATGAAAAATAAATCATCAGACACATGTTTGAAGGAAAAACACATAAGAATATGCCAAAAACATGTTTTTGCAAAAAAAATTAAGTTGACGATGTACTATTGGTATCCAAAGCAATAGTAGGCCTTAGACAGGTATTAATATTTTGGTTTGGTATCAGGATAGGTGGGAAAAAAATTAGAACAATTTTTGAAATGCTTTGAGGCATTTCATAACTACATATTTTTTAGGTTGCCACCTTTTGGTACACCATGATAATGCACATACCCATCTCCTCTACTAGATAAATTAACTAATAATTAGACAATTTTTAAATTATAATTGTTGTACCTTCAACTTTACATTATGTTGTCTTTACACTATATGTATGTATGTATGTATGTTCCCATTAATGACAACTACAACTCATCTACCTAGCCATATTTACAATAATTAGTACATATGAGTCCCTATTGAGAGACTTTGAATCATTGCTAGAAGATTCCAACCTTATTAGGAGCCAATAGGAACTCAACTAGACTGACTATTCAAATTGCTTGAGAATTCTCATGACTAAATAATTTAGGGTAATATATCCAAGAAATGAATTGACTAATACAACAATATTATCCTCTTCTTTGATCTCCATAAATATACATCCAAGGTTTGGATACATCACATATGATGCACTATCATACACAATCACCATAATTACAACCAAGGAATGTATCTTTCCTTTATAGAAAATCCTAAAATAATAAATTGAATCATCCTTGAGGCTTCCCCAATGCACAATGGGTAATATGGAACCATCATAAGATATTATAATTAAGTTCCACAGTCTACAATACTATTTACATCAATTACAAAATACAATCGACCTGACAATAAACATATGAACCTATTTCACTTCAATGATTTTTACATAATGATCAACCAATTTTGATACGTCAAGCTTACAACCATTAAAAATTCTCTGACAAAAATCAAATCCTATTGATCAATATTTAACCTTACCAAAATGATAAAAATCCATCTATAATATATTATTTCCTAGATATTGGCCTGCAATGAGCATTTTAAAACATTATTGTAACAAGTTCAAATCTTCATATTTCTTTTAATACATTTAGACATATCATAAAGACGTATCCAAGAAACACTTTTCTAACACTAATGAATCTAAACATGCATCTTCTAACCTTGTTGAATGAAACTCTCTCTACCATGTTCAATATTCTATTGAGAAAGCTAATATGGTGACATCAATAAAATGACATCTCATTAATACAACACATAAGCACCGAATCATCTCTCCAAACCTGTTAACAATCTTCCCTTTAGTAATATCATGTGTAATAATTAATCTTTTGTAGGCATTCGTGGTAATTGTATTATCTCAACTATTTAAGGTAAAAATTATTCAACCTCCCCAAACCCCTCTTAGTTACAATTTCAAACAATAATATCAGGATGTAATGAAAAGAAAACTATTGAATTTTTAAATTTAAATGCTTGTAAAAAATGGAAAGAAATTTTAAAATACTAGGAAAGATGCCAAATCCTAGGGTATTTGTAGGATCATGGTCAACCAAACTATGCCCTTAAATGGCAATGAAAAATTAGCAAATCAGGGTTATGTCAACTTGATGTACAATTTAAAATTTGTTATGAACTTTCAATAAAAAGGTTATGAGAAAAGAATCTGTAGGAAACTAAATTTATTTTTTGAACTATTGGGCCTTATCTAAAGAAATAAAAAATTGATTGGTCAAAATTTTGAATTTTAAAGAAATAGTACAAAAATTTTAGGACAAAAAAAATAGTGTATGTCTGAGCACCTTAAACAAAACCAAATGGTAATATTTTTTTAATAAGATTCTATATATAAGAAGTTGACTGATGTCCAGATGTGACACATATTTTTGGGTATTTTAATTCCAA